>NC_059611.1:17188511-17481541 GCF_020424385.1 Procambarus clarkii | reverse complement strand
TGCAGAGGCTCAAGAGAGTGATGCAGAAGCTCAAAAGAGTGATGCAGAGTCTAAAGAGAGAGACGCAGAGGCTGAAGAGGGTGATGCAGAGATTCATGAGAGGGATGCAGAGGCTCAAGAGAGTGATGCAGAGGCTCAAGAGAGTGATGCAGAGGCTCAAGAGAGTGATGTAGAGGCTCAAGAGAGTGATGCAGAGGCTCAAGAGAGTGATTCTGAGGCTCAAGAGAGTCATGCAGAGGATCTCGTTCTCTGCACGTATTCGCAGTTTTAAAATATGGCTCAAGCGTCGAATTTGGGATGTTTTGGATATTTTAAAAACAGCAGGGAGAGTTTGGGCAAAATGTGATCCATCTTCGCTCCCAGTAATTGACATATATTCGGTTTTAAAAGTCGTAATTTCAAACTGCGAATACGTGCAGAGAGCGAGAATTTGGCTTCAAAATATTGCTCAAGCGTCGAATTTGGGATGTTTGGGATATTTTTAAAACTGCAGAGAGGTTTGGGCAAAATGTGATCCATCGCCGCCTCTAGTAATTGGCATACATTCGGTTTAAAAAGTCGTAATTTCCAACTGCGAATACGTAGAGAGAGCGAGAATTTTTCTCTAAAATATTGTTCAAGTGTCAAATTTATGATGTTTGGGATATTTTGAAAACTGCATGGGGAGTTTGGGCAAATTGTGACCCATCGCCGCTTTCAGTAATTGGCATATTTTCGGTATAAAATTCGTAATTTCAAACTGCGAAAACGTGCAGAGAGCCAGTAGTTGGCTCCAAAATATGGCTCAAGCATCGAATTTGGGATGTTTGTGATATTTTTAAAACTGCAGGGGGGGTTTGGCCAAAATGTCGCCGCTCCCAGTAATTGGCATATATTCGATTTTAAAAGTCATAATATCAAACGGCGAATACGTGCAGAGAGCGAGAATTGTGCTCCAAAATATGGATCAAGCGTCGAAATTTGGACGTTTGGTATATCTTGAAAACTCCAGGGAGCGTTTGGGCAAAATGTGATATATCGCCGCCTATAGTAATTGGCATATTTTCGTTATAAAAATCCGTATTTTCAAACTGCGAATACGTGCAGAGAGCCAGAATTTGGCTCCAAAATATGGCTCAAGCGTCGAATTTGGGATGTTTGGGATATTTTGAAAACTGCAGGGAGGGTTTGGCAAAATGTGATACATCGCCGCTTTTAGTAATTGGCATATTTTCGGTATAAAATTCGTAATTTCAAACTGCGAATACGTGCAGAGAGCCAGAAGTTGGCTCCGAAATATGGCTCAAGCATCGAATTTGGGATGTTTGTTATATTTTTAAAACTGCAGGGGGGGTTTGGCCAAAATGTGACCCATCGCCGCTCCCAGTAATTGGCATATATTCGGTTTTAAAAGTCCATTCAGGCTTGTTCGCATTTGTGTTCCTCACGTGTGCCCCAAAGAATGAGGTGATTTGGTAAAATGCTATGCCCAAGATTACTATCCGAGTGCCGGCGGTGGGGTGGTTCAAATAGCTTAGGCTATCACCTCATTATGTCCGGTCGTGATGGTCAAGTGGATTAAGGCGTCTTGTACATACCAGTTGCGTTGCTTCTGGGAGTATGGGTTCGAGTCACTTCTGGGGTGTGAGTTTTCAGTTGCATATTGTCCTGGGGACCATTCAGGCTTGTTCGCATTTGTGTTCCTCACGTGTGCCCCAAAGAATGAGGTGATTTGGTAAAATGCTATGCCCAAGATTACTATCCGAGTGCCGGCGGTGGGGTGGTTCAAATAGCTTAGGCTATCACCTCATTATGTCCGGTCGTGATGGTCAAGTGGATTAAGGCGTCTTGTACATACCAGTTGCGTTGCTTCTGGGAGTATGGGTTCGAGTCACTTCTGGGGTGTGAGTTTTCAGTTGCATATTGTCCTGGGGACCATTCAGGCTTGTTCGCATTTGTGTTCCTCACGTGTGCCCCAAAGAATGAGGTGATTTGGTAAAATGCTATGCCCAAGATTACTATCCGAGTGCCGGCGGTGGGGTGGTTCAAATAGCTTAGGCTATCACCTCATTATGTCCGGTCGTGATGGTCAAGTGGATTAAGGCGTCTTGTACATACCAGTTGCGTTGCTTCTGGGAGTATGGGTTCGAGTCACTTCTGGGGTGTGAGTTTTCAGCTGCATATTGTCCTGGGGACCATTCAGGCTTGTTCGCATATATATATATATATATATATATATATATATATATATATATATATATATATATATATATATATATATATATATATATATATATATATATATATATATGTATATATATATATATATATATATATATATATATATATATATATATATATATATATATATATATAAGTTCTGACTCTCTGCACGTATTCGCGATTGAAATTACGACTTTTTATTCCAAAAATAAGCCAATTACTGAAAACAGTGATGGGTCACATTTTGCCCCGTCTCCCCCACCCCAGCAGTTGTCAAAATATCCCAAACATCCCAAATTCGACGCTTGAGCCATATTTTGGAGCCAAGTTCTGGCTTTCTGCACCTATTCGCTGTTTGAAATTACGACTTTTTATACCAAAAATATGCCAAATACTGAAAGCGGTGATGGATCACATTTTGCCGAAACTCTCCCTGCAATTTTCAATATATCCCAAACATCCCAAATTTGGAGCTTAAGTCGTATTTATAGCTCTCTGCACGTATTCGCAGTTTGAAATTACGAATTTTTATTCCGAAAATAAACCATTTACTGGGAGCAGGGATGGGTCACATTTTGTCCAAACCCCCGCTGCAGTTTTTAAAATATCCCAAACATCCCAAATTCGACGCTTGAGCCATATTTTGTCGCCAAATTCTGGCTATCAGCACGTATTCGAAGTTTGAAACTACGAATTTTTATACCGAAAACATGCTAATTATTGGAAGCGACGATGGATCACATTTTGACCCAACTCCTCCCTGCAGTTTTCAAAATATCCCAAACATCCCAAATTCAACCCTTGAGCCATATTTTGGAACCAAAATCTGGCTCTCTGCACGTATTCGCAGTTTGAAATTACGACTTTTTATACCGAAAATATGCCAATTACTGAGAGCAGCGATAGATCACATTTTGCCCAAACCCTCCCTGCAGTTTTCAAAATATCCCAAACATCCCATATTCGACGCTTGAGCTATATTTAAGATCCCAATTTCTGGCTCTCTGCACGTATTTCCAGTATGGAATTACGACTTCTTATACCGAAAATATGCCAAATACTGAGAGCGGCGATGGGTCACATTTTGCCCAATTCCCCCCTGCAGTTTTCGAAATATCAAAAACATATCAAATTCGTCCCTTGAGCCATATTTTGGAGTCAAACTCTGGCTCTCTGCACGTATTCGCAGTTCGAAATAACGACTTTTAATTCTCAAAATATGCCAATTACTGGGAGCGGCGATGGGTCACAACTTGGCCAAACCCCCCCAGCAGTTTTCAAAATATCCCAAACATCCCAAATTCGTCGCTTGAGCAATATTTTGGAGCCAAATTCTGGCTCTATTCACGTATTCGCAGTTTGAAATTACGACTTTTGTACCGAAAATATGCCAAAAGCTGAGAGCGGCGATGTGTCATATTTTGCCCAAATACCCCTGCAGTTTCCAAAATATCCAAAACTCTCCATATTCGACGCTTGAGCCATATTTTGGAGCCAAATTCTGGCTCTGTGCTATTATTCATTCGCAGTTTGAAATTACGACTTTTTATACAGAAAATATTTCAATTACTGAAAGCGGCGAAGGATCACTTTTTGCCCAAATCCTATCTGCATTTTTTCAAACCACCCCAAACATCCCAAATTCGACGCTTGAGCAATATTTAGGAGGCAAATTCTGGCTCTCTGCACGTATTCGCCGTTTGAAATTACGACTTTTTATACCGAAAATATGACAAATACTGAGAGAGGCGATGGGTCACATTTTGACCAAACCCACCCTGCAGTTTTCAAAATATCCCAAACATCCCCAATTTGACCCTTGAGCAGTATTTTGGAGCCTAATTCTGGCTCTCTGCACGTATTCGCAGATTGAAATTACGACTTTTTATACCAAAAATATGCCAATTACTGAGAGCTGCGATGTGTCACATTTTGCCCAAACCCCCCGGCAGTTTCCAAAACATCCCAAACATCTCAAATGCGACTCTTGAGAAATATTTTGGAGCCAAATTCTGGCTCTCTGCACGTATTCGCAGATTGAAATTACGACTTTTTATACCGAAAATATGCCAATTACTGAAAGCGGCGATGTATCACATTTTGCCCAAACCCTCCCTGCAGTTTGCAAAATATCCCAAACATCCCAAATTCGACGCTTGACCCATATTTTAGAATCCAATTTCTGGGTCTGCACGTATTCGCAGCTTGAAATTACGACTTTTTATACCGAAAATATGCCAATTACTGAGAGAGGCTATGGGTCACATTTTGCCAACCCCCCCCCCCCCTCCTGCAGTTTTCAAAATATCCCAAACATCCCAAATTGGACCATTGAGCAATATTTTGGAGCAAAATTCTGGCTCTCTGCACGTATTCGCAGTTTGAAATTACGACTTTTTAAACCGAATATATGCCAATTACTGGGAACGGCGATGGGTCACAATTTGGCCAAACCTCCTCTGCAGTTTTCAAAATATCACAAACATCCCAAATTCGACGCTTGAGCCATATTTTGGAGCCAAATTCTGGCTCTCTGCACGTATTCGTAGTTTGAAATTACGAATTTTATACCGAAAATATGCCAATTACTGAAAGCGGCGATGGGTCACATTTTACCCAAACCCACCCTGCAGTTTTGAAAATATCCCAAACATCCATAATTCTTGTACTTGTAGGCCCCTGCTAACCACTCTGCATACTCTGCCTCCACGCAGGTCGCACACCAAACCTGTGTCAGGTTAGGTTAGGGTCTGTAAGTTTTAATTTCCTTGAACTGTAACCTCGGGCTGATCCTCTCCCCAAGTTCGATTGAGATGATCTACCTGCACAGCTGCTCTAACAAGATGGTCCTTTATAGACTTACCTCGCCTCCAGGAGATCATGGGAAGGTTTTGTGGGTATTTTACCCAGGATGGATGTTCACTGTACGTTTCCCTCATCCATGTCCATTCTTCCTGGAGTTTTATCTTAAGCTGTGCTGCAAGGCCGATGAAGAAAAGGGTTGGAAGAATCCATCTCTTGTCTTCCACTTCTTGTGTTCTAGGTCTGAGTAGCTCTGCCCTTGTTTTTTCTCTGAGTTTCTCCTGGGCCGCATGTATTATTGTCTCTGGGTAGTCTCTGTTCCTGAACATATCCCATAGGTCATCAAGCTGGGGATATAGCGTCTCTTCTTTGCTGGTAATCCGCTTGAGTCTGAGTCCAAGTGAGTAGGGTAGCGATTTCTTCAAGGCTAGTGGGTGGCTCGAGTCAAATTTCAGATACGTGTGAAGGTTAGTCAGTTTATAGTATGCCTTCGTATGCAGATCTCTGGTTAGCTGGTCTATATACACTGTTGTATCTAGGAAATTAATCGTGGAGTTACTGTGCTCGAGGGTAAACTTAAGGTTTTCATGAACTGTATTTGACCATGAAAAGAAACCTTCTAGGCGAGGGAAACCGTCCTCCATTATTCCGAAGATGTCATCTATGTAACGGAAATATACCGCCGGTCCGTCCTTCCTGTGGGATCGTTTCCTCTCGAACACTACATGCACAAATATTTCAGCGATTGCCACACTACTGGATGCTCCTATCGCTGTACCATTGGTTTGCCGGTATGCCCGTCCTTCAAATTGCAAAAGGGTGTCTCTCATCACATGGAGGATGGCCTCCACAAGAGTTTCTTTCGAGGGGGTCCTCCATACTCCTGCGTCTTGAAGTTCCTGTCTGATTTTTGCTCTGCTATCTGTAAAAAAAGATGCTACTACCTTTGCAGCTCCTCTCTGTGGTATGCTCGGGTAGAGCGATACCACATCCATGGAAAAAAGGCGGGCCCCTCTCGGGACGGGGCCTCTAATTTCTGCATTTTTCTTGAGGAAATTCGTCGTATCTTTGATTCTTTCCGGTAGTAGGCGTAGTAGGGGTTCAGGAGGGCTGTGCAGTTCCAGTCTACCGGCCTTGTTGGGGCCCGGCAGCCGCTTAAAACCGGTCTCCCTTGCCACGTTCCTGTTGTTTCTTCTAGTGCTTTATGGATTTTTCGTAAAAGGTAGAGGTGGGGAATGATGGATTCAAAGGCTAGGAAGAAATCTCTCTCCCCTGCCTGCATGAGTCCTCCTTTCCCGTCCCTAGTCTTGTTTTCGAACAGCTTGAGGACTATCCGTTTACTCCTCGTTTGGGCGTTTCTAAGCGCCTCATCCTGGTTGTGTATCTGTTTGTAGGCTGCAGTGTCTGCCAGGTGCTTCTTCATCTCGTTCCTGTAGTTGTCTTTTCTCCAGGCGACGACAGCACCTCCCTTGTCCGCCGGCTTTATCACAATATCCGTGCGTCCTTTCAGCGTTGATAGGGCGTCCCTCTCCTCCCTTGTGAGGTTGCAGTTGCGTCGTCGTTCCGCACCACGCTTGAGGTCGACCTTCATTTGCTGGATTACCGGTTTAAGGCCTATTAGGTTGTAGTTTGGGCACTGGACTGGTTTGCTGGGGTGGAGGTACCTAAAAGAGAGAGAGAGTTTAGTTCTCTTAATTACTCCCTGTGACTTACCTTGCTCCGGCCGGAGTTTGCTCCAAACTTGGTTGATACTAGTTTCCAAGTTGTTGCACAGATCCTCTATCGCCTCTTCTCTCTTCTTACGCGCCGGAGGGCTTATCACGAACGTAAGTCCCTTTTCCAACAGTTTCCTCTCCTGTTCAGTAAGGGGTACCTCAGAGACAACTGTCTGTTTCAATTGTCCTCTTTTCTGCCTTAATTCCTGTAGTTTCCAAAGTTTCTCCGATCTCCACCGTCCCACCCTCTGTCTCTTCCTTGTTGGTCGCGGATCGTGCTGTTCCAGCGCTTGGGTCTGTTGTTGATCTCCTGGTTCCGATTGTTGCCTCTGCCAATGTTTATGTTTCTGAAAAAATTATCATTATGGCCCCTATTATTATTATTACCCCCCTGTCTGATGTCCCTGTTATTGTTCCAGGAAGGGTAGTCTCTGCTGTTATTGCCTCTGTTGTCTCCTGGGGTGATCCTGTTGTTCTGGCCTCTGAGGCCGCCGGTCCCGTTCCTGTTACACTGGCCTCGGTTATCTCTGTATCTGTCCCTGTTGTTCCTCGTCTGGTTTCCACCCGGTTTGTCTCGTGGTGAATCTCTCTGCACGTATTCCCAGTTTGAAATTACGACTTTTTATACCGAAAATATGCCAATTACTGAGAGCAACGATGTTTCACATTTTGCCCCCCCCCCCCCTCCTGTTTTCAAAATATCCCAAACATCTCAAATGCGACCCTTGAGCCATATTTTGGAGCCAAATTCTGGCTCTCTGCACGTATTCGCAGATTGAAATTACGACTTTTTATACAAAAAATATGCCAATTACTGAAAGCTGCGATGGATCACATTTTGCCCCAACCCTCCCTGCAGTTTTTAAAATATCCCAAACATCCCAAATTCGACGCTTGATCGATATTTCAGAGCCCAATTCCTGGCTCTCTGCACGTATTCGCAGTTTGGAATTACGACTTCTTATACCCAAAATATGCCAAATACTGAGAGTGGCGATGGGTCACATTTTGCCCAAACCCACCCTGCAGATTTCAAAATATCCCAAACATCCCAAATTCGATACTTGAGCCATATTTCAGAGCCCAATTCTGGCTCTCTGCACGTATTCGCAGTTTGGAATTACGACTTTTTATACCCAAAATATGCCAAATACTGAAAGCGGCGATGGGTCACATTTTGCCTAAACCCACCCTGTAGTTTTCAACAAATACCAAACATCCCAAATTCAACGCTTGAGCAATATTTTGGATCCAAATTCTCGCTCTCTGCATGCATTCGCAGTTTGAAATTACGACTTTTTAAACAGAATATATGCCAATTACTGGGAGCTGCGATGGGTCACATTTTAGGCAAACCCTCCCTGCAGTTTTCAAAATATCACACACATCCCAAATTCGAAGCTTGAGCCATATTTTGGAGCCAAATTTTGGCTCTTTGCACTTATTCGCAGTTAGAAATTACGACCTTTTATACCGAAAATATGCCAATAACTGAAAGCAGCAATGGATCACATTTTACCCAAACCCTCCCTACAGTTTTTAAAATATCCCAAACATCCCAATTTCGACGCTTGAGCCATATTTTGGAGCCAAATTCTGGCTCTCTGCACGTATTCGCAGTTTGAAATTACAGCTTTTTATACCGAAAATATGCTAATTACTGAGAGCTGCGATGGGTCACATTTTGCCTAAACCCCCCCTGCTGTTTTAAAATATCCCAAACATCCCAAATTCTACCCTTGAGCAATATTTTGGAGCCAAATTCTGCCTCTCTGCACGTGTTCGCAGTTTGAAATTACGACTTTTTATACCGAAAATATGCCAATTACTGAGAGCGGCGATGGGTCACATTTTGCCCAAACCACCCTGCAGTTTTCAAAATATCCCAAACATCCAAAATTCGACCCTTGAGCCATATTTTGGAGCCAAGTTCTAGCTCTCTGCACGTATTCGCAGTTTGAAAATACGACTTTTTATACCGAAAATATGCCAATTACTATAGGCTGGGATAGATCACATTTTGCCCAACCTCTCCCTGCAGTTTTCAAGATATCACAAACATCCCAATGTCGGCGTTTGATCCATATTTTGGAGTACAACTCTCGGTCTCTGCACGTAATCGCACTTTGAAATTACGACTTTTTATACCGAAAATATGTAAATTACTGAAAGCAGCGATGGGTCACATTTTGCCCAAACCTCCCATGCAGTTTTCAAAATATCCCAAACAACCCAAATTTGACGCTTGAGCAATATTTTGGAGCCAAATTCTGGCTCTCTGCACGTATTCGCAGTTTGAAATTACGACTTTTTAAACCGAATATATGCCAATTACTGGTAGCGGCGATGGGTCACATTTTGCCCAAACCCCCCCTGAAGTTTTCAAAATATCACAAACATCCCTAATTCGACGCTTGAGCCATATTTTGGATCCAAATTCTGGCTATCTGCACGTATTCGCAGTTTGAAATTACGACTTTTTATACAGAAAATATGCCAATTACTGAAAGCGGCGATGGATCATATTTTGCCCAAACTCTCCATGCAGTTTATAAAATATCCCAAACATCCCAAAATCGGCGCTTGAGCCCTATTTTGGAGGCAAATTCTAGCTCTTTGCACGTATTCGCTGTTTGAAATTACGATTTTTTATACCCAAAATATGCCAAATACTGCGAGCAGCGATGGGTCACATTTTGCCTAAAGTCCCCCTGCTGTTTTCAAAACATCCCAAACATCCCAAATTCTAACCTTGAGCAATATTTTGGAGCCAAATTCTGCCTCTCTGCACGTATTCGCAGTTTGAAATTACGAATTTTTATACCGAAAATATGCCAATTACTGAAAGCGGCGATGTATCACATTTTGCCCAAACCCTCCCTGCAGTTTGCAAAATATCCCAAACATCCCAAATTCGACGCTTGAGCCATATTTTAGAATCCAATTTCTGGCTCTGCACGTATTCGCAGCTTGAAATTACGACTTTTTATACCGAAAATATGCCAATTACTGAGAGAGGCTATGGGTCACATTTTGCCAACCCCCCCCCCCCCCCTGCAGTTTTCAAAATATCCCAAACATCCCAAATTCGACCATTGAGCAATATTTTGGAGCAAAATTCTGGCTCTCTGCACGTATTCGCAGTTTGAAATTACGACTTTTTATACCGAATATATGCCAATTACTGAAAACGGCGATGGGTCACATTTTGGCCAAACCTCCTCTGCAGTTTTCAAAATATCACAAACATCCCAAATTCGACGCTTGAGCCATATTTTGGAGCCAAATTCTGGCTCTCTGCACGTATTCGTAGTTTGAAATTACGAATTTTATACCGAAAATATGCCAATTACTGAAAGCGGCGATGGGTCACATTTTACCCAAACCCACCCTGCAGTTTTGAAAATATCCCAAACATCCATAATTCTTGTACTTGTAGGCCCCTCCTAACCACTCTGCATACTCTGCCTCCACGCAGGTCGCACACCAAACCTGTGTCAGGTTAGGTTAGGGTCTGTAAGTTTTAATTTCCTTGAACTGTAACCTGGGGCTGATCCTCTTCCCAAGTTCGGTTGAGATGATCTACCTCCACAGTTGCTCTAACAACATGGTCCTTTATAGACTTACCTCGCCTCCAGGCGATCATGGGAGGGTTTTCTTGGAACTTTACTCAGGATGGATGTTCACTGTACGTTTCCCCTCATCCATGTCCATACTTCCTGGAGTTTTATCTTAAGCTGTGCTGCAAGGCCGGGGAAGAAAAGGGTTGGAAGAATCCATCTCTTGTCTTCCACTTCTTGTGTTCTAGGTCTGAGTAGCTCCGCCCTTGTTTTTTCTCTGAGTTTCTCCTGGGCCGCATGTATTATTGTCTCTGGGTAGTCTCTGTTCCTGAACATATCCCATAGGTCATCAAGCTAGGAATATAGCGTCTCTTCTTTGCTGTTAATCCGCTTGAGTCTGAGTCCAAGTGAGTAGGGTAGCGATTTCTTCAAGGCTAGTGGGTGGCTCGAGTCAAATTTCAGATACGTGTGAAGGTTAGTCAGTTTATAGTATGCCTTCGTATGCAGATCTCTGGTTAGCTGGTCTATATACACTGTTGTATCTAGGAAATTAATCGTGGAGTTACTGTGCTCGAGGGTAAACTTAAGGTTTTCATGAACTGTATTTGACCATGAAAAGAAACCTTCTAGGCGAGGGAAACCGTCCTCCATTATTCCGAAGATGTCATCTATGTAACGGAAATATACCGCCGGTCCGTCCTTCCTGTGGGATCGTTTCCTCTCGAACACTACATGCACAAATATTTCAGCGATTGCCACACTACTGGATGCTCCTATCGCTGTACCATTGGTTTGCCGGTATGCCCGTCCTTCAAATTGCAAAAGGGTGTCTCTCATCACATGGAGGATGGCCTCCACAAGAGTTTCTTTCGAGGGGGTCCTCCATACTCCTGCGTCTTGAAGTTCCTGTCTGATTTTTGCTCTGCTATCTGTAAAAAAAGATGCTACTACCTTTGCAGCTCCTCTCTGTGGTATGCTCGGGTAGAGCGATACCACATCCATGGAAAAAAGGCGGGCCCCTCTCGGGACGGGGCCTCTAATTTCTGCATTTTTCTTGAGGAAATTCGTCGTATCTTTGATTCTTTCCGGTAGTAGGCGTAGTAGGGGTTCAGGAGGGCTGTGCAGTTCCAGTCTACCGGCCTTGTTGGGGCCCGGCAGCCGCTTAAAACCGGTCTCCCTTGCCACGTTCCTGTTGTTTCTTCTAGTGCTTTATGGATTTTTCGTAAAAGGTAGAGGTGGGGAATGATGGATTCAAAGGCTAGGAAGAAATCTCTCTCCCCTGCCTGCATGAGTCCTCCTTTCCCGTCCCTAGTCTTGTTTTCGAACAGCTTGAGGACTATCCGTTTACTCCTCGTTTGGGCGTTTCTAAGCGCCTCATCCTGGTTGTGTATCTGTTTGTAGGCTGCAGTGTCTGCCAGGTGCTTCTTCATCTCGTTCCTGTAGTTGTCTTTTCTCCAGGCGACGACAGCACCTCCCTTGTCCGCCGGCTTTATCACAATATCCGTGCGTCCTTTCAGCGTTGATAGGGCGTCCCTCTCCTCCCTTGTGAGGTTGCAGTTGCGTCGTCGTTCCGCACCACGCTTGAGGTCGACCTTCATTTGCTGGATTACCGGTTTAAGGCCTATTAGGTTGTAGTTTGGGCACTGGACTGGTTTGCTGGGGTGGAGGTACCTAAAAGAGAGAGAGAGTTTAGTTCTCTTAATTACTCCCTGTGACTTACCTTGCTCCGGCCGGAGTTTGCTCCAAACTTGGTTGATACTAGTTTCCAAGTTGTTGCACAGATCCTCTATCGCCTCTTCTCTCTTCTTACGCGCCGGAGGGCTTATCACGAACGTAAGTCCCTTTTCCAACAGTTTCCTCTCCTGTTCAGTAAGGGGTACCTCAGAGACAACTGTCTGTTTCAATTGTCCTCTTTTCTGCCTTAATTCCTGTCGTTTCCAAAGTTTCTCCGATCTCCACCGTCCCACCCTCTGTCTCTTCCTTGTTGGTCGCGGATCGTGCTGTTCCAGCGCTTGGGTCTGTTGTTGATCTCCTGGTTCCGATTGTTGCCTCTGCCAATGTTTATGTTTCTGAAAAAAATATCATTATGGCCCCTATTATTATTATTACCCCCTGTCTGATGTCCCTGTTATTGTTCCAGGAAGGGTAGTCTCTGCTGTTATTGCCTCTGTTGTCTCCTGGGGTGATCCTGTTGTTCTGGCCTCTGAGGCCGCCGGTCCCGTTCCTGTTACACTGGCCTCGGTTATCTCTGTATCTGTCCCTGTTGTTCCTCGTCTGGTTTCCACCCGGTTTGTCTCGTGGTGAATCTCTCTGCACGTATTCCCAGTTTGAAATTACGACTTTTTATACCGAAAATATGCCAATTACTGAGAGCAACGATGTTTCACATTTTGCCCCCCCCCCCCCTCCTGTTTTCAAAATATCCCAAACATCTCAAATGCGACCCTTGAGCCATATTTTGGAGCCAAATTCTGGCTCTCTGCACGTATTCGCAGATTGAAATTACGACTTTTTATACAAAAAATATGCCAATTACTGAAAGCTGCGATGGATCACATTTTGCCCCAACCCTCCCTGCAGTTTTTAAAATATCCCAAACATCCCAAATTCGACGCTTGATCGATATTTCAGAGCCCAATTCCTGGCTCTCTGCACGTATTCGCAGTTTGGAATTACGACTTCTTATACCCAAAATATGCCAAATACTGAGAGTGGCGATGGGTCACATTTTGCCCAAACCCACCCTGCAGATTTCAAAATATCCCAAACATCCCAAATTCGATACTTGAGCCATATTTCAGAGCCCAATTTCTGGCTCTCTGCACGTATTCGCAGTTTGGAATTACGACTTTTTATACCCAAAATATGCCAAATACTGAAAGCGGCGATGGGTCACATTTTGCCTAAACCCACCCTGTAGTTTTCAACAAATACCAAACATCCCAAATTCAACGCTTGAGCAATATTTTGGATCCAAATTCTCGCTCTCTGCATGCATTCGCAGTTTGAAATTACGACTTTTTAAACAGAATATATGCCAATTACTGGGAGCTGCGATGGGTCACATTTTAGGCAAACCCTCCCTGCAGTTTTCAAAATATCACACACCCCCCAAATTCGAAGCTTGAGCCATATTTTGGAGCCAAATTTTGGCTCTTTGCACTTATTCGCAGTTAGAAATTACGACCTTTTATACAAAAAATATGCCAATAACTGAAAGCAGCAATGGATCACCTTTTACCCAAACCCTCCCTACAGTTTTTAAAATATCCCAAACATCCCAATTTCGACGCTTGAGCCATATTTTGGAGCCAAATTCTGGCTCTCTGCACGTATTCGCAGTTTGAAATTACAGCTTTTTATACCGAAAATATGCTAATTACTGAGAGCTGCGATGGGTCACATTTTGCCTAAACCCCCCCTGCTGTTTTAAAATATCCCAAACATCCCAAATTCTACCCTTGAGCAATATTTTGGAGCCAAATTCTGCCTCTCTGCACGTGTTCGCAGTTTGAAATTACGACTTTTTATACCGAAAATATGCCAATTACTGAGAGCGGCGATGGGTCACATTTTGCCCAAACCACCCTGCAGTTTTCAAAATATCCCAAACATCCAAAATTCGACCCTTGAGCCATATTTTGGAGCCAAGTTCTAGCTCTCTGCACGTATTCGCAGTTTGAAAATACGACTTTTTATACCGAAAATATGCCAATTACTATAGGCTGGGATAGATCACATTTTGCCCAACCTCTCCCTGCAGTTTTCAAGATATCACAAACATCCCAATGTCGGCGTTTGATCCATATTTTGGAGTACAACTCTCGGTCTCTGCACGTAATCGCATTTTGAAATTACGACTTTTTATACCGAAAATATGTAAATTACTGAAAGCAGCGATGGGTCACATTTTGCCCAAACCTCCCATGCAGTTCTTAAAATATCCCAAACAACCCAAATTTGACGCTTGAGCAATATTTTGGAGCCAAATTCTGGCTCTCTGCACGTATTCGCAGTTTGAAATTACGACTTTTTAAACCAAATATATGCCAATTACTGGTAGCGGCGATGGGTCACATTTTGCCCAAACCCCCCCTGAAGTTTTCAAAATATCACAAACATCCCTAATTCGACGCTTGAGCCATATTTTGGATCCAAATTCTGGCTATCTGCAAGTATTTGTAGTTTGAAATTAAGACTTTTTATACAGAAAATATGCCAATTACTGAAAGCGGCGATGGATCATATTTTGCCCAAACTCTCCATGCAGTTTATAAAATATCCCAAACATCCCAAAATCGGCGCTTGAGCCCTATTTTGGAGGCAAATTCTAGCTCTTTGCACGTAATCGCTGTTTGAAATTACGATTTTTATACCCAAAATATGCCAAATACTGCGAGCAGCGATGGGTCACATTTTGCCTAAAGTCCCCCTGCTGTTTTAAAACATCCCAAACATCCCAAATTCTAACCTTGAGCAATATTTTGGAGCCAAATTCTGCCTCTCTGCACGTATTCGCAGTTTGAAATTACGAATTTTTATACCGAAAATATGCCAATTACTGAAAGAGGCGATGTATCACATTTTGCCCAAACCCTCACTGCAGGTTTCAAAATATCCCAAACATGCCAAATTCGACGCTTGAGCCATATTTTGGAGCCAAATTCTGGCTCTCTGCACGTGTTCGCAGTTTGAAATTACGACTTTTTATACCGAAAATATGCCAATTACTGAGAGCGGCGATGGGTCACATTTTGCCCAAACCACCCTGCAGTTTTCAAAATATCCCAAACATCCAAAATTCGACCCTTGAGCCATATTTTGGAGCCAAGTTTTGGCTCTCTGCACGTATTCGCAGTTTGAAAATACGACTTTTTATACCGAAAATATGCCAATTACTATAGGCTGGGATTGATCACATTTAGCCCAACCTCTCCCTGCAGTTTTCAAGATATCACAAACATCCCAATGTCAGCGCTTGGTCCATATTTTGGAGTACAACTCTCGCTCTCTGCACGTATTCGCACTTTGAAATTACGACTTTTTATGCCGAAAATATGTAAATTACTGCAAGCAGCAATAAGTCACATTTTGCCCAAACCTCCCATGCAGTTCTTAAAATATTCCAAACAACCCAAATTTGACGCTTGAGCAATATTTTGGAGCCAAATTCTGGCTATCTGCACGTATTTGTAGTTTGAAATTAAGACTTTTTATACAGAAAATATGCCAATTACTGAAAGCGGCGATGGATCACATTTTGCCCAAACTCTCCCTGCAGTTTATAAAATATCCCAAACATCCCAAAATCGGCGCTTGAGCCCTATTTTGGAGGCAAATTCTAGCTCTTTGCACGTAATCGCCGTTTGAAATTACGATTCTTATACCCAAAATATGCCAAATACTGAGAGCGGCGATGGGTCACATTTTGCCCAAACCCTCACTGTAGTTTTCAAGATATCCCAAATATTTCATCTTCGAAGCGTGATCCATATTTTGGAGCCAAATTCTGGCTCTCTGCACGTATTCACTGTTTGAAATTACAACTTTTTATACAAAAAATATGCGAATTGCTGAAAGCTGCGATGTATCACATTTTGCCCAAACCCTCTCTGCAGTTTTCAAAATATTCCAAACATCCCAATTTCGACCCTTGAGCAATATTTTGGAGCCAAATTCTGGCTCTCTGCACGTATTCGCAGTTTGAAATTACGACGTTTTATACCGAAAATATGGCAATTACTGAGAGTGGCAATGGGTCACATTTTGCCGAAACCCCCCCTGCAGTTTTCAAAACATCCCAAACATCCCAAATTTGATCCTTGAGCCATATTTTGGAGCCAAATTCTGGCTCTCTGCACGTGTTCGCAGTTTGAAATTTCGACTTTTTATACCGAAAATATGCCAATTACTGCAAGCGGCGATGTATCACATTTTGCCTAAACCATCCCTGTAGTTTTCAAAATATCCCAAACATCCCAAATTCGACGCTTGAGCCATATTTTAGAGCCCAAAACTGGCTCTCTGCACGAATTCGCCGTTTAAAATTACGACTTTTGAAACCGAATATATTCCAATTATTGAGAGCGACGATGGGTCACATTTTGCCCAAACCCCCCCTGCAGTTTTCAAAATTTCCCAAACATATCAAATTCGACGCTTCAGTAATATTTTGGAGCCAAATTCTCGCTCTCTGCACGTATTCGCTGTTTGAAATTACGTCTTTTAAAACCGAGTATATGCCATTTACTGGGAGCTGAGATGGGTCACATTTTGGCCAAACCCCCCCTGTAGTTTTTAAAATATCACAAACATCCCAATTTCGACGCTTGAGCCCTATTATGGAGCCAAATTCTGGCTCTCTGCACGTATTCGCAGTTTGAAATAACGAACTTTATACCGAAAATATGGCAATTACTGAGAGCAGCGAAGGATCACATTTGGCCCAAACCCACCCTGCAGTTTTGAAAATATCCCAAACCAAACCAAACTCGAATCTTGAGACATATTTTGGAGGCAAATTCTGGCTCTTTGCACGTAAATGCCGTTTGAAATTACGACTTTTTTTTACCGATAATATGCCAATTACTGGGAGCGGCGATGGGTCATATTTTGAAAAATCCCACCCTGCAGTTTTCAAAATATCCAAAACACTCCAAATTCGACGCTTGAGTCATATTTTGGAGCCAAAATCTGGCTCTCTGCACGTATTCGCTGTATTATTCTCTTGAGCCTCTGCATCCCGCTCTTAAGCCTCTGCATCACTCTCTTGAGCCTCTGCATCCCTCTATTAAGAGTCTGCATCACTCTCTTGAGCCTCTGCATCCCTCTCTTGAGCCTCTGCATCACTCTTTTAATCCTCTGCAACACTCTCTTCAGCCTCTGCATCACTCTCTTAAGCCTCTGCATCACTCTCTTCGGCGTCTGCATCACTCTCTTAAGCCTCTGATTCCCTCTCTTGATCCTCTGCATCACTCTCTTGAGCCTCTGCATCACTCTCTTGAGCCTCAGCATCACTCCCTTGAGCCTCTGCATCACTCTCTTGAGCCTCTGCATAACTCTCTTAAGCCTCTGCATCCATCTCTTAATCCTCTGCATCTCTCCCTTGAGCCTCTCTATCATTCTCTTGAGCCTCTGCATTACTCTCTTGAGCCTCTGCATCACTCTCTTAAGCCTCTGCATCTCTCTTCAGCCTCTGCACCACTCTCCTGAGCCTCTGCATCCCTCTCTGGAACCTCAGCATCCCTCTCTTGAGCCTCTGCAGCACTCTCTTGAGCCTCTGCATTATTCTCTTGAGCCTCTGCATCCCTCTCTTAAGCCTCTGCATCACTCTCTTGAGCCTCTGCATCCCTCTCTTCATCCTCTGCATCACTCTCTTGAGCCTCTGCATCACTCTCTTGAGCCTCTGCATCACTCTCTTTAGCCTCTGCATCACTCTTTTGAGCCTCTGCATCACTCTCTTGAGCATCTGCATCCCTCTCTTGAGCCTCTGCATCACTCTTGAGCCTTTGCATCACTCTCTTGAGCCTCTGCATCACTCTCTTGAGCCTCTGCATCCCTCTCTTGAGCCTCTGCAACATTCTCCTAAGCCTCTTCATCCCTCACTTGAGCCTCAGCATCCCTTTCATGAGCCTCTGCATCCCTCTCTTGAGCCTTTGAATCACTCTCTTATACCTCTGCATCCCTCTCTTGAGCCTCTGCATCACTCTCTTAAGTCTCTTCCTCTCTCTCTTAAGCCTCTGCGTCATTCTCTTCAGCTTCTGCATCACTCTCTTAAGCCTCTGCATCATTCTCTTCAGCCTCTGCATCACTCTCTTGAGCCTCTGCATCACTTTCCTGAGCCTCTGCATCACTCTTTTAAGCCTCTGCATCATTCTTTTCAGCCTCTGCATCCCTCTCATAAGCCTCTGCATCATTCTCTTTAGCCCCTGCATCATTCTCTTCAGCCTCTGCATCCCTCTCATAAGCCTCTGCATCATTCTCTTTAGCCCCTGCATCATTCTCTTCAGCCTCTGCATCACTCTCTTGAGCCTCTGCATCCCTCTCTTGAGCCTCTGCAACATTTTCCTAAGCCTCTTCATCCCTCACTTGAGCCTCAGCATCCCTTTCATGAGCCTCTGCATCCCTCTCTTGAACATCTGCATCACTCTCTTAAGCCTCTGCATCTCTCTCTTCAGCCTCTCCATCACTCTCTTCAGCCTCTGCATCACTCTCTTGAGCCTCTACATCCCTCTCTTGAGCTTCTGCATCCCTCTCTTAAGCCTCTGCATCACTCTCTTGAGCATTTGCATCACTCTCTTGAGCCTCTGCATCCTTCTATTAAGCCTCTGCAACACTCTCTTCAGCCTCTGCATCACTCTCTTAAGCCTATGCATCACTTTCTTGAGCCTCTGCAACACTCTGATCAGCCTCTGCATCACTCTCTTGAGGTCTCTGCAACACTCTCTTAAGCCTCTGAATAACTCTTTTGAGCCTCTGCATCACTCTCTCGATGCTCTGCATCACTCTCTTGAGCATCTGATTCCCTCTCTTGATCCTCTGCATCACTCTCCTGAGCCTCTGCATTCCTCTCTTGAGCCTCTTCATCCCTTTTTTTGAGCCTCTGCATCACTCTCTGGAGCCTGTGCATCATCCTCTTAAGCCTCTGCATCCGTTTTTGAGCCTCTGCATCACTTTCTTAAGCCTCTGCATCCCTCTCTTGAGCCTCTGCATCCCTCTCTTGAACTCCTGCATCCCTCTCTTGAGCCTCTGCATCCCTCTCTTGAGCTTTTGCATCACTCTCTTAAGCCTCTGCATCCCTCTCTTGAGCCTTTGCATCCCTCTCTTGATCCTCTGCATCACTCGTAAACCTCTGCATCACTCTCTTGAGCCTCTGCATAACTCTCTTGAGTGTCTGCATCACTCTCTAAAGCCTCTGCATCCCTCTCTTGAGCCTCTGCAACACTATCTTCAGCCTCTGCATCACTCTTTTAAGCCTTTGAATTCCTCTCTTGAGTCTCTGAATCACTCTCTTGAGCCTCTGCATCAATCTCTTGAGCCCCTGCATCCCTCTCTTGAACTCCTGCATCCCTCTCTTGAGCCTCTGCATCCCTCTCTTGAGCCTTTGCATCACTCTCTTAAGCCTCTGCATCCCTCTCCTAAGCCTCTACCTCACTCTCTTAAGCCTCTGCATCACTCTCATAAGCCTCTGAATCACTCTCTTGAGCGTCTGCATCCCTCTCCTGAGCCTCTGCATCACTCTTTTCAGCCTCTTCATCCCTCTCTTCAGCCTCTGCAACACTTTCTTCAGCCTCTGCATCACTCTCTTAAGCCTCTGAATTCCTCTCTTGAGGATTCTGCATAACTCTCTCGAGCCTCTGTATCACTCTCTTGATCCTCTGTAACACTCTCTTCAGCCTCTGCATCACTCTTTTGAGCCTCTGCTTCCCTCTCTTGATCCTCTGCATCACTCTCTTGAGCCTCTGCATCACTCTCTTGAGCCTCTGCATCACTCTCTTGAGCCTCTGCATCACTCTCTTGAGCCTCTGCATCACTCTCTTAAGCCTCTGCATCCTTCTCTTGATCCTCTGCATCACTCTCTTAAGTCTCTTCCTCTCTCTCTTAAGCCTCTGCGTCATTCTCTTCAGCTTCTGCATCACTCTCTTAAGCCTCTGCATCATTCTCTTCAGCCTCTGCATCACTCTCTTGAGCCTCTGCATCACTTTCCTGAGCCTCTGCATCACTCTTTTAAGCCTCTGCATCATTCTTTTCAGCCTCTGCATCCCTCTCATAAGCCTCTGCATCATTCTCTTTAGCCCCTGCATCATTCTCTTCAGCCTCTGCATCCCTCTCATAAGCCTCTGCATCATTCTCTTTAGCCCCTGCATCATTCTCTTCAGCCTCTGCATCACTCTCTTGAGCCTCTGCATCCCTCTCTTGAGCCTCTGCAACATTTTCCTAAGCCTCTTCATCCCTCACTTGAGCCTCAGCATCCCTTTCATGAGCCTCTGCATCCCTCTCTTGAACATCTGCATCACTCTCTTAAGCCTCTGCATCTCTCTCTTCAGCCTCTCCATCACTCTCTTCAGCCTCTGCATCACTCTCTTGAGCCTCTACATCCCTCTCTTGAGCTTCTGCATCCCTCTCTTAAGCCTCTGCATCACTCTCTTGAGCATTTGCATCACTCTCTTGAGCCTCTGCATCCTTCTATTAAGCCTCTGCAACACTCTCTTCAGCCTCTGCATCACTCTCTTAAGCCTATGCATCACTTTCTTGAGCCTCTGCAACACTCTGATCAGCCTCTGCATCACTCTCTTGAGGTCTCTGCAACACTCTCTTAAGCCTCTGAATAACTCTTTTGAGCCTCTGCATCACTCTCTCGATGCTCTGCATCACTCTCTTGAGCATCTGATTCCCTCTCTTGATCCTCTGCATCACTCTCCTGAGCCTCTGCATTCCTCTCTTGAGCCTCTTCATCCCTTTTTTTGAGCCTCTGCATCACTCTCTGGAGCCTGTGCATCATCCTCTTAAGCCTCTGCATCCGTTTTTGAGCCTCTGCATCACTTTCTTAAGCCTCTGCATCCCTCTCTTGAGCCTCTGCATCCCTCTCTTGAACTCCTGCATCCCTCTCTTGAGCCTCTGCATCCCTCTCTTGAGCTTTTGCATCACTCTCTTAAGCCTCTGCATCCCTCTCTTGAGCCTTTGCATCCCTCTCTTGATCCTCTGCATCACTCGTAAACCTCTGCATCACTCTCTTGAGCCTCTGCATAACTCTCTTGAGTGTCTGCATCACTCTCTAAAGCCTCTGCATCCCTCTCTTGAGCCTCTGCAACACTATCTTCAGCCTCTGCATCACTCTTTTAAGCCTTTGAATTCCTCTCTTGAGCCTCTGAATCACTCTCTTGAGCCTCTGCATCACTCTCTTGAGCCCCTGCATCCCTCTCTTGAGCCTCTACATCACTCTCTTGAGCCTCTGCATCACCCTCTTAAGCCTCTGCACCCCTCTTTTGAGTCTCTACATCACTTTCTTAAGCCTCTGCATCCCTCTTTTGAAGCTCTGCATCCCTCTCTTGATCTCCTGCATCCCTCTCTTGTGCCTCTGCATCCCTCTCTTGAGCCTTTGCATCACTCTCTTAAGCCTCTGCATCCCTCTCCTAAGCCTCTACCTCACTCTCTTAAGCCTCTGCATCACTCTCGTAAGCCTCTGAATCACTCTCTTGAGCGTCTGCATCCCTCTCCTGAGCCTCTGCATCACTCTTTTCAGCCTCTTCATCCCTCTCTTCAGCCTCTGCAACACTTTCTTCAGCCTCTGCATCACTCTCTTAAGCCTCTGAATTCCTCTCTTGAGGATTCTGCATAACTCTCTCGAGCCTCTGCATCACTCTCTTGATCCTCTGTAACACTCTCTTCAGCCTCTGCATCACTCTTTTGAGCCTCTGCTTCCCTCTCTTGATCCTCTGCATCACTCTCTTGAGCCTCTGCATCACTCTCTTGAGCCTCTGCATCACTCTCTTGAGCCTCTGCATCACTCTCTTGAGCCTCTGAATCACTCTCTTAAGCCTCTGCATCCCTCTCTTGATCGTCTGCATCACTCTCTTGAGCCTCTGCATCATTCTCATGAGCCTCTGCCTCCCTCTTTTAAGCCTCTACATCATTCTCTTGATCCTCTGCATCACTCTCTCGAGCCTCTGCATCACTCTCTTAAGCCTTTGCCTTTCTCTCTTGAGCCTCTGCATCACTCTCTTGAGCCTCTGCATCCCTCTCTGGAGCCTCAGCATCCCTCTCTTGAGCCTTTTGCAGCACATTCTTGAGCGTCTGCATCATTCTCTTGAGCCTCTGCATCCCTCACTTAAGCCTCTGCATCACTCTCTTGAGCCTCTGCATCCCTGTATTAAGCGTCTGCATCACTCTCTTGAGCCTCTGCATAACTCTCTTGAGCCTCTGCGTCACTCTCTTAAGCCTCTGCAAAACTCTTCAGCCTCTGTATCACTCTCTTAAGCCTCTGCATCACTCTCTTGAGAATCTGCATCATTCTCTTGAGCCTATGCATCCCTCTCGTAAGCCTCTACATCATTCTCTTGAGCCTCTACATCACTCTCTTGAGCCTATGCATCAATCTACTTAGCCTCTGCATCTCTCTCTTCAGCCTCTGCATCACTCACTTGAGCCTCTGCATCCTTCACCTAAGCCTCTGCATCACTCACGTAAGACTCTGCATTACTCTCTTCAGCCTCTGCGTTCCTCTTTTGAGCCTCTGCATCATTCTCCTAATCATCTGCATCACTCTCTTGAGCCTCTGCATCACTCTCTTGAGCCTCTGCATCCCTCTCTTGAGCCTCTGCATCACTCTTGAGCCTCTGCATCACTCTCTTTAGCCTCTGCATCACTCTCTTGAGCCTCTGCATCCCTCTCTTGAGCCTCTGCATCCCTCTCTTGAGCCTCTGCATCACTCTCTTGAGCCTCTGCATCACTCTCTTGAGCCTCTGCATACTCTCTTGAGCCTCTGCATCACTCTCTTGAGCCTTTGCATCACTCTCTTGAGCCTCTGCATCCCTCTCTTGAGCCTCTGCATCACTCTTTGAGCCTCTGCATCACTCTCTTAAGCCTCTGCATCCCTCTCTTGAGCATCTGCATCACTCACTTGAGCCTATGCATCACTTTCTTGAGCCTCTGCAACACTCTGATCAGCCTCTGCATCACTCTCTTGAGGCCTCTGCATCACTCTCTTAAGCCTCTGAATAACTCTTTTGAGCCTCTGCATCTTTCTCTCGATCCTCTGCATGACTCTCTTGATCCTCTGCATCACTCTCTTGAGCCTCTGCATCACTTTCTAGAGCCTCTGCATCACTCTCTTCAGCTTCTGCATCACTCTCTTGAGCATCTGATTCTTTCTCTTGATCCTCTGCATCACTCTCCTGAGCCTCTGCATCCCTCTCTTGAGCCTCTTTATCCCTTTTTTGAGCCTCTGCATCACTCTCTTGAGCCTCTGCATCACCCTCTTAAGCCTCTGCATCTCTTTTTTGAGCCTCTGCATCACTTTCTTAAGCATCTGCATCCCTTTCTTGAGCGTCTGCATCACTCTCTTGAACTCCTGAATCCCTCTCATGAGCATTTGCATCCCTCTCCTGAGCCTTTGCATCACTCTCTTAAGCCTCTGCATCCCTCTCTTGAGCCTCTGCATCACTCTCTTGAGCCTCTGCATCCCTCTCTTGAGCCTCTTCATCACTCTCCTGAGCCTCTGCATCACCCTCTTGAGCCTCTGCATCACTCTCTTGAGCCTCTGCATCCCTCTCTTTAGCCTCTACCTCACTCTCTTAAGCCTCTGCATCACTCTCTTAAGCCTCTGAATCACTCTCTTGAGCCTCTGCATCACTCTCTTGAGCCCCTGCATCCCTCTCTTCAGCCTCTGCATCACTCTCTTGAGCCTCTGCATCACCCTCTTAAGCCTCTGCATCACTCTCTTGAGCCTCTGCATCCCTCTCTTTAGCCTCTGCCTCACTCTCTTAAGCCTCTGCATCATTCTCTTCAGCCTCTGCATCTCTCTCTTAAGCCTCTGCATCATTCTCTTCAGCCTCTGCATTCCTCTCTTAAACCTCTGCATCACTCTCTTGAGCCTTTGCATCCCTCTCTTAAGCCTCTGAATCATTCTCTTGAGCCTCTGCATCATTCTCTTCAGCCTCTGCATCACTCTCTTAAGCCTCTGCATCTCTCTCTTCAGCCTCTGCATCACTCTCTTGAGCCTCTGCATCCCTCTCTTGAGCCTCTGCATCCCTATCTTAAGCCATTGCAACACTCATTTAAGCCTCTGCATCACTAACTTCAGCCTCTGCATCTCTCTCTTGAGCCTTTGCATCACTCTCTTGATCCTCTGCATCACTCTCCTGAGCCTCTGCATCCCTCTCTTCAGCCTCTGCATCACTCTCTTGAGCCTCTGCATCACTCTCTTAAGCCTCTGCATCACTCTCTTGAGCCTCTGCATCCCTCTCCTTAGCCTCTGCATCACTCTCTTAAGCCTCTGCATCATTCTCTCTTGAGCCTCTGCATCCCTCTCTTGAGCCTCTGCATCACTTCTCTTGAGCCTTTGCATCACTCTCTTAAGCCTCTGCATCCCTCTCTTGAGCCTCTGCATCACTCTCTTGAGCCTCTACATCACTCTCTTGAGCCTCTGCATCACTCTCTTGAGCCTCTGCATCCCTCTCTTGTGTGTCTGCATCACTCTCTTAATCCTCTGCATCCCTCTCTTGAGCCTCTGCATCACTCTCTTCAGCCTCTGCATCACTCTTTTTAGCCTTTGAATTCCTCTCTTGAGCCTCTGAATCCCTCTCATGAGCCTCTGCATCATTCACATGAGCCTCTGCATCACTCTCTTGATCCTCTGCATCACTCTCTTGAGCCTCTGCATCACTCTCTTGAGCCTCTGCATCACTCACTTGAGCCTCTGATTCCCTCTCTTGATCCTCTGCATCACTCTCCTGAGCCTCTGCATCCCTCTCTTGAGCCTCTGCATCCCTCTTTTTGAGCCTCTGCATCACTCTCTTGAGCATGTGCATCATCCTCTTAAGCCTCTGCATCTCTCTTTTGAGCCTCTGCATCTCTTTCTTAAGCCTCTGCATCCCTTTCTTGAGCGTCTGCATCACTCTCTTGAACTCCTGAATCCCTCTCTTGAGCCTTTGCATCCGTCTCCTGAGCCTTTCCATCACTCTCTTAAGCCTCTGAATCACTCTCTTGAGCCTCTGTATCACTCTCTTGAGCCCCTGCATCCCTCTCTTGAGCCTCTGCATCACTCTCTTGAGCCTCTGCATCACTCTCTTAAGCCTCTGCATCACTCTCTTGAGCCTCTGCATCACTCTCTTGAGCCTCTGCATCACTCTCTTGAGCCTCTGCATCCCTCGCTTGAGCCTCTGCATCCCTCTCTTGAGCCTCTGCATCCCTCTCTTGAGCCTCTGCATCACTCTCTTAAGCCTCTGCATCACTCTCTTGAGCCTCTGCATCACTCTCAAGAGCCTCTGCATCCCTCTCTTGTGCCTCTGCATCCCTCACTTGAGCCTCTGCATCCCTCTCTTGAGCCTCTGCATCACTCTCTTGAGCCTCTGCATCCCTCTCTTAAGCCTCTGAATCACTCTCTTAAGCCTCTGAATTACTCTAGTAAGCCTCTGCATCCCTCTCTTGAACCTCTGCATCCCTCTCTTGAGCCTCTGCCTCCCTCTCTTGAGCCTTTGCATCACTCTCTTCTGCCTCTGCATCACTCTCAAGAGCCTCTGCATCCCTCTCTTGTGCCTCTGCATCCCTCGCTTGAGCCTCTGCATCCCTCTCTTGAACCTCTGCATCCCTCTCTTGAGCCTCTGCATCACTCTCTTAAGCCTCTGCAATACTCTCTTGAGCCTCTGCATCACTCTCTTAAGCCTCTGTATCACTCTCAAGAGCCTCTGCATCACTCTCTTCAGCCTCTGCATCACTCTCTTAAGCCTCTGCATCACTCTCAAGAGCCTCTGCATCCCTCTCTTGTGCCTCTGCATCCCTCGCTTGAGCCTCTGCATCCCTCTCTTGATCCTCTGCATCACTCTCTTGAGCCTCTGCATCACTCTCTTCATCCTCTGCATCACTCTCTTAAGCCTCTGCATCACTCTCTTGAGCCTCTGCATCACTATCTTGAGCCTCTGCATCACTCTCTTGAGCCTCTGCATCACTCTCTTAAGCCTCTGCATCCGTCTCTTGAGCCTCTGCATCACTCTCTTGAGCCTCTGCATCCCTCTCTTGAGCCTCTGCATCCCTCTCCTGAGCCTCTGCATCCCTCTCTTAAGCCTCTGCATCACGCTCTTTAGCCTCTGAATCACTCGCTTGAGCGTCTGCATCACTCTCTTGAGCCTCTGCATCCCTCTCTTGAGCCTCTGCATCACTCTTGAGACTCTGCATCACCCCATTAAGCCTCTGCATCACTGTCTTGAGCCTCTGCATCCCTCTCCTAAGCCTCTACATTACTCTCTTAAGCCTCTGCATCACTCTCTTGAAGCCTCTGAATCACTCTCATGAGCCTCTGCATCCCTCTCTTGATCCTCTGCATCACTCTCTTGATCCTCTGCATCACTCTCGTAAGCCTCTGCATCACTCTCTTGAGCCTTTGCATCCCTCTTTTGAGCCTCTACATCCCTCTCTTAAGCCTCTGCATCACTCTCTTAAGCCTCTGCATCACTCTCTAGAGCCTCTGCATCACTCTCTTCAGCCTCTGCATCACTCTCTTAAGCCTCTGCATCACTCTCTTAAGCCTCTGCATCCCTCTCTTAAGCCTCTGCATCACTCTCTTGAGCCTCTGCATCCCTCTCTTGAGCCTCTGCATCACTCTCTTAAGCCTCTGCAAAACTCTCTTCTGCCTCTGCATCATTCTCTTCAGCCTCTGCATCACTCTCTTAAACCTCTGTATCACTCTCGTGATCCTCTGCATCCCTCTCTTAAGCCTCTGCATCATTCTCTTGAGCCTCTGCATCATTCTCTTGAGCCTCTGCATCACTCTCTTAAACCTCTGCATCTCTCTCTTCAGCCTCTGCATCACTCTCTTGAGCCTCTGCATCCCTCTCTTGAGCCTCTGCATCCCTCTCTTAAGCCTCTGCATCACTCTCTTAAGCCTCTGCATCACTCTCTTCAGCCTCTGCATCCCTCTCTTGAGCCTCTGAATCCTCTCTTGAGCCTCTGAATCCCTCTCTTGAGCCTCTGCATCACTCTCTCGAGCCTCTGCATCACTCTCATGAGCCTCTGCATCATTCTCTTGAGCCTCTGCATCACTCTCTTGAGCCTCTGCATCACTCTCTTAAGCCTCTGCATCTCTCTCTTCAGCCTCTGCATCCCTCTCCTAAGCGTCTGCATCACTCTCTTTAGCCTCTGCATCCCTCTCTTCAGCCTCTGCATCACTTTCTTCAGCCTCTGCATCACTCTCTTAAGCCTCTGAATCACTCTCTTGAGGATTCTGCATCACTCTCTCGAGCCTCTGCATCACTCTCTTGATCCTCTGCATCACTCTCGTAAGCCTCTGCATCACTCTTTTGAGCCTCTGCATCACTCTCAAGAGCTTCTGCATCCCTCTCTTGTGCCTCTGCATCCCTCACTTGAGCCTCTGCATCCCTCTCTTGAGCCTCTGCATCCCTCTCTTAAGCCTCTGCATCACTCTCTTGAGCCTCTGCATCACTCTCTTGATCCTCTGCATCACTCTCTTGAGCCTCTGCATCCCTCACTTGAGCCTCTGCATCCCTCACTTGAGCCTCTGGATCACTCTCTTGAGCCTCTGCATCACTCTCTTGAGCCTCTGCATCACTCTCTTGAGCCTCTGCATCACTCTCTTGAGCCTCTGCATCACTCTCTTGAGCCTCTGCATCACTCTCTTAAGCCTCTGCATCCCTCTCTTGAGCCTCTGCATCACTCTCTTCAGCCTCTGCATCATTCTCTTGAGCCTCTGCATCACTCTCTTAAGCCTCTGCATCACTCTCTTGAGCCTCTGCATCACTCTCTTGAGCCTCTGCATCCCTCTCTTGAGCCTCTGCATCCCTCTCTTTGAGCCTCTGCATCACTCTCTTGAGCCTCTGCATCATTCTCTAGAGCCTCTGCATCCCTCTCTTAAGCCTCTGCATCACTCTCTTGAGCCTCTGCATCCCTCTCTTAAGCCTCTGCATCACTCTCTTGAGCCTCTGCATCCCTCTCTTGAGCCTCTGCATCACTCTCTTAAGCCTCTGCAAAACTCTCTTCAGCCTCTGCATCACTCTCTTAAGCCTCTGCATCACTCTCTTCGGCCTCTGCATCACTCTCTTAAGCCTCTGCATCCCTCTCTTGAGCCTCTTCATCACTCTCTTGAGCCTCTGCATCACTCTCTTCATCCTCTGCATCACTCTCTTCAGCCTCTGCATCCCTCTCTTAATATTTTGCATCACTCTCTTGAGCCTCTTCATCACTCTCTTGAGCCTCTGCATCACTCTCTTGAGCCTCTGCATCACTCTCATAAGCCTCTGCAACACTCTCTTCAGCCTCTGCATCACTCTCTTATGCCTCTGCATCCCTCTCTTCGGCCTCTGCATCACTCTCTTAAGCCTCTGCATCCCTCTCTTGAGCCTCTTCATCACTCTCTTGAGTCCTCTGCATCAATCCCATGAGCCTCTGCATCACTCTCTTGAGCCTCTGCATCACTCTCTTGAGCCTCTGCATCACTCTCTTGAGCCTCTGCATCACTCTCTTGAGCCTCTGCATCACTCTCTTGAGCCTCTGCATCATTCTCTTGAGCCTCTGCATACCTTTCTTAAGCCTCTACATCATCCTCTTAAGCCTCTGCATCCCTCTCTTGAGCCTCTGCATCCCTCTCTTGAGCTTCTGCATCCCTCTCTTGAGCCTCTGCATCCCTCTCTTGAGCCTCTGCATCACTCTCTTAAGCCTCTGCATCTCTCTCTTGAGCGTCTGCGTCACTCTCAAGAGCCTCTGCATCCCTCGCTTGAGCCTCTGCATCCCTCTCTTGAGCCTCTGCATTACTCTCTTGAGCCTCTGCATCACTCTCTTCAGCCTCTGCATCACTCTCTTGTGCCTCTGCATCCCTCTCTTGAGCCTCTGCATTCCTCTCTTGAGCCTCTGCATCACTCTCTTAAGCCTCTGCATCACTCTCTTGAGCCTCTGCATCCTTCTCTTGAGCCTCTGCATCACTCTCTTAAGCCTCTGCATCACTCTCTTGAGCCTCTGCATCACTCTCTTGAGCCTCTGCATCCCTCTCTTGAGCCTCTGCATCCCTCTCTTGAGCCTCTGCATCACTCTCTTGAGCCTCTGCATCACTCTCTTAAGCCTCTGCATCACTCTCTTGAGCCTCTGCATCACTCTCAAGAGCCTCTGCATCCCTCTCTTGTGCCTCTGCATCCCTCTCTTGAGCCTCTGCATCCCTCTCTTGAGCCTCTGCATCACTCTCTTCTGCCTCTGCATCACTCTCAAGAGCCTCTGCATCCCTCTCTTGTGCCTCTGCATCCCTCGCTTGAGCCTCTGCATCCCTCTCTTGAGCCTCTGCATCCCTCTCTTAAGCCTCTGCATCACTCTCTTAAGCCTCTGCATCACTCTCTTGAGCCTCTGCATCACTCTCTTAAGCCTCTGCATCACTCTCTTGAGCCTCTGCATCACTCTCTTGAGCCTCTGCATCACTCTCTTAAGCCTCTGCATCACTCTCAAGAGCCTCTGCATCACTCTCTTAAGCCTCTGCATCCCTCTCTTGAGCCTCTGCATCCCTCTCTTGAGCCTCTGCATCACTCTCTTGAGCCTCTGCATCACTCTCTTCAGCCTCTGCATCACTCTCTTAAGCCTCTGCATCACTCTCTTGAGCCTCTGCATCACTCTCTTGAGCCTCTGCATCACTCTCTTGAGCCTCTGCATCACTCTCTTAAGCCTCTGCATCCGTCTCTTGATCCTCTGCATCACTCTCTTGAGCCTCTGCATCCCTCTCTTGAGCCTCTGCATCCCTCTCCTGAGCCTCTGCATCCCTCTCTTAAGCCTCTGCATCACGCTCTTTAGCCTCTGCATCACTCTCTTTAGCGTCTGCATCACTCTCTTGAGCCCCTGCATCCCTCTCTTGAGCCTCTGCATCACTTTCTTGAGACTCTGCATCACACTATTAAGCCTCTGCATCACTCTCTTGAGCCTCTGCATCCCTCTCTTAAGCCTCTACATCACTCTCTTAAGCCTCTGCTTCACTCTCTTAAGCCTCTGAATCACTCTCTTGAGCCTCTGCATCCCTCTCTTGATCCTCTGCATCACTCTCTTGATCCTCTGCATCACTCTCGTAAGCCTCTGAATCACTCTCTTGAGCCTTTGCATCCCTCTTTTGAGCCTCTACATCCCTCTCTTAAGCCTCTGCATCACTCTCTTAAGCCTCTGTATCACTCTCTAGAGCTTCTGCATCACTCTCTTCAGCCTCTGCATCACTCTCTTTAGCCTCTGCATCACTCTCTTGAGCCTCTGCATCCCTGTATTAAGCGTCTGCATCACTCTCTTGAGCCTCTGCATCCCTCTCTTGAGCCTCTGCATCACTCTCTTAAGCTTCTGCATCACTCTCTTCTGCCTCTGCATCACTCTCTTAAGCCTCTGCATCAATCTCTTCGGCCTCTGCATCACTCTCTTAAGCCTCTGCATCCCTCTCTTGATCCTCTGCATCACTCTCTTGAGTCTCTGCATCACTTCCCTGAGCCTCTGCATCACTCTCTTGAGCCTCTGCATCACTCTCTTGAGCCTCTACATCACTCTCTTGACCCTCTGCATCACTCTCTTGAGCCTCTGCATCACTCTCTTAAGCCTCTGCATCCCTCTCTTAATCCTTTGCATCACTCTCTTGAGCCTCTGCATCATTCTCTTGAGCCTCTGCATACCTCTCTTCCCAGCAAACAATTTTAGGTTGCCACAACATATCTGGAAAGTATTTGAAAGTATTGGAAACGTTTGTTTTATCGTATCAGATACGATATTGTGTGTGGACTTAAATAGGTTTCCAAAACTTATAACCAAGACATATGTATCTAACACTAATTTGAGATGTTGTGGCAACTTTACACTCCTAACATGAGTCATTCATAATCCATTCATATACCAATATGAATCTCTTATGAAAGGTTTGAGCCAATAATCTGAACCCTTTTCACATCTTTGTGTTTAAAGTTAAATTTCTTGAAATTAAATTATATTTTATATTATATTATTTTTATTATATTTTATATTATATTATTATTTTCAATTTAAATATTAAAACCAATTTAAGGGTAAAAAAAATCTAATAATTTATATTTCTTTTATTATTTACTAACAATTATAATTATTTACTAACGGAGAGAGGGGAGGCTGTACGGCGGAGAGTGGCGGCTGTGGCGGACAGTGGCGGCGGTGGCGGATAGTGGCGGCGGCGGGCGGACAGTGGCGGCGGGCGGACAGTGGCGGCGGTGGCGGATAGTGGCGGCGGGCGGACAGTGGCGGCGGTGGCGGATAGTGGCGGCGGGCGGACAGTGGCGCGGGGCGGACAGTGGCGGCGGGCGGACAGTGGCGGCTGTGGCGGATAGTGGCGGCGGGCGGACCGTGGCGGCTTTGGCGGCGGTGGTGGACAGTGGCGGCGGGCGGACAGTGGTGGCGGCGGGCGGACAGTGGCGGCGGTGGCAGACGGTGGTGGCGGTGGCAGACAGTGGTGGCGGCGGCGGACAGTGGTGGCGGTGGCGGACAGTGGTGGCGGTGGCGGACATAGTGGCGGCGGGCGGACAGTGGCGGCGGCGCGGACAGTGGCGGCGGTGGCGGATAGTGGCGGCGGGCGGACAGTGGCGGCGGGCGGACAGTGGCGGCGGTGGCTGGCGGACAGTGGCGGCGGGCGGACAGTGGCGGCGGGCGGACAGTGGCGGCGGTGGCGGATAGTGGCGGCGGGCGGACAGGGCGGCGGCGGGCGGACAGTGGCGGCGGGCGGACAGTGGCGGGCGGCGGGCGGACAGTGGCGGCGGTGGCGGACAGTGGCGGCGGGCGGACAGTGGCGGCGGGCGGACAGTGGCGGCGGGCGGACAGTGGCGGCGGTGGCAGATAGTGGCGGCGGGCGGACCGTGGCGGCTTTGGCGGCGGTGGTGGACAGTGGCGGCGGGCGGACAGTGGCGGCGGCGGGCGGACAGTGGCGGCGGCGGGCGGACAGTGGCGGCAGCGGGCGGACAGTGGCGGCGGCGGGCGAACAGTGGCGGCGGCGGGCGGACAGTGGAGGCGGCGGGCGGACAGTGGTGGCGGCGGGCGGACAGTGGTGGCGGCGGGCGGACAGTGGTGGCGGCGGGCGGACAGTGGTGGCGGCGGGCGGACAGTGGTGGCGGCGGGCGGACAGTGGTGGCGGTGGCAGACAGTGGTGGCGGTGGCGGCGGTGGCGGTGGCGGACAGTGGGCGGTGGTGGCGGACAGTGACGGCGGTGGCGGACAGGTGGCGGCGGTGGCGGACACTGGCGGCTGTGGTGGCGGTGGTGGCGGGCGGTGGCGGGTGGCGGCTGGCGGCGGGTGGTGGGTGTGGTGGCGGCTGGTGGTGGTGGTGGTGGTGGTGGCGGTGGTGGTGGGTGGGTGGGTGGTGGTGGCGGCGGTGGTGGTGGGGTGGTGGTGGCGGCGGCGGCTGGTGGTGGTGGTGGTGGCGGCGGTGGTGGTGGGTGGTGGTGGCGGCGGCGGCGGGTGGTGGTGGCGGTGGTGGCGGCGGCGGCTGGTGGTGGCGGCTGGTGGTGGTGGCGGCGGTGGTGGTGGGTGGTGGCGGCGGGTGGCGGCTGGTGGTGGTGGTGGCGGTGGCGGCGGGTGGTGGGTGGTGGCGGCGGCGGCTGGTGGTGGTGGGTGGTGGCGGCGGGTGGTGGTGGTGGCGGCTGGTGGTGGGTGGTGGCGGGCGGCGGTGGCGGGCGGTGGCGGGCGGTGGCGGGGCGGCTGTGGAGGGTGGCGGGTGGCGGCGGGTGGCGGCTGGTGGTGGGTGGTGGCAGGTGGCGGCTGGTGGTGGCTGGTGGCGGGTGGCGGCTGGTGGTGGGTGGTGGCGGCGGGTGGTGAGTGGCGGGTGGTGGGTGGCGGGTGGCTGGTGGCGGGTGGCGGCTGGTGGCGGGTGGTGGCGGGTGGCGGCTGGTGGTGGGGCTGGTGGCGGGTGGCGGCTGGTGGTGGGTGGTGGCGGGTGGCGGCTGGTGGTGGGTGGCGGGTGGCGGCGGGTGGTGGGTGGTGGCGGCGGGTGGTGAGTGGCGGTGGTGGGTGGCGGTGGGTGGTGGCGGGTGGCGGCTGGTGGTGGGTGGTGGCGGGTGGCGGCTGGTGGTGGGTGGTGGCGGGTGGCGGCTGGCGGGTGGCGGCTGTGGTGGGTGTGGCGGCTGGTGGTGGGTGGGCGGGTGGCGGCTGGTGGTGGGTGGTGGCTGGCGGGTGGCGGCTGGTGGTGGTGGGTGGCGGGTGGCGGCGGGTGGCGGCTGGTGGTGGCGGCTGGTGGCGGGTGGCGGCTGGTGGTGGTTGGTGGCAGGTGGCGGCTGGTGGTGGGTGGTGGCGGGTGGCGGCGGGTGGCGGCTGGTGGTGGGTGGCGGGTGGTGGCGGGTGGCGGCTGGTGGTGGGCGGCGGGTGGCGGCGGGTGGCGGCGGGTGGCGGCTGGTGGCGGCCAGCTGGGACACACCCTTCACCATTGAAGGTCTGAGTACAACTAACCATATGTCTCTCTCACCCACCAGCCCAGTGTTGCCAGCTCGCGCTCTCAAAATGTTTCCTTCAAAGATTGTATATTATCTTTGAACAACAAGTTTGATTATCAAGGAAATAATGCATATATTATTGTCACATTAATACTGTGCAATATCTTATTACATTCCTGCTAAATAATTATAATTTGAAACAGGACAAAAAATCCAACATATATATAAAAACCAACATTAGAGATCACGAGGCCTAGGCCTCGCCTGTGACCACACATCCTGCCTCCCTGGCCTGCTACCCTCTCACACCTCACACTCTTAACTCTCTCATAATCACTCTCACTCTCTTACTCTGTCACTCTTACTCTCTGTCACTCTTACTCTCTGTCACTCTTACTCTCTGTCACTCTTACTCTGTCACTCTTACTCTGTCACTCTTACTCTCTGTCACTCTTACTCTCTGTCACTCTTACTCTCTGTCACTCTTACTCTCTGTCACTCTTACTCTCTGTCACTCTTACTCTCTGTCACTCTTACTCTCTGTCACTCTTACTCTCTGTCACTCTTACTCTCTGTCACTCTTACTCTCTGTCACTCTTACTCTCTGTCACTCTTACTCTGTCACTCTTACTCACTCTCAGTCACCCTTACTGTCACTCTTACTTCATACTCTTACTCTCTCACTCTTACTCTCATACTCTTACTCTCATTTACTCTTACTCTCAATCACTCTTACTCCCAATCACTCCTACTCCCAATCACTCCTATACTCTCAATCACTCCTACTCTCTCTACTCTTACTCTTACTCTTACTCCCAATCACTCTTACTCTCAATCAATCACTCTTACTCTCAATCTTACTCTTACTCTCAATCACTCTTACTCTTACTCTCTCAATCACAATCTTACTCTCATACTCCCAATCACTCTTACTCTCAATCACTCTTACTCTCAATCACTCTTACTCTCAATCACTCTTACTCTCATTCTTACTCTTACTCACTCTTACTCTCAATCACTCTTATTCTCATTCTTACTCTTACTCCCAATCACTCTTACTCCCAATCACTCTTACTCTCAATCACTCTTACTCCCAATCACTCTTACTCTCAATCACTCTTACTCTCAATCACTCTTACTCTCATTCTTACTCTTACTCACTCTTACTCTCAATCACTCTTATTCTCATTCTTACTCCTACTCCCAATCACTCTTACTCCCAATCACTCTTACTCTCAATCACTCTTACTCCCAATCACTCTTACTCTCAATCACTCTTACTCTCAATCACTTTTACTCTCAATCACTCTTACTCTCAATCACTCTTACTCTCACTAACTCTCAATCACTCTTACTCTCACTCTAACTCTCAATCACTCTTACGCACTATTACTCACTCTTTCTCTCAGTCATCCTTACTCACTCTCATACTCACTCTTACTCTGTCACTCTTACTCTCTGTCACTCTTACTCTCTGTCACTCTTACTCTCTGTCACTCTTACTCTCTGTCACTCTTACTCTCTGTCACTCTTACTCTGTCACTCTTACTCTCTGTCACTCTTACTCTCTGTCACTCTTACTCTCTATCACTCTTACTCTGTCATTCTTACTCTGTCACTCTTACTCACTCTCAGTCACCCTTACCCATTCATACTCACTCTCTCACTCTTACTCTCATACTCTTACTCTCAATTACTCTTACTCTCAATCACTCTTACTCCCAATCACTCCTACTCCCAATCACTCCTACTCTCAATCACTCCTACTCTCATTCTTACTCTTACTCTTACTCCCAATCACTCTTACTCTCAATCACTCTTATTCTCATTCTTACTCTCACTCTTACTCTTACTCCTCTTAATCACTCTTACTCCCAATCACTCTTACTCTCAATCACTCTTACTCTCAATCACTCTTACTCTCTCAATCACTCTTACTCTCATTCTTACTCTTACTCTCAATCAATCTCTTATTCTCATTCTTACTCCTACTCTCACTCTAACTCCTACTCCCAATCACTCTTACTCCCAATCACTCTTACTCTCAATCACTCTTACTCCCAATCACTCTTACTTACTCACTCTTACTCTCAATCACTCTTACTCTCAATCACTCTTACTCTCAATCACTCTTACTCTCACACTCTTACTCTCAATCACTCTTACTCTCACTCTAACTCTCAATCACTCTTACTCTCATACTCACCCTTACTCTCAATCACTTTACTCTCACTCTTACTCATTCTGTCACCCTTACTCTCACTCTTACTCACTCTGTCACTCTTACTCACTCTCAGTCACTCTTACTTATACTCACTCTTACTCACACTTACACACTCTCTGGCACTCTCACTCACCTTCAGTCACTCTTACTCACTCTTACCCACTCTCGCTCACTCTTACTCACTCTAGTTAATAAGAACACGCCAATATAAGACAACAAAACGTTTTCAGATTCTTTCTCACCACTTTCCAGCAACTTTTATAATTTATATAAATTATCTTAGGGAATAATACATAAATTATATATTTAAACATGATATTAGTGTTTAGTGGAATGCATAAGGAGTCAAATTGTGTTAAAAAGAGCGATTTTTAGAAAATTTGGAAAACTACTTTTTTCTGTTCATATTATAACTAAATGGATTTTAAAGGTTTCACTCAGCCAATATATATCATTCACAATTTATTAATGAATTTTACAAAAAAACACCATAAATTTTATATTTAAACATGTAAAAACTATTTGTTTTACATTTGGAAGAAAATAATTGTAGAAAAACAATTTATAATTAAACCTTTGTGTTTGGATTTTTTGAGTAAAAGTTTCTCAAAGGCTCTCCTGCACCATTCTCAATGCAAATCATTCCCACACCTATGGGAAGAGATAGGCGAACGTTGTGTAGATGATTTGTGTTTGCTGGGTTAAGCCTCTACATCATACTCTTGAGCCTCTGCATCACTCTCTTGAGCGTCTGCATCACTCTCTTGAGCCTCTGCATCCCTCTCTTGAGCCTCTGCATCACTCTCTTGAGCCTCTGCATCACTTTCTTAAGCCTCTGCATCTCTCTCTTGAGCCTCTGCGTCAATCTTAAGAGCCTCTGCATCCCTCGCTTGAGCCTCTGCATCCCTATCTCGAGCCTTTGCATCCCTCTCTTAAGCCTCTGCATCACTCTCAAGAGCCTCTGCATCCCTCTCTTGTGCCTCTGCATCCCTCGCTTGAGCCTCTGCATCCCTCTCTTGAGCCTCTGCATCCCTCTCTTGAGCCTCTGCATCACTCTCTTAAGCCACTGCATCACTCTCTTGAGCCTCTGCATCACTCTCAATGAGCCTCTGCATCACTCTCTTGAGCCTCTGCATCATTCTCTTGAGCCTCTGCATCCCTCTCTTGTGCCTCTGCATCCCTCTCTTGAGCCTCTGCATCCCTCTCTTGAGCCTCTGCATCCCTCTCTTGAGCCTCTGCATCACTCTCTTAAGCCTCTGCATCACTCTCTTGAGCCTCTGCATCACTCTCTTGAGCCTCTGCATCCCTCTCTTGTGCCTCTGCATCCCTCTCTTGAGCCTCTGCATCCCTCTCTTGAGCCTCTGCATCCCTCTCTTGAGCCTCTGCATCACTCTCTTGAGCCTCTGCATCACTCTCTTAAGCCTCTGCATCACTCTCTTGAGCCTCTGCATCACTCTCTTAAGCCTCTGCATCACTCTCTTGAGCCTCTGCATCACTCTCTTCAGCCTCTGCATCACTCTCTTAAGCCTCTGCATCTCTCTTCAGCCTCTGCATCACTTTCTCAATCTTTCGCATCACTCTCACTGCATCAGGTAATTCTCAATTCTCCAAAATTTAATTCATATTCTCTCTCTTGATCCTCTGCATCACTCTCTTCATCGTCTGCATCACTCTCTTTAGCCTCTGCATCACTCTCTTGAGCGTCTGCATCACCCTCTTAAGCCTCTACATCCCTCTCTTGATGCTCTGCATCACTCTCTTGAGCCTCTGCATCATTCTCTTTAGCCTCTGCATCCCTCTCTTCAGCCTCTACATCACTCTCTTGAGACTCTGCAACACTCTCTTGAGCCTCTGCCTTTCTCTCTTGAGCGTCTGCATCACTCTCTTGAGCCTCTGCATCCCTCTCTGGAGCCTCAGCATCCCTCTCTTGAGCCTTTTGCAGAACTTTCTTGAGCCTCTGCATTACTCTCTTGTGCCTCTGCATCCCTCACTTGAGCCTCTGCTTCCCTCTCTTGAACCTCTGCATCCCTCTCCTGAGCCTCTGCATCCCTCTCTTAAGCCTCTGCATCACGCTCTTTAGCCTCTGAATCACTCGCTTGAGCGTCTGCATCACTCTCTTGAGCCCCTGCATCCCTCTCTTGAGCCTCTGCATCACTCTCTTGAGCCTCTGCATCACTCTCTTAAGCCTCTGCATCACTCTCTTGAGCCTCTGCATCCCTCTCGTAAGCCTCTGCATTCCTCTCTTAAGCCTCTGCATCACTCTCTTAAGCCTCTGTATCACTCTCTAGAGCCTCTGCATCACTCTCTTCAGCCTCTGCATCACTCTCTTAAGCCTCTGCTTCCCTCTCCTGAGCCTTTGCATCACTTTCTTAGGCCTCTGCATCTCTCTCTTGAGCCTCTGCGTCACTCTTAAGATCCTCTGCATCCTTCGCTTGAGCCTCTGCATCCCTCTCTCGAGCCTTTGCATCACTCTCTTAAGCCTCTGCATCACTCTCAAGAGCCTCTGCATCCCTCTCTTGTGCCTCTGCATCCCTCGCTTGAGCCTCTGCATCCCTCTCTTGAGCCTCTGCATCCCTCTCTTGAGCCTCTGCATCACTCTCTTAAGCCACTGCATCACTCTCTTGAGCCTCTGCATCACTCTCAAGAGCCTCTGCATCCCTCTCTTGTGCCTCTGCATCCCTCACTTGAGCCTCTGCATCCCTCTCTTGAGCCTCTGCATCCCTCTCTTGAGCCTCTGCATTCATCTCCTGAGCCTCTGCATCACTCTCTTAAGCCTCTGCAATACTCTCTTGAGCCCCTGCATCACTCTCTTAAGCCTCTTTATCACTCTCTATAGAACCTCTGCATCACTCTCTTCAGCCTCTGCATCACTCTCTTAAGCCTAAAATTCTTAAACCTAAGAATTTTCTCAATCTTTCGTACATTTCTTTTCACTGTTGGAGGTAATTCAAAAATCAATTCTCCAAAATTTAATTCATATTCTCTCTCTTGATCCTCTGCATCACTCTCTTGAGCCTCTGCATCACTCTCTTCATCGTCTGCATCACTCTCTTTAGCCTCTGCATTACTCTCTTGAGCGTCTGCATCACTCTCTTAAGCCTCTGCACCCCTCTCTGGATCCTCTACATCACTCTCTTGAGACTCTGCATCACTCTCTTGAGCCTCTGCATCACTCTCTTGAGCCTCTGCATCACTCTCTTGAGCCTCTGCATCACTCTCTTGAGCCTCTGCATCACTCTCTTGAGCCTCTGCATCCCTCTCTGGAGCCTCAGCATCCCTCTCTTGAGCCTCTGCATCACTCTCTTGAGCCTCTGCATCCCTCTCTTGTGCCTCTGCATCCCTCACTTGAGCCTCTGCTTCCCTCTCTTGAACCTCTGAATCCCTCTCCTGAGCCTATGCATCCCTCTCTTAAGCCTCTGCATCACGCTCTTTAGCCTCTGAATCACTCGCTTGAAAGTCTGCATCACTCTCGTGAGCCCCTGCATCCCTCTCTTGAGCCTCTGCATCACTCTTGAGACTCTGCATCACCCTATTAAGCCTCTGCATCACTCTCTTGAGCCTCTGCATCCCTCTCCTAATCCTCTACATCCCTCTCTTAAGCCTCTGCATCACTCTCTTAAGCCTCTGTATCACTCTCTTGAGCCTCTGCATCGCTCTCTTCATCCTCTGCATCACTCTCTTAAGCCTCTGCTTCCATCTCTTCATCCTTTGCATCACTCTCTTGAGCCTCTGCATCACTCTCTTCATCGTCTCCATCACTCTCTTGAGCCTCTGCATCACTCTCTTGAGCCTCTGCATCACTCTCTTGAGCCTCTGCATCACTCTCTTAAGCCTCTGCATCCCTCTCTTAAGCCTCTGCATCACTCTCTTAAGCCTCTGCATCACTCTCTTGAGCCTCTGAATCACTCTCTTGATCCTCTGCATCACTCTCTTCAGCTTCTGCATCACTCTCTTAAGCCTCTGCTTCCCTCTCTTGATCCTCTGCATCACTTTCTTGAGCCTCTGCATCTCTCTCTTGAGCCTCTGCATCACTCTCTTGAGCCTCTGCATCACCCTCATGATCCTCTGCATCACTCTCTTCTGCTTCTGCATCACCTCTTAAGCCTCTGCAGCCCTTTTTTGAGCCTCTGCATCACTTTCTTAAGCCTCTGCATCCCTTTCTTGAGCGTCTGCATCACTCTCTGGAACTCTTGAATTCCTCTCATAAGCCATTGCAAAACTCTCCTAAGCCTCTGCATCTCTCTCTTGAGCCTCTGCGTTACTCTCGAGAGCCTCTTCATCCCTCTCTTGTGCCTCTGCATCGCTCTCTTGAACTCCTGCATCCCTCTCTTGAGCCTCTGCATCCCTCTCTTGAGCCTTTGCATCACTCTCTTAAGCCTCTGCATCCCTCTCCTAAGCCTCTGCCTCACTCTCTTAAGCATCTGCATCACTCTCGTAAGCCTCTGAATCACTCTCTTGAGCCTCTGCATCCCTCTCTTGAACTCCTGCATCCCTCTTATGAGCCTCTGCATCCCTCTCTTGAGCCTCTGCATCACTCTCTTGAGCCTCTGCATCACTCTCTTGAGCCTCTGCATCCCTCTCTTGAGCCTCTGCATCCCTCTCTTGAGCCTCTGCATCCCTCTCTTGAGCCTCTGCATCACTCTCTTAAGCCTCTGCATCACTCTCTTAAGCCTCTGAATCACTCTCTTGAGCCTCTGCATCACTCTCTTAAGCCTCTGCATCACTCTCTTGAGCCTCTGCATCACTCTCTTGAGCCTCTGCATCACTCTCTTGGGCCCCTGCATCCCTCTCTTGAGCCTCTGCATCACTCTCTTGAGCCTCTGCATCACTCTCTTAAGCCTCTGCATCATCTCATGAGCCTCTGCATCCCTCTCTTAAGCCTCTGCATCACTCTCTTGAGCTTCTGCATCACTCTCTTAAGCCTCTGCATCCCTCTTTTGAAGCTCTGCATCGCTCTCTTGATCTCCTGCATCACTCTCTTGTGCCTCTGTATCCCTCTCTTGAGCCTCTGCATCCCTCTCTTGAGCCTCAGCATAACTCTCTTGAGTCTCTGAATCCCTCTCTTGAGCCCCTGCATCCCTCTCTTGAGCCTCTACATCACTCTCTTGAGCCTCTGCATCCCTCTCTTAAGCCTCTGCATCACTCTCTTAGGCCTCTGCATCACTCTCGTAAGCCTCTGAATCACTCTCTTGAGCCTCTGCATCACTCTCTTGAGCCTCTGCATCCCTCTCTTGAGCCTCTACATCACTCTCCTGAGCCTCTGCATCACCCTCTTAAGCCTCTGCACCCCTCTTTTGAGTCTCTACATCACTTTCTTAAGCCTCTGCATCCCTCTTTTGAAGCTCTGCATCCCTCTCTTGATCTTCTGTATCCCTCTCTTGAGCCTCTGCATCCCTCTCTTGAGCCTTTGCATCACTCTCTTAAGCCTCTGCATCCCTCTCCTAAGCCTCTACCTCACTCTCTTAAGCCTCTGCATCACTCTCGTAAGCCTCTGAATCACTCTCTTGAGGGTCTGCATCCCTCTCCTTAGCCTCTGCATCACTCTTTTCAGCCTCTGCAACACTTTCTTCAGCCTCTGCATCACTCTCTTAAGCCTCTGAATTCCTCTCTTGAGGATTCTGCATAACTCTCTCGAGCCTCTGCATCACTCTCTTGATCCTCTGCATTACTATCGTAAGCCTCTGCATCACTCTTTTGAGCCTCTGCATCACTCTCAACAGCCTCTGCATCGCTCTCATGTGCCTCTGCATCCCTCACTTGAGCCTCTACATCCCTCTCTTGAGCCTCTGCATCCCTCTCTTGAGCCTCTGCATCACTCTCTTAAGCCTCTGCATCCCTCTCTTAATCCTCTGCATCACTCCCATGATCCTCTGCATCACTCTCTTGAGCCTGTGCATCACTCTCTTGAGCCTCTACATCACTCTCTTGAGCCTCTGCATCACTCTCTTGAGCCTCTGCATCACTCTCTTAAGCCTCTGCATCCCTCTCTTAATCCTCTGCATCACTCTCTTGAGCCTCTGCATCACTCTCTTGAGCCTCTGCATCCCTCTCTTAAGCCTCTACATCACTCTCTTGAGCCTCTGCATCCCTTTCTGGAGCGTCTGCATAACTCTCTTGAACTCCTGAATCCCTCTCATGAGCCTTTGCATCCCTCTCCTGAGCCTTTGCATCACTCTCTTAAGCCTCTGCATCACTCTCTTGAGCCTCTGCATCACTCTCTTGAGCCTCTGCATCCCTCTCTTGAGCCTCAGCATCCCTCTCTTGAGCCTTTGCATCACTCTCCTAAGCCTCTGCATCCCTCTCTTGTGCCTCTGCATCCCTCTCTTGAGCCTCTGCATGACTCTCTTAAGCCTCTGCATCACTCTCTTGAGCCTCTGCATCACTCTCAAGAGCCTCTGCATTACTCTCTTGTGCCTCTGCATCCCTCTCTTGAGCCTCTGCATGACTCTCTTAAGCCTCTGCATCACTCTCTTGAGCCTCTGCATCACTCTCAAGAGCCTCTGCATTACTCTCTTGTGCCTCTGCATCCCTCACTTGAGCCTCTGCATTTCTCTCTTGAACCTCTGCATCCCTCTCCTGAGCCTCTGCATCCCTCTTTTAAGCCACTGCATCACGCTCTTTAGCCTCTGAATCACTCGCTTTAGCGTCTGCATCACTCTCTTGAGCCCTTGCATCCCTCTCTTGAGCCTCTGCATCACTCTCTTGAGCCTCTGCATCACTCTCTTGAGCCTCTGCATCACTCTCTTGAGCCTCTGCATCCCTCTCTTAAGCCTCTGCATCACTCTCTTAAGCCTCTGCATCACTCTCTTAAGCCTCTGAATCACTCTCTTGAGCCTCTGCATCCCTCTCTTGAGCCTCTGCATCACTCTTTTCAGCCTCTTCATCCCTCTCTTGAGCCTCTGCAACACTCTCTTCAGCCTTTGCATCACTCTCTTAAGCCTCTGAATCCCTCTCTTGAGCCTTTGCATCCCTCTCTTGAACCTCTGCATCCCTCTCTTAAGCCTCTGCATCACTCTCTTAAGCCTCTGTATCACTCTCTAGAGCCTCTGCATCACTCTCTTAAGCATCTGCATCACTCTCGTAAGCCTCTGAATCACTCTCTTGAGCCTCTGCATCCCTCTCTTGAACTCCTGCATCCCTCTTATGAGCCTCTGCATCCCTCTCTTGAGCCTCTCCATCACTCTCCTAAGCCTCTGCATCACTCTCTTGAGCTTCTGCATCACTCTCAAGAGCCTCTGCATCCCTCTCTTGTGCCTCTGCATCCCTCACTTGAGCCTCTGCATCCCTCTCTTGAGCCTCTGCATCCCTCCCTTGAGCCTCTGCATCCCTCTCTTAAGCCTCTGCATCACGCTCTTAAGCCTCTGAATCACTCTCTAGAGCCTCTGCATCACTCTCTTAAGCCTCTGCATCACTCTCTTGAGCCTCTGCATCCCTCTCTTGAGCCTCAGCATAACTCTCTTGAGTCTCTGAATCCCTCTCTTGAGCCTCTGAATCCCTTTCATGAGCCTCTACATCACTCTCTTCATCCTCTGTATCCCTCTCTTAAGCCTCTGCGTCACTATCTTAGGCCTCTGCATCACTCTCGTAAGCCTCTGAATCACTGTCTTGAGCGTCTGCATCCCTCTCCTGAGCCTCTGCATCACTCTTTTCAGCCTCTTCATCCCTCTCTTGATCCTCTGCAACACTCTCTTCTTCCTCTGCATCACTCTCTTAAGCCTCTGAATCCCTCTCTTGAGGCCTCTGCATAACTCTCTCGAGCCTCTGCATCACTCTCTTGATCCTCTGCATCACTCTCGTAAACCTCTGAATTACTCTCTTGAGCCTTTGCATCCCTCTCTTGATCCTCTGCATCCCTCTCTTAAGCCTCTGCATCACTCTCCTAAGCCTCTGTATCACTCTCTAGAGCCTCTGCATCACTCTCTTCAGCCTCTGCATCACTCTCTTAAGCCTCTGCTTCCCTCTCTTGATCCTCTGCATCACACTCTTGAGCCTCTGCATCACTCTCTTCATCGTCTGCATCACTCTCTTGAGGCCCTGCATCACTCTCCTGAGCCTCTGCATCACTATCTTGAGCCTTTGCATCTCTCTCGTGAGCCTCTGCATCACTCTCTTAAGCCTCTGCATCACTCTCTTGAAGCCTCTGCATCACTCTCTTGAGCCTCTGCATCACTCTCTTGAGCCTCTGCATCACTCTCTTGAGCCTCTGCATCACTCTCTTAAGCCTCTGCATCACTCTCTTGAGCCTCTGCATCCCTCTCTTGAGCCTCTGCATCCCTCTCTTAAGCCTCTGCATCACTCTCTTAAGCCTCTGCATCACTCTCTTGAGCCTCTGCATCACTCTCTTCAGCCTCTGCATCACTCTCTTAAGCCTCTGCATCCCTCTCTTGAGCCTCTGCATCACTCTCTTGAGCCTCTGCATCACTCTCTTAAGCCTCTGCATCACTCTCTTTAGCCTCTGCATCACTCTCTTGAGCCTATGCATCACTCTCTTGAGCCTCTGCATCACTCTCTTGAGCCTCTGCATCACTCACTTAAGCCTCTGCATCCCTCTCTTGAGCCTCTGCATCACTCTCTTGAGCCTCTGCATCACTCTCTTGAGCCTCTGCATCACTCTCTTGAGCCTCTGCATCACTCTCTTGAGCCTCTGCATCACTCTCTTGAGCCTCTGCATCACTCTCTTGAGCCTCTGCATCACTCTCTTGAGCCTCTGCATCCCTCTCTTGAGCCTCTGCATCCCTCTCTTGAGCCTCTGCATCACTCTCTTGAGCCTCTGCATCACTCTCTTGAGCCTCTGCATCTCTCTCTTGAGCCTCTGCATCACTCTCTTGAGCCTCTGCATCCCTCTCTTAAGCCTCTGCATCACTCTCTTGAGCCTCTGCATCCCTCTCTTGAGCCTCTGCATCACTCTCTTAAGCCTCTGCATCACTCTCTTGAGCCTCTGCATCACTCTCTTCGGCCTCTGCATCACTCTCTTAAGCCTCTGCATCCCTCTCTTGAGCCTCTGCATCACTCTCTTTAGCCTCTGCATCACTCTCTTGAGCCTCTGCATCACTCTCTTGAGCCTCTGCATCACTCTCTTGAGCCTCTGCATCACTCTCTTGAGCCTCTGCATCTTTCTCTTGAGCCTCTGCATCCCTCTCTTGAGCCTCTGCATCACTCTCATAAGCCTCTGCATCCCTCTCTTGAGCCTCTGCATCACTCTCAAGAGCCTCTGCATCCCTCTCTTGAGCCTCTGCATCCCTCTCTTGAGCCTCTGCATCACTCTCTTGAGCCTCTGCATCACTCTCTTAAGCCTCTGCATCCCTCTCTTAATCCTCTGCATCACTCTCTTGAGCCTCTGCATCATTCTCTTGAGCCTCTGCATCACTCTCTTGAGCCTCTGCATCACTCTCTTAAGCCTCTGCATCACTCTCTTGAGCCTCTGCATCACTCTCTTAAGCCTCTGCATCACTCTCTTGTGCCTCTGCATCCCTCTCTTGAGCCTCTACATCACTCTCTTGAGCCTCTGCATCCCTCTCTTGAGCCTCTGCATCACTCTCTTGAGCCTCTGCATCCCTCTCTTGAGCCTCTGCATCACTCTCATGAGCCTCTGCATCACTCTCTTGAGCCTCTGCATCACTCTCTTGAGCCTCTGCATCACTCTCTTGAGCCTCTGCATCCCTCTCTTGAGCCTCTGCATCACTCTCTTAAGCCTCTGCATCCCTCTCTTAAGCCTCTGCATCACTCTCTTGAGCCTCTGCATCACTCTCTTGAGCCTCTGCATCACTCTCTTGAGCCTCTGCATCACTCTCTTGAGCCTCTGCATCACTCTCTTGAGCCTCTGCATCCCTCTCTTGAGCCTCTGCATCACTCTCTTGAGCCTCTGCATCACTCTCTTGAGCCTCTGCATCCCTCTCCTGAGCCTCTGCATCACTCTCTTAAGCCTCTGCATCCCTCTCTTGAGCCTCTGCATCACTCTCTTGAGCCTCTGCATCCCTCTCTTGAGCCTCTGCATCCCTCTCTTGAGCCTCTGCATCACTCTCTCATAAGCCTCTGCATCCCTCTCTTGAGCCTCTGCATCACTCTCTTGAGCCTCTGCATCCCTCTCTTAAGCCTCTGCATCACTCTCTTGAGCCTCTGCATCACTCTCTTGAGCCTCTGCATCACTCTCTTGAGCCTCTGCATCCCTCTCTTGAGCCTCTGCATCCCTCTCTTAAGCCTCTGCATCACTCTCTTGAGCCTCTGCATCACTCTCTTGAGCCTCTGCATCACTCTCTTGAGCCTCTGCATCCCTCTCTTGAGCCTCTGCATCACTCTCTTGAGCCTCTGCATCCCTCTCTTGAGCCTCTGCATCACTCTCTTAAGCCTCTGCATCCCTCTCTTGAGCCTCTGCATCACTCTCTTGAGCCTCTGCATCACTCTCTTGAGCCTCTGCATCCCTCTCTTGAGCCTCTGCATCACTCTCTTGAGCCTCTGCATCACTCTCTTAAGCCTCTGCATCACTCTCTTGAGCCTCTGCATCCCTCTCTTAAGCCTCTGCATCACTCTCTTAAGCCTCTGCATCACTCTCTTAAGCCTCTGCATCACTCTCATGAGCCTCTGCATCCCTCTCTTGAGCCTCTGCATCACTCTCTTGAGCCTCTGCATCCCTCTCTTGAGCCTCTGCATCACTCTCTTAAGCCTCTGCATCACTCTCTTAAGCCTCTGCATCACTCTCTTGAGCCTCTGCATCCCTCTCTTGAACCTCTGCATCCCTCTCTTGAGCCTCTGCATCACTCTCTTGAGCCTCTGCATCACTCTCTTGAGCCTCTGCATCACTCTCTTAAGCCTCTGCATCACTCTCTTAAGCCTCTGCATCACTCTCTTGAGCCTCTGCATCCCTCTCTTGAGCCTCTGCATCCCTCTCTTGAGCCTCTGCATCCCTCTCTTGAGCCTCTGCATCACTCTCTTAAGCCTCTGCATCACTCTCTTGAGCCTCTGCATCACTCTCTTGAGCCTCTGCATCCCTCTCTTGTGCCTCTGCATCCCTCTCTTGAGCCTCTGCATCCCTCTCTTGAGCCTCTGCATCCCTCTCTTGAGCCTCTGCATCCCTCTCTTAAGCCTCTGCATCACTCTCTTAAGCCTCTGCATCACTCTCTTCATCCTCTGCATCACTCTCTTGAGCCTCTGCATCACTCTCTTGAGCCTCTGCATCCCTCTCTTGAGCCTCTGCATCTCTCTTGAGCCTCTCTCTTGAGCCTCTGCATCCCTCTCTTGAGCCTCTGCATCACTCTCTTGAGCCTCTGCATCACTCTCTTGAGCCTCTGCATCACTCTCTTAAGCCTCTGCATCACTCTCTTGAGCCTCTGCATCACTCTCTTGAGCCTCTGCATCACTCTCTTGAGCCTCTGCATCCCTCTCTTGAGCCTCTGCATCACTCTCTTAAGCCTCTGCATCCCTCTCTTGATCCTCTGCATCACTCTCTTCTTCCTCTGCATCACTCTCTTAAGCCTCTGCATCCCTCTCTTGAGCCTCTGCATAACTCTCTTGAGCCTCTGCATCACTCTCTTGAGCCTCTGCATCACTCTCTTAAGCCTCTGCATCACTCTCTTGAGCCTCTGCATCCCTCTCTTGAGCCTCTGCATCACTCTCTTGAGCCTCTGCATCACTCTCTTAAGCCTCTGCATCACTCTCTAGAGCCTCTGCATCACTCTCTTCAGCCTCTGCATCACTCTCTTAAGCCTCTGCTTCCCTCTCTTGATCCTCTGCATCACTCTCTTGAGCCTCTGCATCACTCTCTTGATCCTCTGCATCACTCTCTTGAGCCTCTGCATCACTCTCTTGAGCCTCTGCATCACTCTCTTGAGCCTCTGCATCACTCTCTTGAGCCTCTGCATCACTCTCTTAAGCCTCTGCATCCCTCTCTTGATCCTCTGCATCACTCTCTTGAGCCTCTGCATCATTCTCTTGAGCCTCTGCATCCCTCTCTTCAGCCTCTACATCATTCTCTTGAGCCTCTGCATCACTCTCTTGAGCCTCTGCATCACTCTCTTAAGCCTCTGCATCACTCTCTTGAGCCTCTGCATCCCTCTTTGAGCCTGCCTCAGCATCCCTCTCTTGAGCCTCTGCATCACTCTCTTGAGCCTCTGCATCACTCTCTTCAGCCTCTGCATCCCTCTCTTAAGCCTCTGCATCACTCTCTTGAGCCTCTGCATCACTCTCTTGAGCCTCTGCATCACTCTCTTGAGCCTCTGCATCCCTCTCTTGAGCCTCTGCATCACTCTCTTGAGCCTCTGCATCACTCTCTTAAGCCTCTGCATCACTCTCTTAAGCCTCTGCATCACTCTCTTCGGCCTCTGCATCACTCTCTTGAGCCTCTGCATCCTCTCTCCTCTGATCCTCTGCATCCTCTCTCTTGAGCCTCTGCATCACTCTCTTGAGCCTCTGCATCACTCTCTTGAGCCTCTGCATCTCTTAAGCCTCTCTCTTGAGCCTCTGCATCACTCTCTTGAGCCTCTGCATCACTCTCTTGATCCTCTGCATCACTCTCTTCTGCCTCTGCATCACTCTCTTAAGCCTCTGCATCCCTTTCTTGAGCCTCTGCATCACTCTCTTAAGCCTCTGCATCACTCTCTTGAGCCTCTGCATCACTCTCTTGAGCCTCTGCATCACTCTCTTGAGCCTCTGCATCACTCTCTTAAGCCTCTGCATCACTCTCTTGAGCCTCTGCATCACTCTCTTGAGCCTCTGCATCCCTCTCTTGAGCCTCTGCATCACTCTCTTGAGCCTCTGCATCACTCTCTTGAGCCTCTGCATCCCTCTCTTGAGCCTCTGCATCACTCTCTTGAGCCTCTGCATCACTCTCTTGAGCCTCTGCATCACTCTCTTGAGCCTCTGCATCACTCTCTTAAGCCTCTGCATCACTCTCTTGAGCCTCTGCATCCCTCTCTTGAGCCTCTGCATCCCTCTCTTGAGCCTCTGCATCACTCTCTTGAGCCTCTGCATCACTCTCTTAAGCCTCTGCATCACTCTCTTGAGCCTCTGCATCACTCTCAAGAGCCTCTGCATCCCTCTCTTGAGCCTCTGCATCCCTCTCTTGAGCCTCTGCATCCCTCTCTTAAGCCTCTGCATCACTCTCTTGAGCCTCTGCATCACTCTCTTAAGTCTCTGCATCACTCTCTTGAGCCTCTGAATCACTCTCTTGAGCCTCTGCATCACTCTCTTGAGCCTCTGCATCCCTCTCTTGAGTCTCTGCATCACTCTCTTGAGCCTCTGCATCACTCTCTTTAGCCTCTGCATCACTCTCTTGAGCCTCTGCATCACTCTCTTGAGCCTCTGCATCACTCTCTTGAGCCTCTGCATCACTCTCTTAAGCCTCTGCATCACTCTCTTGAGCCTCTGCATCCCTCTCTTGAGCCTCTGCATCACTCTCTTCAGCCTCTGCATCCCTCTCTTGAGCCTCTGCATCACTCTCTTGAGCCTCTGCATCACTCTCTTGAGCCTCTGCATCACTCTCTTGAGCCTCTGCATCACTCTCTTGAGCCTCTGCATCCCTCTCTTGAGCCTCTGCATCCCTTTCTTGAGCCTCTGCATCACTCTCTTGAGCCTCTGCATCCCTCTCTTAAGCCTCTGCATCACTCTCTTGAGCCTCTGCATCACTCTCATGAGCCTCTGCATCACTCTCTTGAGCCTCTGCATCACTCTCTTGAGCCCCTGCATCCCTCTCTTGAGCCTCTGCATCACTCTCTTGAGCCTCTGCATCACTCTCTTGAGCCTCTGCATCCCTCTCTTGAGCCTCTGCATCACTCTCTTGAGCCTCTGCATCCCTCTCTTGAGCCTCTGCATCCCTCTCTTGAGCCTCTGCATCCCTCTCTTGTGCCTCTGCATCCCTCTCTTGAGCCTTTGCATCACTCTCTTAAGCCTCTGCATCCCTCTCCTAAGCCTCTACCTCACTCTCTTAGGCCTCTGCATCACTCTCGTAAGCCTCTGAATCACTCTCTTGAGCCTCTGCATCCCTCTCTTGAGCCTCTGCATCCCTCTCTTTAGCCTCTGCATCCCTCTCTTCAGCCTCTGCAACACTCTCTTCAGCCTCTGCATCACTCTCTTGAGCCTCTGCATCACTCTCTTGAGCCTCTGCATCACTCTCTTGAGCCTCTGCATCACTCTCTTGAGCCTCTGCATTACTCTCTTGAGCCTCTGCATCACTCTCTTGAGCCTCTGCATCACTCTCTTAGCCTCTGCATCACTCTCTTGAGCCTCTGCATCCCTCTCTTGAGCCTCTGCCTCACTCTCTTGAGCCTCTGCATCCCTCTCTTGAGCCTCTGCATCACTCTCTTAAGCCTCTGCATCACCCTCTTAAGCCTCTGCATCACTCTCTTGAGCCTCTGCATCACTCTCTTGAGCCTCTGCATCACTCTCTTAAGTCTCTGCATCCCTCTCTTGAGCCTCTGCATCACTCTCTAGAGCCTCTGCATCCCTCTCTTTAGCCTCTGCATCACTCTCTTGAGCCTCTGCATCACTCTCTTGAGCCTCTGCATCACTCTCTTGAGCCTCTGCATCACTCTCTTCAGCCTCTGCATCACTCTCTTAAGCCTCTGCATCACTCTCTTAAGCCTCTGCATCACTCTCTTAAGCCTCTGCATCACTCTCTTGAGCCTCTGCATCACTCTCTTGATCCTCTGCATCACTCTCTTGAGCCTCTGCATCACTCTCTTAAGCCTCTGCATCCCTCTCTTGAGCCTCTGCATCACTCTCTTGAGCCTCTGCATCACTCTCTTGAGCCTCTGCATCACTCTCTTGAGCCTCTGCATCACCTCTCTTGAGCCTCTGCATCACTCTCTTGAGCTTCTGCATCACTCTCTTAAGCCTCTGCATCCCTCTCTTGAGCCTCTGCATCACTCTCTTAAGCCTCTGCATCCCTCTCTTGAGCCTCTGCATCACTCTCTTGAACCTCTGCATCACTCTCTTGAGCCTCTGCATCACTCTCTTGAGCCTCTGCATCACTCTCTTGAGCCTCTGCATCACTCTCTCTTTTCATCCCTCTCTTGAGCCTCTGCATCCCTCTCTTGAGCCTCTGCATCACTCTCTCTTGAGCCTCTGCATCCCTCTCTTGAGCCTCTGCATCCCTCTCTTGAGCCTCTGCATCACTCTCTTGAGCCTCTGCATCACTCTCTTGAGCCTCTGCATCCCTCTCTTTGAGCCTCTGCATCACTCTCTTCAGCCTCTGCATCACTCTCTTAAGCCTCTGCATCCCTCTCTTGATCCTCTGCATCACTCTCTTGAGCCTCTGCATCACTCTCCTGAGCCTCTGCATCACTCTCTTGATCGTCTGCATCACTCTCTTGAGCCTCTGCATCACTCTCATGTGCCTCTTCATCACTCTCTTGAGCCTCTGCATCGCTCTATTAAGCCTCTGCATCACTCTCTTGAGCCTCTGCCTCCCTCTGCATTCCCTTAAGCCTCTACATCATTCTCTTGATCCTCTGCATCACTCTCTTCAGCCTCTGCATCTCTCTCTTAAGCCTCTGCCTTTCTCTCTTGAGCCTCAGCATCACTCTCTTGAGCCTCTGCACCCCTCTCCAGAGCCTCAGCATCCCTCTCTTGATCCATTTACAGCACTCTCTTGAGCCTCTGCATCATTCTCTTGAGCCTCTGCATCACTCTCTTGAGCCTCTGCATCACTCTCTGGAGCCTCTGCATCGCTCTATTAAGCCTCTGCATCACTCTCTTGAGCCTCTGCATCCCTCTCTTGAGCCTCTGCATCACTCTCTTAAGCCTCTGCATCTCTCTTGAGCCTCTGCATCACTCTCTTAAGCCTCTGTATCACTCTCTTTGGCCTCTGCATCACTCTCTTATGCCTCTGCATCAATCTCTTGAGCCTCTGCATCACTCTCTTGAGTCTCTGCATCACTCTCTTGAGCCTCTGCATCACTCTCTTGAGCCTCTGCATCACTCTCTTGAGCCTCTGCATCACTCTCTTGAGCCTCTGCATCACTCTCTTGAGCCTCTGCATCACTCTCTTAAGCCTCTGCATCCCTCTCTTAAGCCTCTGCATCACTCTCTTGAGCCTCTGCATCACTCTCTTGAGCCTCTGCATCACTCTCTTAAGCCTCTGCATCACTCTCTCTGAGCCTCTACATCACTCTCTTGAGCCTCTGCATCCCTCTCTTGAGCCTCTGAATCACTCTCATGAGCCTCTGCATCCCTCTCTTGAGCCTCTGCATCACTCTCTTAAGCCTCTGCATCTCTCTCTTGAGCCTCTGCGTCACTCTCTTGAGCCTCTGCATCACTCTCTTGAGCCTCTGCATCCCTCTCTTGAGCCTCTGCATCACTCTCTTGAGCCTCTGCATCACTCTCTTGAGCCTCTGCATCCCTCTCTTGAGCCTCTGCATCCCTCTCTTGAGCCTCTGCATCCCTCTCTTGAGCCTCTGCATCCCTCTCTTGAGCCTCTGCATCACTCTCTTAAGCCTCTGCATCACTCTCTTGAGCCTCTGCATCACTCTCTTGAGCCTCTGCATCCCTCTCTTGAGCCTCTGCATCCCTCTCTTGAGCCTCTGCATCACTCTCTTTCTGCATCACTCTCTTCAGCCTCTGCATCACTCTCTTAAGCCTCTGCATCACTCTCTTGAGCCTCTGCATCACTCTCTTGAGCCTCTGCATCACTCTCTTGAGCCTCTGCATCACCTCTCTTGAGCCTCTGCATCACTCTCTTGAGCCTCTGCATCCCTCTCCTAAGCCTCTGCATCACTCTCTTAAGCCTCTGCATCACTCTCTTGAGCCTCTGCATCACTCTCTTGAGCCTCTGCATCACTCTCTTGAGCCTCTGCATCACTCTCTTCAGCCTCTTCATCCCTCTCTTGAGCCTCTGCATCACTCTCTTCAGCCTCTGCATCACTCTCTTAAGCCTCTGAATCCCTCTCTTGAGGCCTCTGCATAACTCTCGCGAGCCTCTGCATCACTCTCTTTTTCCTCTGCATCACTCTCTTGAGCCTCTGCATCACTCTCTTGAGCCTCTGCATCACTCTCTTGAGCCTCTGCATCACTCTCTTGAGCCTCTGCATCACTCTCTTAAGCCTCTGCATCCCTCTCTTGATCCTCTGCATCACTCTCTTGAGCCTCTGCATCATTCTCTTGAGCCTCTGCATCCCTCTCTTCAGCCTCTACATCATTCTCTTGAGCCTCTGCATCACTCTCTTGAGCCTCTGCATCACTCTCTTAAGCCTCTGCCTTTCTCTCTTGAGCCTCTGCATCACTCTCTTGAGCCTCTGCATCCCTCTCTGGAGCCTCAGCATCCCTCTCTTGAGCCTTTTGCAGCACTCTCTTGAGCCTCTGCATCATTCTCTTGAGCCTCTGCATCCCTCTCTTAAGCCTCTGCATCACTCTCTTGAGCCTCTGCATCCCTCTATTAAGCGTCTGCATCACTCTCTTGAGCCTCTGCATCCCTCTCGTGAGCCTCTGCATCACTCTCTTAAGCCTCTGCAACACTCTCTTCAGCCTCTGCATCACTCTCTTAAGCCTCTGCATCACTCTCTTCGGCCTCTGCATCACTCTCTTAAGCCTCTGCTTCCCTCTCTTGATCCTCTGCATCACTCTTTTGAGTCTCTGCATCACTCTCATGATCCTCTGCATCACTCTCTTGAGCCTCTGCATCACTCTCTTGAGCCTCTACATCACTCTCTTGAGCCTCTGCATCACTCTCTTGAGCCTCTGCATCACTCTCTTACGCCTCTGCATCCCTCTCTTAAGCCTCTGCATCACTCTCTTAAGCCTCTGCATCACTCTCTTAAGCCTCTGCATCAATCTCTTGAGCCTCTGCATCACTCTCTTGAGCCTCTGCATCACTCTCTTAAGCCTCTGCATCCCTCTCTTGAGCCTCTGCATCACTCTCTTGAGCCTCTGCATCTCTCTCTTGAGCCTCTGCATCACTCTCTTGAGCCTCTGCATCACTCTCTTGAGCCTCTGCATCACTCTCTTGAGCCTCTGCATCTCTCTCTTGAGCCTCTGCAGCCCTCTTTTGAGCCTCTGCATCACTCTCTTGAGCCTCTGCATCACTCTCTTGAGCCTCTGCATCACTCTCTTAAGCCTCTGCATCACTCTCTTGAGCCTCTGCATCACTCTCTTAAGCCTCTGCATCACTCTCTTGAGCCTCTGCATCACTCTCTTGAGCCTCTGCATCCCTCTCTTGAGCCTCTGCATCCGTCTCTTGAGCCTCTGCATCACTCTCTTGAGCCTCGGCATTCCTCTCTTGAGCCTCTGCATCCCTCTCTTGAGCCTCTGCATCACTCTCTTAAGCCTCTGCATCACTCTCTTGAGCCTCTGCATCCCTCTCTTGAGCCTCTGCATCCCTCTCTTGAGCCTCTGCATCCCTCTCTTGAGCCTCTGCATCACTCTCTTGAGCGTCTGCATCTCTCTCCTAAGCCTCTGCATCACTCTCTTCAGCCTCTGCATCCCTCTCTTGAGCCTCTGCATCACTCTCTTGAGCCTCTGCATCCCTCTCTTGAGCCTCTGCATCACTCTCTTAAGCCTCTGCAACACTCTCTTCAGCCTCTGCATCACTCTCTTAAGCCTCTGCATCACTCTCATGATCCTCTGCATCACTCTCTTGAGCCTATGCATCACTCTCTTGAGACTCTACATCACTCTCTTGAGCCTTTGCATCACTCTCTTGAGCCTCTGCATCACTCTCTTACGCCTCTGCATCCCTCTCTTAAGCCTCTGCATCACTCTCTTAAGCCTCTACATCACTCTCTTGAGCCTTTGCATCACTCTCTTGAGTCTCTGCATCACTCTCATGATCCTCTGCATCACTCTCTTGAGCCTCTGCATCCCTCTCTTGAGCCTCTGCATCCGTCTCTTAAGCCTCTGCATCACTCTCTTAAGCATCTGGATCACTCTCGTAAGCCTCTGAATCACACTCTTGAGCCTCTGCATCCCTCTCTTGAACTCCTGCATCCCTCTTATGAGCCTCTGCATCCCTCTCTTGAGCCTTTGCATCACTCTCTTAAGCCTCTGCATCACTCTCTTGAGCCTCTGCATCCCTCTCTTTTGCCTCTGCATCCCTCACTTGAGCCTCTGCATCCCTCTCTTGAGCCTCTGCATCCCTCTCTTGAGCCTCTGCATCCCTCTCTTAAGCCTCTGCATCACGCTCTTAAGCCTCTGAATCACTCTCTTGAGCCTCTGCATCACTCTCTTGGGCCCCTGCATCCCTCTATTGAGTCTCTGCATCACTCTCTTGAGCCTCTGCATCACTCTCTTAAGCCTCTGAATCACTCTCTTGAGCGTCTGCATCCCTCTCTTGAGCCTCTGCATCACTCTTTTCAGCCTCTTCATCCCTCTCTTGAGCCTCTGCAACACTTTCTTCAGCCTCTGCATGCCTCTCTTGAGCCTCTGCATCCCTCTCTTGAGCCTCAGCATAACTCTCTTGAGTCTCTGAATCCCTCTCTTGAGCCTCTGAATCCCTTTCATGAGCCTCTACATTACTCTCTTCATACTCTTTATCCCTCTCTTAAGCCTCTGCATCACTCTCTTAGGCCTCTGCATCACTCTCATAAGCCTCTGAATCACTCTCAAGAGAGTGATTCTGCATCACTCTCTTGAGCCCCTGCATCCCTCCCTTGAGCCTCTGCATCCCTCTCTTAAGCCTCTGCATCACGCTCGTAAGCCTCTGCATCACTCTCTTGAGCCTCTGCATCACTCTCTTGAGCCTCTGCATCCCTCCCTTGAGCCTCTGCATCCCTCTCTTAAGCCTCTGCATCACTCTCTTGAGCCTCTGCATCACTCTCTTGAGCCTCTGCATCACTCTCTTAAGCCTCTGCATCACTCTCTTGATCCCTCTGCATCACTCTCTTGAGCCTCTGCATCCCTCTCTTGAGCCTCTGCATCACTCTCTTGAGCCTCTGCATCCCTCTCTTGAGCCTCTGCATCACTCTCTTGAGCCTCTGCATCCCTCTCTTGAGCCTCTGCATCCTCTCTTGAGCCTCTGCATCACTCTCTTGAGCCTCTGCATCACTCTCTTAAGCCTCTGCATCCCCTCTCTTGAGCCTCTGCATCACTCTCTTGAGCCTCTGCATCCCTCTCTTTGAGCCTCTGCATCCCTCTCTTGAGCCTCTGCATCCCTCTCTTGAGCCTCTGCATCACTCTCTTGAGCCTCTGCATCACTCTCTTAAGCCTCTGCATCCCTCTCTTAAGGCTCTGCTTCGCTCTCTTAAGCCTCTGCATCACTCTCTTGAGCCTCTGCATCACTCTCTTGAGCCTCTGCATCCCTCTCTTGAGCCTCTGCATCACTCTCTTGAGCCTCTGCATCTCTCTCTTCAGCCTCTGCATCACTCTCTTGAGCCTCTGCATCACTCTCTTAAGCCTCTGCATCACTCTCTTGAGCCTCTGCATCACTCTCTTGAGCCTCTGCATCACTCTCTTGAGCCTCTGCATCACTCTCTTAAGCCTCTGCATCACTCTCTTGAGCCTCTGCATCACTCTCTTGAGCCTCTGCATCACTCTCTTGTGCCTCTGCATCCCTCACTTGAGCCTCTGCATCCCTCTCTTGAGCCTCTGCATCCCTCTCTTGAGCCTCTGCATCCCTCTCTTGAGCCTCTGCATCACTCTCTTAAGCCTCTGCATCACTCTCTTGAGCCTCTGCATCACTCTCTTGAGCCTCTGCATCACTCTCTTGAGCCTCTGCATCACTCTCTTGAGCCTTTGCATCACTCTCTTGAGCCTCTGCATCACTCTCTTGAGCCTCTGCATCACTCTCTTAAGCCTCTGCATCACTCTCTTAAGCCTCTGCATCACTCTCTTGAGCCTCTGCATCTCTCTCTTGAGCCTCTGCATCACTCTCTTGAGCCTCTGCATCACTCTCTTGAGCCTCTGCATCCCTCTCTTGAGCCTCTGCATCACTCTCTTGAGCCTCTGCATCACTCTCTTGAGCCTCTGCATCCCTCTCTTGAGCCTCTGCATCACTCTCTTGAGCCTCTGCATCCCTCTCTTGAGCCTCTGCATCACTCTCTTGAGCCTCTGCATCACTCTCTTGAGCCTCTGCATCCCTCTCTTGAGCCTCTGCATCACTCTCTTAGCCTCTGCATCACTCTCTTGAGCCTCTGCATCACTCTCTTGAGCCTCTGCATCACTCTCTTGAGCCTCTGCATCACTCTCTTGAGCCTCTGCATCACTCTCTTGAGCCTCTGCATCACTCTCTTAAGCCTCTGCATCCCTCTCTTGAGCCTCTGCATCACTCTCTTAAGCCTCTGCATCACTCTCTTGAGCCTCTGCATCACTCTCTTGAGCCTCTGCATCACTCTCTTGAGCCTCTGCATCACTCTCTTGAGCCTCTGCATCACTCTCTTGAGCCTCTGCATCACTCTCTTGAGCCTCTGCATCACTCTCTTGAGCCTCTGCATCACTCTCTTGAGCCTCTGCATCACTCTCTTGAGCCTCTGCATCCCTCTCTTGAGCCTCTGCATCACTCTCTTCCCTCTCTTGAGCCTCTGCATCACTCTCTTGAGCCTCTGCAATCACTCTCTTGAGCCTCTGCATCACTCTCTTGAGCCTCTGCATCCCTCTCTTGAGCCTCTGCATCACTCTCTTGAGCCTCTGCATCACTCTCTTGAGCCTCTGCAGCACTCTCTTGAGCCTCTGCATCATTCTCTTGAGCCTCTGCATCACTCTCTTGAGCCTCTGCATCCCTCTCTTGATCCTCTGCATCACTCTCTTGAGCCTCTGCATCCCTCTCTTGAGCCTCTGCATCACTCTCTTGAGCCTCTGCATCACTCTCTTGAGCCTCTGCATCACTCTCTTGAGCCTCTGCATCACTCTCTTAAGCCTCTGCATCACTCTCTTGAGCCTCTGCATCACTCTCTTGAGCCTCTGCATCACTCTCTTAAGCCTCTGCATCACTCTCTTGAGCCTCTGCATCACTCTCTTGAGCCTCTGCATCACTCTCTTGAGCCTCTGCATCACTCTCTTGAGCCTCTGCATCACTCTCTTGAGCCTCTGCATCACTCTCTTGAGCCTCTGCATCACTCTCTTTGAGCCTCTGCATCACTCTCTTGAGCCTCTGCATCACTCTCTTGAGCCTCTGCATCACTCTCTTGAGCCTCTGCATCCCTCTCTTGAGCCTCTGCATCACTCTCTTGAGCCTCTGCATCACTCTCTTGAGCCTCTGCATCACTCTCTTGAGCCTCTGCATCACTCTCTTGAGCCTCTGCATCACTCTCTTGAGCCTCTGCATCCCTCTCTTGAGCCTCTGCATCACTCTCTTGAGCCTCTGCATCACTCTCTTGAGCCTCTGCATCACTCTCTTAAGCCTCTGCATCACTCTCTTGAGCCTCTGCATCACTCTCTTGAGCCTCTGCATCACTCTCTTGAGCCTCTGCATCACTCTCTTGAGCCTCTGCATCACTCTCTTGAGCCTCTGCATCACTCTCTTGAGCCTCTGCATCACTCTCTTGAGCCTCTGCATCACTCTCTTGAGCCTCTGCATCACTCTCTTGAGCCTCTGCATCACTCTCTTGAGCCTCTGCATCACTCTCTTGAGCCACTGCATCTCTTGAGCCTCTGCATCCCTCTCTTGAGCCTCTGCATCACTCTCTTGAGCCTCTGCATCACTCTCTTAAGCCTCTGCATCACTCTCTTGAGCCTCTGCATCACTCTCTTGAGCCTCTGCATCACTCTCTTGAGCCTCTGCATCACTCTCTTGAGCCTCTGCATCCCTCTCTTGAGCCTCTGCATCACTCTCTTGAGCCTCTGCATCACTCTCTTGAGCCTCTGCATCACTCTCTTGAGCCTCTGCATCACTCTCTTAAGCCTCTGCATCACTCTCTTGAGCCTCTGCATCACTCTCTTGAGCCTCTGCATCCCTCTCTTGAGCCTCTGCATCCCTCTCTTGAGCCTCTGCATCCCTCTCTTGAGCCTCTGCATCCCTCTCTTGAGCCTCTGCATCACTCTCTTGAGCCTCTGCATCCCTCTCTTGAGCCTCTGCATCACTCTCTTGAGCCTCTGCATCACTCTCTTAAGCCTCTGCATCACTCTGCATCACTCTCTTGAGCCTCTGCATCACTCTCTTAAGCCTCTGCATCACTCTCTTGAGCCTCTGCATCCCTCTCTTGAGCCTCTGCATCACTCTCTTGAGCCTCTGCATCACTCTCTTGAGCCTCTGCATCCCTCTCTTGAGCCTCTGCATCACTCTCTTGAGCCTCTGCATCACTCTCTTGAAGCCTCTGCATCACTCTCTTGAGCCTCTGCATCACTCTCTTGAGCCTCTGCATCACTCTCTTAAGCCTCTGCATCACTCTCTTGAGCCTCTGCATCACTCTCTTAAGCCTCTGCATCACTCTCTTAAGCCTCTGCATCACTCTCATCACTCTCTTGAGCCTCTGCATCACTCTCTTGAGCCTCTGCATCACTCTCTTGAGCCTCTGCATCACTCTCTTGAGCCTCTGCATCACTCTCTTAAGCCTCTGCATCACTCTCTTGAGCCTCTGCATCACTCTCTTAAGCCTCTGCATCCCTCTCTTGAGCCTCTGCATCACTCTCTTGAGCCTCTGCATCCCTCTCTTGAGCCTCTGCATCACTCTCTTGAGCCTCTGCATCCCTCTCTTGAGCCTCTGCATCACTCTCTTGAGCCTCTGCATCCCTCTCTTGAGCCTCTGCATCACTCTCTTGAGCCTCTGCATCACTCTCTTGAGCCTCTGCATCACTCTCTTAAGCCTCTGCATCACTCTCTTGAGCCTCTGCATCACTCTCTTGAGCCTCTGCATCACTCTCTTGAGCCTCTGCATCACTCTCTTGAGCCTCTGCATCCCTCTCTTGAGCCTCTGCATCACTCTCTTGAGCCTCTGCATCACTCTCTTAAGCCTCTGCATCACTCTCTTGAGCCTCTGCATCACTCTCTTGAGCCTCTGCATCACTCTCTTGAGCCTCTGCATCCCTCTCTTGAGCCTCTGCATCCTCTCTCTTGAGCCTCTGCATCCCTCTCTTGAGCCTCTGCATCACTCTCTTGAGCCTCTGCATCACTCTCTTGAGCCTCTGCATCCCTCTCTTGAGCCTCTGCATCCCTCTCTTGAGCCTCTGCATCACTCTCTTGAGCCTCTGCATCACTCTCTTAAGCCTCTGCATCACTCTCTTGAGCCTCTGCATCACTCTCTTAAGCCTCTGCATCACTCTCTTGAGCCTCTGCATCACTCTCTTGAGCCTCTGCATCCCTCTCTTGAGCCTCTGCATCACTCTCTTGAGCCTCTGCATCCCTCTCCTGAGCCTCTGCATCCCTCTCTTGAGCCTCTGCATCACTTTCTTAAGCCTCTGCATCACTCTCTTGAGCCTCTGCATCCCTCTCTTGAGCCTCTGCATCCCTCTCTTGAGCCTCTGCATCCCTCTCTTGAGCCTCTGCATCACTCTCTTAAGCCTCTGCATCACTCTCTTGAGCCTCTGCATCCTCTCTCTCTTAAGCCTCTGCATCACTCTCTTAAGCCTCTGCATCACTCTCTTGAGCCTCTGCATCCCTCTCTTGAGCCTCTGCATCACTCTCTTGAGCCTCTGCATCACTCTCTTGAGCCTCTGCATCACTCTCTTGAGCCTCTGCATCACTCTCTTAAGCCTCTGCATCACTCTCTTGAGCCTCTGCATCACTCTCTTGAGCCTCTGCATCATCAGCTCTCTTCTCTCCTCTGCATCACTCTCTTAAGCCTCTGCATCACTCTCTTGAGCCTCTGCATCACTCTCTTGAGCCTCTGCATCCCTCTCTTGAGCCTCTGCATCACTCTCTTGAGCCTCTGCATCACTCTCTTGAGCCTCTGCATCACTCTCTTAAGCCTCTGCATCACTCTCTTAAGCCTCTGCATCACTCTCTTGAGCCTCTGCATCACTCTCTTGAGCCTCTGCATCACTCTCTTGAGCCTCTGCATCCCTCTCTTGAGCCTCTGCATCACTCTCTTGAGCCTCTGCATCACTCTCTTGAGCCTCTGCATCACTCTCTTGAGCCTCTGCATCACTCTCTTGAGCCTCTGCATCACTCTCTTGAGCCTCTGCATCCCTCTCTTGAGCCTCTGCATCATTCTCTTGAGCCTCTGCATCCCTCTCTTTAAGCCTCTACATCATTCTCTTGAGCCTCTGCATCACTCTCTTGAGCCTCTGCATCACTCTCTTAAGCCTCTGCATTGACCTCTTCTCTCTTGAGCCTCTGCATCACTCTCTTAAGCCTCTGCATCACTCTCTTGAGCCTCTGCATCACTCTCTTGAGCCTCTGCATCACTCTCTTGAGCCTCTGCATCCCTCTCTTGAGCCTCTGCATCACTCTCTTGAGCCTCTGCATCACTCTCTTGAGCCTCTGCATCCCTCTCTTGAGCCTCTTCATCACTCTCTTGAGCCTCTGCATCCCTCTTAAGCCTCTGCATCACTCTCTTGAGCCTCTGCATCACTCTCTTGAGCCTCTGCATCACTCTCTTGAGCCTCTGCAACACTCTCTTCAGCCTCTTCATCACTCTCTTAAGCCTCTGCATCACTCTCTTCGGCCTCTGCATCACTCTCTTGAGCCTCTGCATCCCTCTCTTGAGCCTCTGCATCACTCTCTTGAGCCTCTGCATAACTCTCTTGAGCCTCTGCATCACTCTCTTGAGCCTCTGCATAACACTCTTGAGCCTCTACATCACTCTCTTGAGCCTCTACATCACTCTCTTGAGCCTCTGCATCACTCTCTTAAGCCTCTGCATCCCTCTCTTAAGCCTCTGCATCATTCTCTTGAGCCTCTGCATCACTCTCTTGAGCCTCTGCATCACTCTCTTGAGCCTCTGCATCCCTCTCTTGAGCCTCTGCATCCCTCTCTTGAGCCTCTGCATCACTCTCTTAAGCCTCTGTATCACTCTCTTGAGCCTCTGCATCACTCTCTTGAGCCTCTGCATCACTCTCTTGAGCCTCTGCATCTCTCTCTTGAGCCTCTGCATCACTCTCGTGAGCCTCTGCATCACTCTCTTAAGCCTCTGCATCCCTCTCTTGAGCCTCTGCATCACTCTCTTGAGCCTCTGCATCACTCTCTTGAGCCGCTGCATCACTCTCTTGAGCCTCTGCATCCCTCTTTTGAGCCTCTGCATCACTCTCTGGAGCCTCTGCTTCATTCTCTTCAGCCTCTGCATCACTCTCTTAAGCCTCTGCATCACTCTCTTGAGCCTCTGCATCCTCTCTTGAGCCTCTGCATCACTCTCTTGAGCCTCTGCATCACTCTCTTGAGCCTCTGCATCACTCTCTTGAGCCTCTGCATCACTCTCTTCTGCCTCTGCATCACTCTCTTGAGCCTCTGCATCACTCTCTTGAGCCTCTGCATCACTCTCTTAAGCCTCTGCATCACTCTCTTCATCCTCTGCATCACTCTCTTGAGCCTCTGCATCACTCTCTTGAGCCTCTGCATCACTCTCTTGAGCCTCTGCATCACTCTCTTGAGCCTCTGCATCACTCTCTTGAGCCTCTGCATCACTCTCTTGAGCCTCTGCATCACTCTCTTGAAGCCTCTGCATCCCTCTCTTGAGCCTCTGCATCACTCTCTTGAGCCTCTGCATCACTCTCTTTAAGCCTCTGCATCTGCTCTCTTGAGCCTCTGCATCACTCTCTTCAGCCTCTGCATCACTCTCTTAAGCCTCTGCATCCCTCTCTTGAGCCTCTGCATCACTCTCTTGAGCCTCTGCATCACTCTCTTGAGCCTCTGCATCACTCTCTTGAGCCTCTGCATCACTCTCTAAGCCTCTGCATCACTCTCTTGAGCCTCTGCATCACTCTCTTAAGCCTCTGCATCCCTCTTTTTGAGCCTCTGCATCACTCTCTTGAGCCTCTGCATCACTCTCTTGAGCCTCTGCATCACTCTCTTGAACTCTTGAATCCCTCTCTTGAGCCTCTGCATCACTCTCTTAAGCCTCTGCATCACTCTCTTGAGCCTCTGCATCACTCTCTTGAGCCTCTGCATCCCTCTCTTGTGCCTCTGCATCCCTCTCTTGAGCCTCTGCATCCCTCTCTTGAGCCTCTGCATCCCTCTCTTGAGCCTCTGCATCCCTCTCTTGAGCCTCTGCATCACTCTCTTGAGCCTCTGCATCACTCTCTTAAGCCTCTGCATCACTCTCTTAAGCCTCTGCAATCACTCTCTTGAGCCTCTGCATCACTCTCTTGAGCCTCTGCATCACTCTCTTGAGCCTCTGCATCCCTCTCTTGAGCCTCTGCATCACTCTCTTGAGCCTCTGCATCACTCTCTTGAGCCTCTGCATCACTCTCTTGAGCCTCTGCATCCCTCTCTTGAGCCTCTGCATCACTCTCTTGAGCCTCTGCATCACTCTCTTGAGCCTCTGCATCACTCTCTTATTGAGCCTCTCTGCATCACTCTCTTGAGCCTCTGCATCACTCTCTTAAGCCTCTGCATCACTCTCTTGAGCCTCTGCATCACTCTCTTGAGCCTCTGCATCACTCTCTTAAGCCTCTGCATCACTCTCTTGAGCCTCTGCATCACTCTCTTCAGCCTCTGCATCACTCTCTTAAGCCTCTGCATCACTCTCTTGAGCCTCTGCATCACTCTCTTGAGCCTCTGCATCACTCTCTTGAGCCTCTGCATCCCTCTCTTAAGCCTCTGCATCACTCTCTTGAGCCTCTGCATCACTCTCTTGAGCCTCTGCATCACTCTCTTGAGCCTCTGCATCACTCTCTTGAGCCTCTGCATCACTCTCTTAAGCCTCTGCATCACTCTCTTGAGCCTCTGCATCACTCTCTTGAGCCTCTGCATCACTCTCTTGAGCCTCTGCATCACTCTCTTGAGCCTCTGCATCACTCTCTTGAGCCTCTGCATCACTCTCTTGAGCCTCTGCATCACTCTCTTGAGCCTCTGCATCACTCTCTTGAGCCTCTGCATCACTCTCTTGAGCCTCTGCATCACTCTCTTAAGCCTCTGCATCCCTCTCTTGAGCCTCTGCATCACTCTCTTGAGCCTCTGCATCATTCTCTTGAGCCTCTGCATCCCTCTCTTGAGCCTCTGCATCACTCTCTTGAGCCTCTGCATCACTCTCTTGAGCCTCTGCATCACTCTCTTAAGCCTCTGCATCACTCTCTTGAGCCTCTGCATCACTCTCTTAAGCCTCTGCATCACTCTCTTGAGCCTCTGCATCACTCTCTTGAGCCTCTGCATCCCTCTCTTGAGCCTCTGCATCACTCTCTTGAGCCTCTGCATCACTCTCTTGAGCCTCTGCATCACTCTCTTGAGCCTCTGCATCCCTCTCTTGAGCCTCTGCATCACTCTCTCACTCTCTTGAGCCTCTGCATCACTCTCTTGAGCCTCTGCATCCCTCTCTTGAGCCTCTGCATCACTCTCTTAAGCCTCTGCATCCCTCTCTTGAGCCTCTGCATCACTCTCTTGCCTCTGCATCCCTCTCTTGAGCCTCTGCATCCCTCTCTTGAGCCTCTGCATCACTCTCTTGAGCCTCTGCATCACTCTCTTGAGCCTCTGCATCCCTCTCTTGAGCCTCTGCATCCCTCTCTTGAGCCTCTGCATCACTCTCTCAGCCTCTGCATCCCTCTCTTAAGCCTCTGCATCACTCTCTTAGGCCTCTGCATCACTCTCTTGAGCCTCTGCATCACTCTCTTAAGCCTCTGCATCACTCTCTTGAGCCTCTGCATCCCTCTCTTGAGCCTCTGCATCACTCTCTTGAGCCTCTGCATCACTCTCTTAAGCCTCTGCATCCCTCTCTTGAGCCTCTGCATCACTCTCTTAAGCCTCTGCATCACTCTTTTCTCTTGAGCTCTGCATCCCTCTCTTGAGCCTCTGCATCCCTCTCTTGAGCCTCTGCATCCCTCTCTTGAGCCTCTGCATCACTCTCTTAAGCCTCTGCATCACTCTCTTGAGCCTCTGCATCACTCTCTTGAGCCTCTGCATCACTCTCTTGAGCCTCTGCATCACTCTCTTGAGCCTCTGCATCCCTCTCTTGAGCCTCTGCATCACTCTCTTAAGCCTCTGCATCACTCTCTTGAGCCTCTGCATCACTCTCTTAAGCCTCTGCATCACTCTCTTGAGCCTCTGCATCACTCTCTTGAGCCTCTGCATCCCTCTCTAAGCCTCTGCATCACTCTCTTAAGCCTCTGCATCACTCTCTTGAGCCTCTGCATCACTCTCTTGAGCCTCTGCATCCCTCTCTTGAGCCTCTGCATCACTCTCTTCAGCCTCTGCATCACTCTCTTGAGCCTCTGCATCACTCTCTTCAGCCTCTGCATCACTCTCTCTGCAGCCTCTGCCTCTGCATCACTCTCTTGAGCCTCTGCATCACTCTCTTGAGCCTCTGCATCACTCTCTTGAGCCTCTGCATCACTCTCTTGAGCCTCTGCATCACTCTCTTGAGCCTCTGCATCCCTCTCTTGAGCCTCTGCATCCCTCTCTTGAGCCTCTGCATCCCTCTCTTGAGCCTCTGCATCCCTCTCTTAAGCCTCTGCATCACTCTCTTAAGCCTCTGCATCACTCTCTTGAGCCTCTGCATCACTCTCTTGAGCCTCTGCATCACTCTCTTAAGCCTCTGCATCACTCTCTTGAGCCTCTGCATCACTCTCTTGAGCCTCTGCATCACTCTCTTGAGCCTCTGCATCACTCTCTTAAGCCTCTGCATCCCTCTCTTGAGCCTCTGCATCACTCTCTTGAGCCTCTGCATCACTCTTGAGCCTAGCCTCTACCTCACTCTCTTAAGCCTCTGCATCCCTCTCTTGAGCCTCTGCATCACTCTCTTGAGCCTCTGCATCCCTCTCTTGAGCCTCTGCATCACTCTCTTGAGCCTCTGCATCATCATTCTCTTGAGCCTCTGCATCACTCTCTTGAGCCTCTGCATCACTCTCTTGAGCCTCTGCCTCACTCTCTTGAGCCTCTGCATCACTCTCTTAAGCCTCTGCATCACTCTCTTGAGCCTCTGCATCACTCTCTTGAGCCTCTGCATCACTCTCTTGAGCCTCTGCATCACTCTCTTAAGCCTCTGCATCACTCTCTTGAGCCTCTGCATCACTCTCTTGAGCCTCTGCATCACTCTCTTGAGCCTCTGCATCACTCTCTTGAGCCTCTGCATCACTCTCTTGAGCCTCTGCATCACTCTCTTAAGCCTCTGCATCCCTCTCTTGATCCTCTGCATCACTCTCTTGAGCCTCTGCATCATTCTCTTGAGCCTCTGCATCCCTCTCTTAAGCCTCTGCATCATTCTCTTGAGCCTCTGCATCACTCTCTTGAGCCTCTGCATCACTCTCTTGAGCCTCTGCATCACTCTCTTGAGCCTCTGCATCTCTCTCTTCAGCCTCTGCATCACTCTCTTGAGCCTCTGCATCACTCTCTTGAGCCTCTGCATCACTCTCTTGAGCCTCTGCATCACTCTCTTGAGCCTCTGCATCACTCTCTTGAGCCTCTGCATCACTCTCTGCATCACTCTCTTGAGCCTCTGCATCCCTCTCTTAAGCCTCTGCATCACTCTCTTGAGCCTCTGCATCACTCTCTTAAGCCTCTGCATCCCTCTCTTTTGAGTCCTCTCTTGATCACTCTCTTAAGCCTCTGCATCCCTCTCTTGAAGCCTCTGCATCCCTCTCTTGAGCCTCTGCATCACTCTCTTGAGCCTCTGCATCCCACTCTTAAGCCTCTGCATCCCTCTCTTGAGCCTCTGCATCCCTCTCTTTAGCCTCTGCATCCCTCTCTTGAGCCTCTGCATCCCTCTCTTGAGCCTCTGCATCACTCTCTTGAGCCTCTGCATCCCTCTCTTGAGCCTCTGCATCACTCTCTTGAGCCTCTGCATCACTCTCTTAAGCCTCTGCATCACTCTCTTGAGCCTCTGCATCACTCTCTTGAGCCTCTGCTGCATCACTCTCTTGAGCCTCTGCATCACTCTCTTGAGCCTCTGCATCACTCTCTTAAGCCTCTGCATCACTCCCTTGAGCCTCTGCATCACTCTCTTAAGCCTCTGCATCCCTCTCTTGAGCCTCTGCATCCCTCTCTTGAGCCTCTGCATCCCTCTCTTGAGCCTCTGCATCACTCTCTTGAGCCTCTGCATCACTCTCTTGAGCCTCTGCATCCCTCTCTTAAGCCTCTGCATCACTCTCTTAAGCCTCTGCATCACTCTCTTAAGCCTCTGCATCACTCTCTTGAGCCTCTGCATCCCTCTCTTGAGCCTCTGCATCACTCTCTTGAGCCTCTGCATCACTCTCTTGAGCCTCTGCATCACTCTCTTAAGCCTCTGCATCACTCTCTTGAGCCTCTGCATCACTCTCTTGAGCCTCTGCATCACTCTCTTGAGCCTCTGCATCACTCTCTTAAGCCTCTGCATCACTCTCTTGAGCCTCTGCATCACTCTCTTGAGCCTCTGCATCCCTCTCTGAGCCTCTGCATCACTCTCTTGAGCCTCTGCATCACTCTCTTGAGCCTCTGCATCACTCTCTTGAGCCTCTGCATCACTCTCTTAAGCCTCTGCATCACTCTCTTGAGCCTCTGCATCACTCTCTTGAGCCTCTGCATCACTCTCTTGAGCCTCTGCATCACTCTCTTGAGCCTCTGCATCACTCTCTTGAGCCTCTGCATCCCTCTCTTGAGCCTCTGCATCCCTCTCTTGAGCCTCTGCATCCCTCTCTTGAGCCTCTGCATCACTCTCTTAAGCCTCTGCATCACTCTCTTAAGCCTCTGCATCACTCTCTTGAGCCTCTGCATCACTCTCTTGAGCCTCTGCATCACTCTCTTGAGCCTCTGCATCACTCTCTTGATCCCTCTCTTGCCTCTGCATCACTCTCTTGAGCCTCTGCATCACTCTCTTGAGCCTCTGCATCACTCTCTTGAGCCTCTGCATCCCTCTCTTGAGCCTCTGCATCACTCTCTTGAGCCTCTGCATCACTCTCTTGAGCCTCTGCATCACTCTCTTAAGCCTCTGCATCACTCTCTTGACCCTCTGCATCACTCTCTTGAGCCTCTGCATCCCTCTCTTGAGCCTCTGCATCACTCTCTTCAGCCTCTGCATCCCTCTCTTGAGCCTCTGCAACACTCTCTTCAGCCTCTGCATCACTCTCTTGAGCCTCTGCATCACTCTCTTGAGCCTCTGCATCACTCTCTTGAGTCTCTGCATCACTCTCTTGAGCCTCTGCATCCCTCTCTTGAGCCTCTGCATCACTCTCTTGAGCCTCTGCATCCCTCTCTTAAGCCTCTGCATCACTCTCTTGAGCCTCTGCATCACTCTCTTAAGCCTCTGCATCACTCTCTTGAGCCTCTGCATCACTCTCTTGAGCCTCTGCATCACTCTCTTGAGCCTCTGCATCACTCTCTTGAGCCTCTGCATCACTCTCTTGAGCCTCTGCACTCACTCTCTTGAGCCTCTGCATCACTCTCTTGAGCCTCTGCATCCCTCTCTTGAGCCTCTGCATCACTCTCTTGAGCCTCTGCATCCCTCTCTTGAGCCTCTGCATCCCTCTCTTGAGCCTCTGCATCCCTCTCTTGAGCCTCTGCATCACTCTCTTGAGCCTCTGCATCCCTCTCTTGAGCCTCTGCATCCCTCTCTTGAGCCTCTGCATCACTCTCTTGAGCCTCTGCATCACTCTCTTAAGCCTCTGCATCACTCTCTTAGGCCTCTGAATCCCTCGCTTTAGCCTCTGCATCACTCTCTTGAGCCTCTGCATCACTCTCTTGAGCCTCTGCATCCCTCTCTTGAGCCTCTGCATCACTCTCTTGAGCCTCTGCATCACTCTCTTAAGCCTCTGCATCCCTCTCTTGAGCCTCTGCATCACTCTCTTAAGCCTCTGCATCCCTCTCTTAAGCCTCTGCATCCCTCTCTTGAGCCTCTGCATCCCTATCCTCTGCATCTCTCTTGAGCCTCTGCATCCCTCTCTTGAGCCTCTGCATCACTCTCTTGAGCCTCTGCATCCCTCTCTTAAGCCTCTGCATCACTCTCTTAAGCCTCTGCATCACTCTCTTAAGCCTCTGCATCACTCTCTTTAGTCTCTGCATCACTCTCTTGAGCCTCTGCATCACTCTCTTCAGCCTCTGCATCCCTCTCTTGAGCCTCTGCATCACTCTCTTCAGCCTCTGCATCACTCTCTTAAGCCTCTGCATCCCTCTCTTGAGCCTCTGCATCACTCTCTCGAGCCTCTGCATCACTCTCTTGAGCCTCTGCATCACTCTCTTAAGCCTCTGCATCACTCTCTTAAGCCTCTGCATCACTCTCTTAAGCCTCTGCATCATTCTCTTGAGCCTCTGCATCCCTCACTTGAGCCTCTGCATCCCTCTCTTGAGCCTCTGCATCCCTCTCTTGAGCCTCTGCATCCCTCTCTTGAGCCTCTGCATCACTCTCTTAAGCCTCTGCATCACTCTCTTGAGCCTCTGCATCACTCTCTTGAGCCTCTGCATCACTCTCTTGAGCCTCTGCATCACTCTCTTGAGCCTCTGCATCACTCTCTTGAGCCTCTGCATCACCTCCTCTTGATCCTCTGCATCACTCTCTTGAGCCTCTGCATCACTCTCTTAAGCCTCTGCATCACTCTCTTGAGCCTCTGCATCACTCTCTTGAGCCTCTGCATCACTCTCTTGAGCCTCTGCATCACTCTCTTGAGCCTCTGCATCACTCTCTTGAGCCTCTGCATCACTCTCTTGAGCCTCTGCATCACTCTCTTGAGCCTCTGCATCACTCTCTTGAGCCTCTGCATCCCTCTCTTAAGCCTCTGCATCACTCTCTTGAGCCTCTGCATCACTCTCTTGAGCCTCTGCATCATTCTCTTGAGCCTCTGCATCACTCTCTTAAGCCTCTGCATCATTCTCTTGAGCCTCTGCATCCCTCTCTTGAGCCTCTGCATCCCTCTCTTGAGCCTCTGCATCACTCTCTTGAGCCTCTGCATCCCTCTCTTGAGCCTCTGCATCACTCTCTTGAGCCTCTGCATCACTCTCTTGAGCCTCTGCATCACTCTCTTGAGCCTCTGCATCACTCTCTTGAGCCTCTGCATCACTCTCTTGAGCCTCTGCATCACTCTCTTGAGCCTCTGCATCACTCTCTTAAGCCTCTGCATCACTCTCTTGAGCCTCTGCATCACTCTCTTGAGCCTCTGCATCACTCTCTTGAGCCTCTGCATCACTCTCTTGAGCCTCTGCATCACTCTCTTGAGCCTCTGCATCCCTCTCTTGAGCCTCTGCATCCCTCTCTTGAGCCTCTGCATCACTCTCTTGAGCCTCTGCATCACTCTCTTCAGCCTCTGCATCCCTCTCTTAAGCCTCTGCATCACTCTCTTGAGCCTCTGCATCACTCTCTTGAGCCTCTGCATCACTCTCTTGAGCCTCTGCATCACTCTCTTCAGCCTCTGCATCACTCTCTTGAGCCTCTGCATCACTCTCTTGAGCCTCTGCATCACTCTCTTAAGCCTCTGCATCACTCTCTTGAGCCTCTGCATCACTCTCTTGAGCCTCTGCATCACTCTCATTGCATCACTCTCTTGAGCCTCTGCATCACTCTCTTGAGCCTCTGCATCACTCTCTTGAGCCTCTGCATCACTCTCTTGAGCCTCTGCATCACTCTCTTGAGCCTCTGCATCACTCTCTTGAGCCTCTGCATCACTCTCTTGAGCCTCTGCATCACTCTCTTAAGCCTCTGCATCACTCTCTTGAGCCTCTGCATCACTCTCTTCAGCCTCTGCATCACTCTCTTAAGCCTCTGCATCCCTCTCTTGAGCCTCTGCATCATCCTCTCTGAGCCTCTGCATCACTCTCTTGAGCCTCTGCATCACTCTCTTGAGCCTCTGCATCACTCTCTTGAGCCTCTGCATCACTCTCTTGAGCCTCTGCATCACTCTCTTGAGCCTCTGCATCACTCTCTTGAGCCTCTGCATCACTCTCTTGAGCCTCTGCATCCCTCTCTTAAGCCTCTGCATCACTCTCTTGAGCCTCTGCATCACTCTCTTGAGCCTCTGCATCACTCTCTTGAGCCTCTGCATCCCTCTCTTGAGCCTCTGCATCACTCTCTTGAGCCTCTGCATCCCTCTCTTGAGCCTCTGCATCCCTCTCTTGAGCCTCTGCATCCCTCTCTTGAGCCTCTGCATCACTCTCTTAAGCCTCTGCATCACTCTCTTAAGCCTCTGCATCACTCTCTTGAGCCTCTGCATCCCTCTCTTGAGCCTCTGCATCACTCTCTTGAGCCTCTGCATCCCTCTCTTGAGCCTCTGCATCACTCTCTTGAGCCTCTGCATCACTCTCTTGAGCCTCTGCATCACTCTCTTGAGCCTCTGCATCACTCTCTTGAGCCTCTGCATCACTCTCTTGAGCCTCTGCATCACTCTCTTGAGCCTCTGCATCCCTCTCTTGAGCCTCTGCATCACTCTCTTAAGCCTCTGCATCACTCTCTTGAGCCTCTGCATCACTCTCTTGAGCCTCTGCATCCCTCTCTTGAGCCTCTGCATCACTCTCTTGAGCCTCTGCATCCCTCTCTTAAGCCTCTGCATCACTCTCTTGAGCCTCTGCATCACTCTCTTGAGCCTCTGCATCACTCTCTTGAGCCTCTGCATCACTCTCGTGAGCCTCTGCATCACTCTCTTGAGCCTCTGCATCACTCTCTTGAGCCTCTGCATCACTCTCTTCAGCCTCTGCATCACTCTCTTGAGCCTCTGCATCACTCTCTTGAGCCTCTGCATCACTTGAGCCTCTCTTGAGCCTCTGCATCACTCTCTTGAGCCTCTGCATCCCTCTCTTGAGCCTCTGCATCACTCTCTTGAGCCTCTGCATCACTCTCTTAAGCCTCTGCATCACTCTCTTGAGCCTCTGCATCACTCTCCTAAGCCTCTGCATCACTCTCTTGAGCCTCTGCATCCCTCTCTTGAGCCTCTGCATCACTCTCTTGAGCCTCTGCATCCCTCTCTTGAGCCTCTGCATCCCTCTCTTGAGCCTCTGCATCACTCTCTTGAGCCTCTGCATCACTCTCTTGAGCCTCTGCATCCCTCTCTTGAGCCTCTGCATCACTCTCTTGAGCCTCTGCATCCCTCTCTTAAGCCTCTGCATCACTCTCTTAGGCCTCTGCATCACTCTCTTGAGCCTCTGCATCACTCTCTTGAGCCTCTGCATCACTCTCTTGAGCCTCTGCATCCCTCTCTTGAGCCTCTGCATCACTCTCTTGAGCCTCTGCATCACTCTCTTAAGCCTCTGCATCCCTCTTTTGAGCCTCTGCATCACTCTTCTTAAGCCTCTGCATCACTCTCTTGAGCCTCTGCATCCCTCTCTTGAGCCTCTGCATCCCTCTCTTGAGCCTCTGCATCCCTCTCTTGAGCCTTTGCATCACTCTCTTAAGCCTCTGCATCACTCTCTTGAGCCTCTGCATCACTCTCTTAAGCCTCTGCATCACTCTCTTAAGCCTCTGCATCACTCTCTTGAGCCTCTGCATCACTCTCTTGAGCCTCTGCATCACTCTCTTGAGCCTCTGCATCACTCTCTTGAGCCTCTGCATCACTCTCTTGAGCCTCTGCATCACTCTCTTAAGCCTCTGCATCCCTCTCTTGAGCCTCTGCATCACTCTCTTAAGCCTCTGCCTCTGCATCCCTCTCTTGAGCCTCTGCATCACTCTCTTGAGCCTCTGCATCCCTCTCTTGAGCCTCTGCATCACTCTCTTGAGCCTCTGCATCCCTCTCTTGAGCCTCTGCATCCCTCTCTTGAGCCTCTGCATCCCTCTCTTGAGCCTCTGCATCCCTCTCTTGAGCCTCTGCATCCCTCTCTCAAGCCTCTGCATCACTCTCTTAAGCCTCTGCATCACTCTCTTGAGCCTCTGCATCACTCTCTTCAGCCCCTGCATCCCTCTCCTCAGCCTCTGCATCACTCTCTTGAGCCTATGCATCTCTCTCATGATCCTCTGCATCACTCCCTTGAGCCTCTGCATCACTCTCTTGAGCCTCTGCATCACTCTCTTAAGCCTCTGCATCACTCTCTTGAGCCTCTGCATCACTCTCTTGAGCCTCTGCATCACTCTCTTGAGCCTCTGCATCACTCTCTTAAGCCTCTACATCATTCTCTTGAGCCTCTTCATAACTCTCTTGAGCCTCTCTATCACTCTCTTAAGCCTCTGCATCACTTTCTTGAGCCTTTGCATCACTCTCTTGAGCCTGTGCATCACTCGCTCGAGCCTCTGCATCACTCTCTTAAGCCTCTGCATCATTCTCTTCCCTTAAGCCTCTGCATCCCTCTCTTGAGCCTCTGCATCACTCTCTTGAGCCTCTGCATCACTCTCTTGAGCCTCTGCATCACTCTCTTAAGCCTCTGCATCCCTCTCTTAAGCCTCTGCATCCCTCTCTTGAGCCTCTGCATCACTCTCTTGAGCATCTGCATCCCTCTCTTGAGCCTCTGCATCACTCTCTTGAGCCTCTGCATCCCTCTCTTGAGCCTCTGCATCAATCTCTTAAGCCTCTGCATCACTCTCTTAAGCCTCTGCATCACTCTCTTACGCCTCTGCATCACTCTCTTGAGCCTCTGCATCACTCTCTTGAGCCTCTGCATCACTCTCTTGAGCCTCTGCATCACTCTCTTGAGCCTCTGCATCACTCTCTTGAGCCTCTGCGTCACTCTCTTGAGCCTCTGCATCCCTCTCTTGAGCCTCTGCATCCCTCTCTTGAGCCTCTGCATCACTCTCTTGAGCCTCTGCATCATCACTCTCTTCAGCCTCTGCATCACTCTCTTGAGCCTCTACCCTCTCTTGATCCTCTGCACACTCTCTTGAGCCTCTGCATCCCTCTCTTGAGCCTCTGCATCACTCTCTTGAGCCTCTGCATCACTCTCTTGAGCCTCTGCATCCCTCTCCTGAGCCTTTGCATCACTCTCTTAAGCCTCTGCATCTCACTCTTGAGCCTCTGCGTCACTCTCTTCAACGTCTGCATCACTCTCTTGAGCCTCTGCATCACTCTCTTGAGCCTCTGCCTCACTATCTTTAGCCTCTGCATCACTCTCTTAAGCCTCTGCATCCCTCTCTTGATCCTCTGCATCACTCTCTTGAGCCTCTGCATCATTCTCTTGAGCCTCTGCATCCCTCTCTTCAGCCTCTACATCATTCTCTTGAGACTCTGCATCACTCTCTTGAGCCTCTGCATCACTCTCTTGAGCCTCTGCCTTTCTCTCTTGAGCATCTGCATCACTCTCTTGAGCCTCTGCATCCCTCTCTGGAGCCTTAGCATCCCTCTCTTGAGCCTTTGCATCACTCTCTTGAGCCTCTGCATCATTCTCTTCAGCCTCTGCATCCCTCTCTTAAGCCTCTGCATCTCTTGAGCTCTCTTGAGCCTCTGCATCACTCTCTTAAGCCTCTGCATCACTCTCTTGAGCCTCTGCATCCCTCTCTTGAGCCTCTGCATCACTCTCTTGAGCCTCTGCATCACTCTCTTTGAGCCTCTGCATCACTCTCTTAAGCCTCTGCATCACTCTCTTCAGCCTCTGCATCACTCTCTTAAACCTCTGCATCCCTCTCTTGAGCCTCTGCATCACTCTCTTGAGCCTCTGCATCACTCTCTTGAGCCTCTGCATCACTCTCTTGAGCCTCTGCATCACTCTCTTGAGCCTCTGCATCACTCTCTTGAGCCTCTGCATCCCTCTCTTAAGCCTCTGCATCACTCTCTTGAGCCTCTGCATCCCTCTCTTGAGCCTCTGCATCACTCTCTTCAGCCTCTGCATCCCTCTCTTGAGCCTCTGCATCACTCTCTTTAGCCTCTGCATCCCTCTCTTGAGCCTCTGCATCACTCTCTTCCCAGCAAACAATTTTAGGTTGCCACAACATATCTGGAAAGTATTTGAAAGTATTGGAAACGTTTGTTTTATCGTATCAGATACGATATTGTGTGTGGACTTAAATAGGTTTCCAAAACTTATAACCAAGACATATGTATCTAACACTAATTTGAGATGTTGTGGCAACTTTACACTCCTAACATGAGTCATTCATAATCCATTCATATACCAATATGAATCTCTTATGAAAGGTTTGAGCCAATAATCTGAACCCTTTTTACATCTTTGTGTTTAAAGTTAAATTTCTTGAAATTAAATTATATTTTATATTATATTATTTTTATTATATTTTATATTATATTATTATTTTCAATTTAAATATTAAAACCAATTTAAGGGTAAAAAAAATCTAATAATTTATATTTCTTTTATTATTTACTAACAATTATAATTATTTACTAACGGAGAGAGGGGAGGCTGTACGGCAGAGAGTGGCGGCTGTGGCGGACAGTGGCGGCGGTGGCGGATAGTGGCGGCGGGCGGACAGTGGCGGCGGGCGGACAGTGGCGGCGGGCGGACAGTGGCGGCGGGCGGACAGTAGCGGCGGGGCGGACAGTGGCGGCGGGCGGACAGTGGCGGCGGTGGCGGACAGTGGCGGCGGGCGGACAGTGGCGGCGGGCGGACAGTGGCGGACAGTGGCGGCGGGGCGGACAGTGGCGGCGGGCGGACAGTGGCGGCGGGCGGACAGTGGCGGCGGTGGCGGATAGTGGCGGCGGGCGGACAGTGGCGGCGGTGGCGGATAGTGGCGGCGGGCGGACAGTGGCGGCGGGCGGACAGTGGCGGCGGGCGGACAGTGGCGGAGCGGACAGTGGCGGCGGGCGGACAGTGGCGGCGGCGGGTGGCGGACAGTGGCGGCGGGTGGCGGCGGGCGGACAGTGGCGGCGGGCGGACAGTGGCGGCGGGAGGACAGTGGCGGCGGGCGGACAGTGGCGGCGGGCGGACAGTGGCGGCGGTGGCGGATAGTGGCGGCGGGCGGACAGTGGCGGCGGGCGGACAGTGGCGGCGGCGGGCGGACAGTGGCGGCGGCGGGCGGACAGTGGCGGCGGCGGGCGGACAGTGGCGGCGGCGGGCGGACAGTGGAGGCGGCGGGCGGACAGTGGAGGCGGCGGGCGGACAGTGGAGGCGGCGGGCGGACAGTGGAGGCGGCGGGCGGACAGTGGCGGCGGCGGGCGGACAGTGGCGGCGGCGGGCGGACAGTGGCGGCGGCGGGCGGACAGTGGCGGCGGCGGGCGGACAGTGGCGGCGGCGGGCGGACAGTGGAGGCGGCGGGCGGACAGTGGAGGCGGCGGGCGGACAGTGGAGGCGGCGGGCGGACAGTGGTGGCGGCGGGCGGACAGTGGTGGCGGCGGGCGGACAGTGGTGGCGGCGGGCGGACAGTGGTGGCGGCGGGCGGACAGTGGCGGCGGTGGCGGACAGTGGCGGCGGTGGCGGACAGTGGCGGCGGTGGCGGACAGTGGCGGCGGTGGCGGACACGGCTGTGGCGGCTGTGTCTGGCGGGCGGTGGCGGGGTCTGTGATGAGTGGTGGCGGCTGGCGGTGGTGGGTGGCGGCGGTGGTGGTGGTGGTGGTGGTGGCGGCGGCGGCTGGTGGTGGCGGCGGCGGTGGGTGGTGGGCGGCGGTGGTGGTGGCGGCGGCGGCGGTGGTGGTGGTGGCGGCGGCGGCTGGTGGTGGTGGGTGGTGGCGGCGGTGGTGGTGGGTGGTGGCGGGCGGCGGCTGGTGGTGGTGGGTGGCGGCGGGTGGTGGTGGGTGGTGGTGCGGGTGGCGGCGGGTGGTGGTGGGTGGTGGCGGCTGTGGTGGGTGGTGGCGGGCGGTGGCGGGCGGTGGCGGGCGGCGGCGGCTGTGGTGGGTGGTGACGATCGGCGGTGGGGGGGGGCTGGTGGCGGCTGGCGGTGGCGGCTTGCGGTGGCGACTGTGGCAACGGGCGGTGACTGCTGATAGCGGGCGGTGGTGGCGGCTGGTGGCAGGTGGTGGTGGCGGTGGTGGCGGCTGGTGGTGGCGGCTGGTGGTGGCGGCTGGTGGTGGTGGCAGCTGGTGGCGGTGATGGCGGTGGCGGTGGTGGCAGCTGGTGGCGGTGATGGCGGCTGGTGGTGGTGGTGGTGGCGGCTGGTGGTGGTGGCAGCTGGTGGCGGTGATGGCGGCTGGTGGTGGTGGTGGTGGTGATGGCGGCTGGTGGCGGGCGGTGGCGGGCGGTGGCGGCTTGGTGGCGGCGGTGGTGGCGGTGGTGGTGGGTGGTGGTGGTGGCTGTGGTGGGTGGTGGCGGTGGCTGTGGTGGCGGGTGGTGGTGGTGTCGGCGGCGGCTGTGGTGGGTGGTGGCGGCGGCGGCGGTGGTGGGTGGTGGCGGCGGCGGCGGTGGTGGGTGGTGGTGGCGGCGGTGGTGGGTGGTGGTGGCGGCGGTGGTGGTGGTGGTGGTGGCGGCGGCGGCTGGTGGTGGTGGGTGGTGGTGGTGGGTGGTGGCGGCGGGTGGCGGTGGTGGGTGGCGGCTGGTGGCTGGTGGTGGCGGGTGGCGGCGGGTGGTGGGTGGCGGCGGGTGGTGGTGGTGGCGGTGGTGGGTGGCGGTGGCTGGTGGCGGGTGGCGGTGGCGGGTGGCGGGTGGCGGCGGGTGGCGGGTGGTGGCGGGTGGCGGTGGGTGGTGGCGGTGGCGGGTGGCGGTGGCTGGTGGTGGGTGGTGGCGGGTGGCGGCGGGTGGTGGGTGGTGGCGGGTGGCGGCTGGTGGTGGGTGGTGGCGGGTGGCGGCTGGTGGTGGCGGGTGGCGGCTGGTGGTGGGTGGTGGCGGGTGGCGGCTGGTGGTGGGTGGTGGCGGGTGGCGGCTGGTGGTGGGTGGCGGCGGGTGGCGGGTGGTGGCGGCTGGTGGTGGGTGGCGGCGGGTGGCGGCTGGTGGTGGGTGGCGGCGGGTGGCGGCTGGTGGTGGGTGGCGGCTGGCGGCTGGTGGTGGGTGGTGGCGGGTGGCGGCTGGTGGTGTGGTGGCGGCGGGTGGTGAGTGGCGGTGGTGGGTGGCGGTGGCTGGTGGCGGGTGGCGGCTGGTGGTGGGTGGTGGCGGGTGGCGGCTGGTGGTGGGTGGTGGCGGGGTGGCGGCTGGTGGTGGGTGGCGGCGGGTGGCGGCTGGTGGTGGGTGGCGGGTGGCGGGGGTGGCGGCTGGTGGCGGGTGGCGGCTGGTGGTGGGGTGGCGGGTGGTGGCGGGTGGCGGCTGGTGGTGGGTGGGGTGGTGGGTGGCGGGTGGCGGCGGGTGGCGGCGGGTGGCGGCTGGTGGCGGCCAGCTGGGACACACCCTTCACCACTGAAGGTCTGAGTACAACTAACCATATGTCTCTCTCACCCACCAGAACAGTGTTGCCAGCTTGCGCTCTCAAAATGTTTCCTTCAAAGATTGTATATTATCTTTGAACAACAAGTTTGATTATCAAGGAAATAATGCATATATTATTGTCACATTAATACTGTGCAATATCTTATTACATTCCTGCTAAATAATTATAATTTGAAACAGGACAAAAAATCCCACATATATATAAAAACCAACATTAGAGATCACGAGGCCTAGGCCTCGCCTGTGACCACACATCCTGCCTCCCTGGCCTGCTACACTCACACACCTCACACTCTTAACTCTCTCATAATCACTCTCACTCTCTTACTCTGTCACTCTTACTCTGTCACTCTTACTCTGTCACTCTTACTCTCTGTCACTCTTACTCTCTGTCACTCTTACTCTCTGTCACTCTTACTCTCTGTCACTCTTACTCTCACTGTCACTCTTACTCTCTGTCACTCTTACTCTGTCACTCTTACTCTCTGTCACTCTTACTCTCTGTCACTCTTCACTCTTACTCTCTGTCACTCTTACTCTCTGTCACTCTTACTCTCTGTCTCTCTTACTCTCTGTCACTCTTACTCTCTGTCACTCTTACTCTCTGTCACTCTTACTCTCTGTCACTCTTACTCTCTGTCACTCTTACTCTCTGTCACTCTTACTCTGTCACTCTTACTCTCTGTCACTCTTACTCTCTGTCACTCTTACTCTCTGTCACTCTTACTCTCTGTCACTCTTACTCTCTGTCACTCTTACTCTCTGTCACTCTTACTCTCTGTCACTCTTACTCTCTGTCACTCTTACTCTCTGTCACTCTTACTCTCTGTCACTCTTACTCTCTGTCACTCTTACTCTCTGTCACTCTTACTCTCTCTTACTCTCTGTCACTCTTACTCTCTGTCACTCTTACTCTCTGTCACTCTTACTCTCTGTCACTCTTACTCTCTGTCACTCTTACTCTCTGTCACTCTTACACTCTGTCACTCTTACTCTCTGTCACTCTTACTCTCTGTCACTCTTACTCTCTGTCACTCTTACTCTCTGTCACTCTAACTCTCTGTCACTCTAACTCTCTGTCACTCTTACTCTGTCACTCTTACTCTCTGTCACTCTTACTCTCTGTCACTCACTCTTACTCTCTGTCACTCTTACTCTCTGTCACTCTTACTCTGTCACTCTTACTCTCTGTCACTCTTACTCTCTGTCACTCTTACTCTGTCACTCTTACTCTCTGTCACTCTTACTCTGTCACTCTTACTCTGTCACTCTTACTCTCTGTCACTCTTACTCTCTCTGTCACTCTTACTCTGTCACTCTTACTCTCTGTCACTCTTACTCTCTGTCACTCTTACTCTCTGTCACTCTTACTCTCTGTCACTCTTACTCTCTGTCACTCTTACTCTGTCACTCTTACTCTCACTCTTACTCACCCTTACCCATTCTTACTCACTCTCTCACTCTTACTCTCATACTCTTACTCTCAATTACTCTTACTCTCAATCACTCTTACTCCCAATCACTCCTACTCCCAATCACTCCTACTCTCAATCACTCCTACTCTCATTCTTACTCTTACTCTTACTCCCAATCACTCTTACTCTCAATCACTCTTATTCTCATTCTTACTCTCACTCTTACTCTTACTCCCAATCACTCTTACTCCCAATCACTCTTACTCTCAATCACTCTTACTCTCAATCACTCTTACTCTCAATCACTCTTACTCTCATTCTTACTCTTACTCACTCTAACTCTCAATCACTCTTATTCTCATTCTTACTCCTACTCTCACTCTAACTCCTACTCCCAATCACTCTTACTCCCAATCACTCTTACTCTCCACTCTTACTCAATCACTCTTACTCTCAATCACTCTTACTCTCAATCACTCTTACTCTCAATCACTCTTACTCTCAATCACTCTTACTCTCACTAACTCTCAATCACTCTTACTCTCACTCTAACTCTCAATCACTCTTACTCTCATACTCACCCTTACTCTCAATCACTTTACTCTCACTCTTACTCATTCTGTCACCCTTACTCTCACTCTTACTCACTCTGTCACTCTTACTCACTCTCAGTCACTCTTACTTATACTCACTCTTACTCACACTTACACACTCTCTGGCACTCTCACTCACCTTCAGTCACTCTTACTCACTCTTACCCACTCTCGCTCACTCTTACTCACTCTAGTTAATAAGAACACGCCAATATAAGACAACAAAACGTTTTCAGATTCGTTCTCACCACTTTCCAGCAACTTTTAAAATTTATATAAATTATCTTAGGGAATAATACATAAATTATATATTTAAACATGATATTAGTGTTTAGTGGAATGCATAAGGAGTCAAATTGTGTTAAAAAGAGCGATTTTTAGAAAATTTGGAAAACTACTTTTTTCTGTTCATATTATAACTAAATGGATTTTAAAGGTTTCACTCAGCCAATATATATCATTCACAATTTATTAATGAATTTTACAAAAAAACACCATAAATTTTATATTTAAACATGTAAAAACTATTTGTTTTACATTTGGAAGAAAATAATTGTAGAAAAACAATTTATAATTAAACCTTTGTGTTTGGATTTTTTGAGTAAAAGTTTCTCAAAGGCTCTCCTGCACCATTCTCAATGCAAATCATTCCCACACCTATGGGAAGAGATAGGCGAACGTTGTGTAGATGATTTGTGTTTGCTGGGTTGTCCTAAGCCTCTGCATCACTCTCTTGAGCCTCTGCATCACTCTCTTGAGCCTCTGCATCCCTCTCTTGAGCCTCTGCATCACTCTCTTCCTCTGCCACTCTGCATCACTCTCTTAAGCCTCTGCATCCCTCTCTTGAGCCTCTGCATCACTCTCTTGAGCCTCTGCATCCCTCTCTTGAGCCTCTGCATCACTCTCTTGAGCCTCTGCATCACTCTCTTGAGCCTCTACATCCCTCTCCTGAGGCTCTGCATCCCGCTCTTAAGCCTCTGCATCACTCTCTTGAGCCTCTGCATCAATCTCCTGAGCCTCTGCATCATTCTCTTGATCCTCTGCATCCCTCTCTTAAGCCTCTACATCTTTCTCTTGAGCCTGTGCATCACTCTCTTGCGCCTCTGCATCAATCTCCTGAGCCTCTGCATCATTCTCTTGAGCCTCTGCATCCCTCTTCTAGGCCTCTGCAACACTCTCTTCAGCCTCTGCATCACTCTCATAAGCCTTTGCATAACTCTCTTGAGCCTCTGCATCCCTCTCTTGAGCCTCTGCATCACTCTCTTGAGCCTCTGCATCATTCTCTTGAGCCTCTGCATCCCTCTCTTAAGCCTCTACATCATTCTCTTGTGCCTCTGCATCACTCTCTTGAGCCTCTGCATCCCTCTCTTAAGCCTCTGCATCACTCTCTTGAGCCTCTGCATCCCTCTCTTGAGCCTCTGCATCCCTCTCTTAAGCCTCTGCATCACTCTCTTGAGCCTCTGCATCACTCTCTTGAGCCTCTGCATCCCTCTCTTGAGCCTCTGCATCCCTCTCTTGAGCCTCTGCATCACTCTCTTGAGCCTCTGCATCACTCTCTTAAGCCTCTGCATCACTCTCTTGAGCCTCTGCATCACTCTCTTGAGCCTCTGCATCACTCTCTTGAGCCTCTGCATCCCTCTCTTGAGCCTCTGCATCCCTCTCTTGAGCCTCTGCATCACTCTCTTGAGCCTCTGCATCCCTCTCTTGAGCCTCTGCATCCCTCTCTTAAGCCTCTGCATCATTCTCTTGAGCCTTTGCATCCCTCTCTTGAGCCTCTGCATCACTCTCTTGAGCCTCTGCATCACTCTCTTGAGCCTCTGCATCACTCTCTTGAGCCTCTGCATCCCTCTCTTGAGCCTCTGCATCACTCTCTTGAGCCTCTGCATCACTCTCTTGAGCCTCTGCATCACTCTCTTGAGCCTCTGCATCACTCTCTTAAGCCTCTGCATCACTCTCTTGAGCCTCTGCATCACTCTCTTGAGCCTCTGCATCACTCTCTTGAGCCTCTGCATCCCTCTCTTGAGCCTCTGCATCACTCTCTTAAGCCTCTGCATCCCTCTCTTGAGCCTCTGCATCACTCTCTTGAGCCTCTGCATCCCTCTCTTCTGCCTCTGCATCCTCTCATCTTGAGCCTCTGCATCACTCTCTTGAGCCTCTGCATCCCTCTCTTGAGCCTCTGCATCACTCTCTTGAGCCTCTGCATCCCTCTCTTGAGCCTCTGCATCACTCTCTTAAGCCTCTGCATCACTCTCTTAAGCCTCTGCATCACTCTCTTGAGCCTCTGCATCACTCTCTTAAGCCTCTGCATCCCTCTCTTGAGCCTCTGCATCCCTCTCTTGAGCCTCTGCATCACTCTCTTAAGCCTCTGCATCCCTCTCCTGAGCCTCTGCATCACTCTCTTGAGCCTCTGCATCACTCTCTTGAGCCTCTGCATCACTCTCTTGAGCCTCTGCATCCCTCTCTTGAGCCTCTGCATCCCTCTCTTGAGCCTCTGCATCACTCTCTTGAGCCTCTGCATCACTCTCTTAAGCCTCTGCATCACTCTCTTGAGCCTCTGCATCACTCTCTTAAGCCTCTGCATCACTCTCTTGAGCCTCTGCATCACTCTCTTGAGCCTCTGCATCACTCTCTTGAGCCTCTGCATCACTCTCTTGAGCCTCTGCATCACTCTCTTAAGCCTCTGCATCCCTCTCTTGAGCCTCTGCATCACTCTCTTAAGCCTCTGCATCACTCTCTTTAGCCTCTGCATCACTCTCTTGAGCCTCTGCATCCCTCTCTTGAGCCTCTGCATCACTCTCTTCAGCCTCTGCATCCCTCTCTTGAGCCTCTGCATCACTCTCTTGAGCCTCTGCATCACTCTCTTGAGCCTCTGCATCACTCTCTTGAGCCTCTGCATCACTCTCTTGAGCCTCTGCATCACTCTCTTGAGCCTCTGCATCACTCTCTTCAGCCTCTGCATCACTCTCTTAAGCCTCTGCATCCCTCTCTTGAGCCTCTGCATCGCTCTCTTGAGCCTCTGCATCACTCTCTTGAGCCTCTGCATCACTCTCTTAAGCCTCTGCAACACTCTCTTGAGCCTCTGCATCACTCTCTTGAGCCTCTGCATCACTCTCTTGAGCCTCTGCATCACTCTCTTGAGCCTCTGCATCCCTCTCTTGAGCCTCTGCATCACTCTCTTCAGCCTCTGCATCACTCTCTTAAGCCTCTGCATCACTCTCTTGAGCCTCTGCATCCCTCTCTTGAGCCTCTGCATCATTCTCTTGAGCCTCTGCATCACTCTCTTAAGCCTCTGCATCCCTCTCTTAAGCCTCTGCATCACTCTCTTGAGCCTCTGCATCACTCTCTTGAGCCTCTGCATCCCTCTCTTGAGCCTCTGCATCACTCTCTTGAGCCTCTGCATCACTCTCTTGAGCCTCTGCATCATTCTCTTAAGCCTCTGCATCACTCTCTTGATCCTCTGCATCACTCTCTTGAGCCTCTGCATCACTCTCTTGAGCCTCTGCATCCCTCTCTTGAGCCTCTGCATCACTCTCATGAGCCTCTGCATCACTCTCTTGAGCCTCTGCATCACTCTCTTGAGCCTCTGCATCACTCTCTTGAGCCTCTGCATCACTCTCTTGAGCCTCTGCATCACTCTCTTGAGCCTCTGCATCACTCTCTTGAGCCTCTGAATCACTCTCTTGAGCCTCTGCATCACCCTCTTGAGCCTCTGCATCCCTCTCTTGAGCCTCTGCATCACTCTCTTGAGCCTCTGCATCACTCTCTTGAGCCTCTGCATCCCTCTCTTGAGCCTCTGCATCACTCTCTTAAGCCTCTGCATCCCTCTCTTGAGCCTCTGCATCTCTCTCTTTAGCCTCTGCATCCCTCTCTTGAGCCTCTGCATCACTCTCTTGAGCCTCTGCATCACTCTCTTGAGCCTCTGCATCCCTCTCTTGAGCCTCTGCATCACTCTCTTCAGCCTCTGCATCACTCTCTTGAGCCTCTGCATCACTCTCTTGAGCCTCTGCATCACTCTCTTGAGCCTCTGCATCCCTCTCTTGAGCCTCTGCATCACTCTCTTGATCCTCTGCATCACTCTCTTGAGCCTCTGCATCCCTCTCTTGAGCCTCTGCATCACTCTCTTAAGCCTCTGCATCACTCTCTTGAGCCTCTGCATCACTCTCTTAAGCCTCTGCATCACTCTCTTCAGCCTCTGCATCTCTCTCTTCAGCCTCTGCATCACTCTCTTGAGCCTCTGCATCACTCTCTTGAGCCTCTGCATCACTCTCTCTTGAGCCTCTGCATCCCTCTCTTGAGCCTCTGCATCACTCTCTTGAGCCTCTGCATCACTCTCTTGAGCCTCTGCATCACTCTCTTGAGCCTCTGCATCACTCTCTTGAGCCTCTGCATCCCTCTCTTTAGCCTCTGCATCACTCTCTTGAGCCTCTGCATCACTCTCTTGAGCCTCTGCATCACTCTCTTGAGCCTCTGCATCACTCTCTTGAGCCTCTGCATCACTCTCTTGATCCTCTGCATCACTCTCTTGAGCCTCTGCATCACTCTCTTAAGCCTCTGCATCACTCTCTTGAGCCTCTGCATCACTCTCTTGAGCCTCTGCATCACTCTCTTGAGCCTCTGCATCACTCTCTTAAGCCTCTGCATCACTCTCTTGAGCCTCTGCATCACTCTCTTAAGCCTCTGCATCACTCTCTTGAGCCTCTGCATCACTCTCTTAAGCCTCTGCATCACTCTCTTGAGCCTCTGCATCACTCTCTTGAGCCTCTGCATCCCTCTCTTAAGCCTCTGCATCACTCTCTTCAGCCTCTGCATCACTCTCTTAAGCCTCTGCATCCCTCTCTTGAGCCTCTGCATCACTCTCTTAAGCCTCTGCATCACTCTCTTGAGCCTCTGCATCACTCTCTTGAGCCTCTGCATCACTCTCTTGAGCCTCTGCATCACTCTCTTGAGCCTCTGCATCACTCTCTTAAGCCTCTGCATCCCTCTCTTGAGCCTCTGCATCACTCTCTTGAGCCTCTGCATCCCTCTCTTGAGCCTCTGCATCCCTCTCTTGAGCCTCTGCATCACTCTCTTGAGCCTCTGCATCCCTCTCTTGAGCCTCTGCATCCCTCTCTTGAGCCTCTGCATCACTCTCTTGAGCCTCTGCATCACTCTCTTAAGCCTCTGCATCACTCTCTTAAGCCTCTGCATCACTCTCTTGAGCCTCTGCATCACTCTCTTGAGCCTCTGCATCACTCTCTTGAGCCTCTGCATCCCTCTCTTGAGCCTCTGCATCACTCTCTTGAGCCTCTGCATCACTCTCTTGAGCCTCTGCATCCCTCTCTTGAGCCTCTGCATCACTCTCTTGAAGCCTCTGCATCACTCTCTTGAGCCTCTGCATCACTCTCTTGAGCCTCTGCATCACTCTCTTGAGCCTCTGCATCCCTCTCTTGAGCCTCTGCATCACTCTCTTCAGCCTCTGCATCACTCTCTTGAGCCTCTGCATCACTCTCTTGAAGCCTCTGCATCACTCTCTTGAGCCTCTGCATCACTCTCTTGAGCCTCTGCATCACTCTCTTAAGCCTCTGCATCCTCTCTCTTGAGCCTCTGCATCACTCTCTTGAGCCTCTGCATCACTCTCTTGAGCCTCTGCATCCCTCTCTTGAGCCTCTGCATCCCTCTCTTGAGCCTCTGCATCACTCTCTTGAGCCTCTGCATCATTCTCTTGAGCCTCTGCATCACTCTCTTGAGCCTCTGCATCCCTCTCTTGAGCCTCTGCATCACTCTCTTGAGCCTCTGCATCACCCTCTCTTGAGCCTCTGCATCACTCTCTTGAGCCTCTGCATCCCTCTCTTGAGCCTCTGCATCACTCTCTTGAGCCTCTGCATCACTCTCTTGAGCCTATGCATCACTCTCTTGAGCCTCTGCATCACTCTCTTAAGCCTCTGAATCCCTCTCTTGAGCCTCTGCATCACTCTCTTGAGCCTCTGCATCACTCTCTTGAGCCTCTGCATCACTCTCTTGAGCCTCTGCATCACTCTCTTAAGCCTCTGCATCACTCTCTTGAGCCTCTGCATCACTCTCTTGAGCCTCTGCTTCCCTCTCTTGAGCCTCTGCATCACTCTCTTGAGCCTCTGCATCACTCTCTTCATCCCTGCATCACTCTCTTAAGCCTCTGCATCCCTCTCTTGAGCCTCTGCATCACTCTCTTGAGCCTCTGCATCACTCTCTTGAGCCTCTGCATCACTCTCTTGAGCCTCTGCATCACTCTCTTGAGCCTCTGCATCCCTCTCTTGAGCCTCTGCATCACTCTCTTGAGCCTCTGCATCACTCTCTTGAGCCTCTGCATCACTCTCTTAAGCCTCTGCATCACTCTCTTGAGCCTCTGCATCACTCTCTTGAGCCTCTGCATCACTCTCTTGAGCCTCTGCATCACTCTCTTAAGCCTCTGCATCACTCTCTTGAGCCTCTGCATCCGTCTCTTAAGCCTCTGCATCACTCTCTTAAGCCTCTGCATCTCTCTCTTGAGCCTCTGCATCACTCTCTTAAGCCTCTGCATCACTCTCTTGAGCCTCTGCATCACTCTCTTGAGCCTCTGCATCACTCTCTTCGGCCTCTGCATCACTCTCTTGATCCTCTGCATCACTCTCTTGAGCCTCTGCATCACTCTCAAGAGCCTCTGCATCACTCTCTTGATCCTCTGCATCACTCTTTTGAGCCTCTGCATCACTCTCTTGAGCCTCTACATCACTCTCTTGAGCCTCTGCATCCCTCACTTCAGCCTCTGCCTCCCTCTCTTGAGCCTCTGCATCCCTCTCTTGAGCCTCTGCATCCCTCTCTTGAGCCTCTGCATCACTCTCTTAAGCCTCTGCATCACTCTCTTAAGCCTCTGAATCACTCTCTTGAGCCTCTGCATCACTCTCTTGAGCCTCTGCATCACTCTCTTAAGCCTCTGCATCCCTCTCTTGAGCCTCTGCATCACTCTCTTGAGCCTCTGCATCACTCTCTTGAGCCTCTACATCCCTCTCCTGAGCCTCTGCATCACTCTCTTAAGCCTCTGCATCACTCTCTTGAGCCTCTGCATCACTCTCTTAAGCCTCTGCATCCCTCTCTTGAGCCTCTGCATCACTCTCTTGAGCCTCTGCATCATTCTCTTGAGCCTCTGCATCCCTCTCTTGAGCCTCTGCATCCCTCTCTTGAGCCTCTGCATCACTCTCTTCAGCCTCTGCATCACTCTCTTAAGCCTCTGCATCACTCTCTTGAGCCTCTGCATCACTCTCTTGAGCCTCTGCATCACTCTCTTGAGCCTCTGCATCCCTCTCTTGAGCCTCTCATCACTCTCTTGAGCCTCTGCATCACTCTCTTGAGCCTCTGCATCACTCTCTTAAGCCTCTGCATCACTCTCTTGAGCCTCTGCATCACTCTCTTGAGCCTCTGCATCACTCTCTTGAGCCTCTGCATCACTCTCTTGAGCCTCTGCATCACTCTCAGGAGCCTCTGCATCACTCTCTTGAGCCTCTGCATCACTCTCTTGAGCCTCTGCATCCCTCTCTTGAGCATCTGCATCCCTCTCTTAAGCCTCTGCATCACTCTCTTGAGCCTCTGCATCACTCTCTTGAGCCTCTGCATCACTCTCTTGAGCCTCTGCATCACTCTCTTGAGCCTCTGCATCACTCTCTTGAGCCTCTGCATCACTCTCTTGAGCCTCTGCATCACTCTCTTGAGCCTCTGCATCACTCTCTTGAGCCTCTGCATCCCTCTCTTAAGCCTCTGCATCACTCTCTTAAGCCTCTGCATCACTCTCTTGAGCCTCTGCATCCCTCTCTTAAGCCTCTGCATCACTCTCTTGAGCCTCTGCATCACTCTCTTGAGCCTCTGCATCACTCTCTTGAGCCTCTGCATCACTCTCTTAAGCCTCTGCATCCCTTTCTTGAGCCTCTGCATCACTCTCTTGAACTCCTGCATCCCTCTCATGAGCCTCTGCATCCCTCTCCTGAGCCTTTGCATCACTCTCTTAAGCCTCTGCATCCCTCTCTTGAGCCTCTGCATCACTCTCTTAAGCCTCTGCATCCCTCTCTTGAGCCTCTGCATCACTCTCTTGAGCCTCTGCATCACTCTCTTAAGCCTCTGCATCCCTCTCTTGAGCCTCTGCATCACTCTCTTGAGCCTCTGCATCACTCTCTTGAGCCTCTGCATCACTCTCTTTAGCCTCTGCATCACTCTCTTGAGCCTCTGCATCACTCTCTTAAGCCTCTGCATCACTCTCTTGAGCCTCTGCATCACTCTCTTCAGCCTCTGCATCCCTCTCTTGAGCCTCTGCATCCCTCTCTTGAGCCTCTGCATCACTCTCTTGAGCCTCTGCATCCCTCTCTTGAGCCTCTGCATCACTCTCTTGAGCCTCTGCATCCCTCTCTTGAGCCTCTGCATCCCTCTCTTGAGCCTCTGCATCCCTCTCTTGAGCCCCTGCATCCCTCTCTTGAGCCTCTGCATCCCTCTCTTGAGCCTCTGCATCCCTCTCTTGAGCCTCTGCATCTCTCTCTTGAGCCTCTGCATCACTCTCTTAAGCCTCTGCATCACTCTCTTGAGCCTCTGCATCACTCTCTTGAGCCTCTGCATCATTCTCTTGAGCCTCTGCATCACTCTCTTGAGCCTCTGCATCACTCTCTTAAGCCTCTGCATCCCTCTCTTGAGCCTCTGCATCACTCTCTTAAGCCTCTGCATCCCTCTCTTGAGCCTCTGCATCACTCTCTTGAGCCTCTGCATCCCTCTCTTGAGCCTCTGCATCCCTCTCTTGAGCCTCTGCATCACTCTCTTGAGCCTCTGCATCACTCTCTTGAGCCTCTGCATCACTCTCTTAAGCCTCTGCATCACTCTCTTGAGCCTCTGCATCCCTCTCTTGAGCCTCTGCATCACTCTCTTGAGCCTCTGCATCACTCTCTTAAGCCTCTGCATCACTCTCTTGAGCCTCTGCATCACTCTCTTGAGCCTCTGCATCACTCTCTTGAGCCTCTGCATCACTCTCTTGAGCCTCTGCATCCCTCTCTTGAGCCTCTGCATCACTCTCTTGAGCCTCTGCATCACTCTCTTGAGCCTCTGCATCACTCTCTTGAGCCTCTGCATCACTCTCTTGAGCCTCTGCATCACTCTCTTGAGCCTCTGCATCACTCTCTTGAGCCTCTGCATCACTCTCTTAAGCCTCTGCATCACTCTCTTGGGCCTCTGCAACACTCTCTTGAGCCTCTGCATCACTCTCTTGAGCCTCTGCATCACTCTCTTGAGCCTCTGCATCACTCTCTTGAGCCTCTGCATCCCTCTCTTAAGCCTCTGCATCACTCTCTTAAGCCCTCTGCATCACTCTCTTAAGCCTCTGCATCCCTCTCTTAAGCCTCTACATCATTCTCTTGAGCCTCTGCATCACTCTCTTGAGCCTCTGCATCCCTCTCCTGAGCCTCTGCATCACTCTCTTGAGTCTCTGCATCCCTCTCCTGAGCCTCTGCATCACTCTCTTAAGCCTCTGCATCACTCTCGTAAGCCTCTGAATCACTCTCTTGAGCCTCTGCATTCCTCACTTGAGCCTCTGAATCACTCTCTTTTGCCTCTGCATCACTCTCTTCAGCCTTTGCATCCCTCTCTTGAACCTCTGCATCCCTCTCTTCAGCCTCTGCATCACTCTCTTGAGCCTCTGCATCACTCTCTTGAGCCTCTGCATCACTCTCTTGAGCCTCTGCATCACTCTCTTAAGCCTCTGCATCACTCTCTTGTGCCTCTGCATCACTCTTGTAAGCCTCTGAATCACTCTCTTGAACCTCCACATCCCTCTTTTGAGCCTCTGCATCCCTCTCTTAAGTCTCTGCCTCACTCTCCTGAGTCTCTGCATCCCTCTCTTGAGCCTCTGCATGACTCTCTTGGGCCTCTGCATCCCTCTCTTAAGCCTCTGCAACACTCTCCTCAGCCTCTGCATCACTCTCTTGAGACACTGCATCCCACTTTTAAGCCTCTGCATCACTCTCTTAAGCCTCTGCATCACTCTCTTAAGCCTCTGCATCACTCTCTTGAGCCTCTGCATCCCTCTCTTGAGCCTCTGCATCACTCTCTTGAGCCTCTGCATCACTCTCTTGAGCCTCTGCATCACTCTCTTGAGCCTCTGCATCACTCTCTTAAGCCTCTGCATCACTCTCTTGAGCCTCTGCATCACTCTCTTATGCCTCTGCAACACTCTCTTTAGCCTCTGCATCACTCTCTTGAGCCTCTGCATCACTCTCTTGAGCCTCTGCATCCCTCTCTTGAGCCTCTGCGTCACTCTCAAGAGCCTCTGCATCCCTCTCTTGAGCCTCTGCATCCCTCTCTAATGCGCCTGCATCACTCTCTTAAGCCTCTGCATCATTCTCTTAAGCCTCTGCATCACTATCTTACGCCTCTGCATCATTCTCCTCAGTCTCTGCATCACTCTCCTGATTCTCTGCATCACTCTTTTAAGCTTCTGCATCATTCTCTTGAGCCTCTGCATCCCTCTCTTAAGCCTCTGTATCACTCTCTTGTGCCTCTGCATCACTCTCTTAAGGCCTCTGCATCCCTTTCTTGAGCCTCTGCATCACTCTCTTGAGCCTCTGCATCACTCTCTTGAGCCTCTGCATCACTCTCTTGAGCCTCTGCATCACTCTCTCTCTGCATCCCTCTGCATCACTCTCTTGAGCCTCTGCATCACTCTCTTGGGCCTCTGCATCCCTCTCTTGAGCCTCTGCATCACTCTCTTTAGCCTCTGCATAACTCTCTTGAGCCTCTGCATCACTCTCTTGAGCCTCTGCATCACTCTCTCTAAGCCTCTGAATCATTCTCTTGAGCCTCTGCATCACTCTCTTAAGCCTCTGCATCACTCTCTTGAGCCTCTGCATCACTCTCTTGAAACTCTGCATCACTCTCTTGAGCCTCTGCATCACTCTCTTAAGCCTCTGCATCACTCTCTTGAGCCTCTGCATCACTCTCTTGATCCTCTGCATCACTCTCTTGAGCCTCTGCATCCCTCTCTTAAGCCTCTGCATCACTCTCTTCAGCCTCTGCATCACTCTCTTAAGCCTCTGCATCCCCTCTCTTGAGCCTCTGCATCACTCTCTAAAGCCTCTGCATCCCTCTCTTGAGCCTCTGCATCCCTCTCTTAAGCCTCTGCATCACTCTCTTAAGCCTCTGCATCCCTCTCTTGAGCCTCTGCAACACTCTCTTAAGCCTCTGCATCACTCTCTTAAGCCTCTGCATCACTCTCTTGAGCCTCTGCATCACTCTCTTGAGCCTCTGCATCGCTCTCTTGAGCCTCTGCATCTCTCTCTTAAGCCTCTACATCCCTCTCTTGAGCCTCTGCATCACTCTCTTGAGCCTCTGCATCACTCTCTTGAGCCTCTGCAACCCTCTCTTGAGCCTCTGCATCCCTCTCTTGAGCCTCTGCATCACTCTCTTGAGCCTCTGCTTCCCTCTCTTGAGCCTCTGCATCACTCTCTTGAGCCTCTGCATCCCTCTCTTAAGCCTCTGTATCACTCTCTTGAGCCTCTGCATCCCTCTCTTCAACTCTGCATCCCTCTCTTGAGCCTCTGCATCACTCTCTTGGAGCCTCTGGAGCCTGCATCCCTTTCTTGAGCCTCTGCATCACTCTCTTGAGCCTCTGCATCACTCTCTTGAGCCTCTGCATCCCTCTCTTGAGCCTCTGCATCACTCTCTTAAGCCTCTGCATCCCTCTCTTGAGCCTCTGCATCACTCTCTTGAGCCTCTGCATCCCTCTCTTGAGCCTCTGCATCCCTCTCTTGAGCCTCTGCATCCCTCTCTTGAGCCTTTGCATCACTCTCTTAAGCCTCTGCATCCCTTTCTTGAGCCTCTGCATCACTCTCAAGAGTCTCTGCATCCCTCTCTTGAGCCTCTGCATCCCTTTCTTGAGCCCTTGCATCCCTCTCCTGAGCCTCTACATCAATCTCTTGAGCCTCTGCATCCCTCTCGTAAGCCTGTGCATCACTCTCTTGAGCCTCTGCATCCTTCTCTTGAACTCCTGCATGCCTCTCATGAGCCTCTGCTTCCCTCTATTGAACCTTTGCATCACTCTCTTAAGCCTCTGCATCCCTGTCTTGAGCCTCTTCATCACTCACAAGAGTCTCTGCATCCCTGTCTTGAGCCTCTGCATCCCTTTCTTGAGCCGTTGCATCCCTCTCATGAGCCTCTGCATCCCTCTCTTGAGCCTCTGCATCACTCTCTTGAGCCTCTGCATCCCTCTCTTAAGCCTCTGCATCACTCTTTTGAGCCTCTGCATCCCTCTCTTGAGCCTCTGCAACACTCTCTTCAGCCTCTGCATCTCTCTCTCATGAGCCTCTGCATCCCTCTCCTGAGCCTCTGCATCACTCTCTTGAGCCTCTGCATCCTTCTCTTGAGCCTCTGCATCACTCTCTTGAGCATCTGCATCACTCTCTTAAGCCTCTGCATCACTCTCTTCAGCCTCTGTATCCCTCTCCTAAGCCTCTGCATCACTATTTTAAGCCTCTGCATCACTCTCGTGAGCCTCTGCATCCCTCTCTTAAGCCTTTGCAACACTCTCTTCTGCCTCTGCATCACTCTCTTAAGCCTCTGCATCACTCTCTTGAGCCTCTGCATAACTCTCTTGAGCCTCTGCATCACTCTCTTGAGCCTCTGCATCCCTCTCTTGAGCCTTTGCATCACTCTCTTCAGCCTCTGCATCACCCTCTTAAGCCTCTGAATCCCTCTCTTGAGCCTCTGCATCACTCTCTCGAGCCTCTGCATCACTCTCTCTTGAGCCTCTGCATAACTCTCTTAAGCCTCTGCATCACTCTCTTGAGCCTCTGCATCCCTCTCTTGAGCCTCTGCATCCCTCTCTTAAGCCTCTGCATCACTCTCTTTATCCTCTGCATCACTCTCTTGAGCCTCTGCATCACTCTCTTCAGCCTCTGCATCACTCTCTTAAGCCTCTGCTTCCCTCTCTTGATCCTCTGCATCACTCTCTTGAGCCTCTACATCATTCTCTTGAGCCTCTGCATCCCTCTCTTGATCCTCTGCATCACTCTCTTAAGCCTCTGCATCACTCTCTTGAGCCTCTGCATCCCTCTCTTGAGCGTCTGCAGCACTCTCTTGAGCCTCTGCATCACTCTCTTGAGCCTCTGCATCCCTCTCTTTAGCCTCTGAATCACTCTCTTGAGCCTCTGCATCACTCTCTTGAACCTCTGCAACACTCTCATGAGCATCTGCATCCCTCTATTGAGCCTCTGCATCACTCTCTTAAGCCTCTGCATCACTGTCTTGAGCCTCTGCATCGCTCTCTTGAGCCTCTGCATCACTCTCTTGAGCCTCTGCATCCCTCTCTTGAGCCCTTGCATCCCTCTCTTGAGCCTCTGTATCCCTCTCTTTAGCCTCTGCATCAATCTCTTGAGCCTCTGTATCCCTTTCTTGAGCCTCTGCATCACTCTCTTGAGCCTCTGCATCCCTCTCTTGAACTCCTGCATCCCTCTCATGAGCCTCTGCATTAATCTCTTGATCCTCTTCATCACTCTCTTAATCCTCTGCATCTCTCTCTTGAACCTCAGCATCCCTCTCTTGAGCGTCTGCAGCACTCTCTTGAGCTCTGCATCATTCTCTTGAGCCTCTGCATCCCTCTCTTAAGCCTCTGCATCAATCTCTTGAGCCTCTGCATCCCTCTCTTAAGCCTCTGAATCACTCTCTTGAGCCTCTGCATCCCTCTCTTGAACTCCTGCAACCCTCTCATGAGCATCTGCATCCCTCTATTGAGCCTTTGCATCACTCTCTTAAGACTCTGCATCCCTGTCTTGAGCCTCTGCATCACTCTCAAGGGTCTCTGCATCCCTGTCATGAGCCTCTGCATCCCTTTCTTGAGCCCTTGCATCCCTCTCATGAGCCTCTGTATCCCTCTCTTTAGCCTCTGCATCAATCTCTTGAGCCTCTGTATCCCTTTCTTGAGCCTCTGCATCACTCTCTTGAGCCTCTGCATCCCTCTCTTAAGCCTCTGCATCACTCTCTTAAGCCTCTTCATCACTCTCTTTAGCCTCTGCATCACTACCATGATCCTCTGCATCACTCTCTTGAGCTTCTGCATCACTCTCTTCAGACTCTGCATCACTCTCTTAATCCTCTGCATCCCTCTCTAGAGCCTATGAATCCCTCTCTTGTGCCCCTGCATCACTCTCTCGAGCCTCTGCGTTACTGTCTTCATCCTCTGCATCCTTCTCTTGAGCCTCTGCATCATTCTCCTAAGCATCTGCATCACTCTCTTGAGCCTCTGCATCACTCTCTTGAGCCTCTGCATCCCTCTCTTAAGCCTCTGTATCACTCTCTTAAGCCTCTTCATCACTCTCTTTAGCCTCTGCATCACTATCATGATCCTCTGCATCACTCTCTTGAGTCTCTGCATCACTCTCTTCGTCCTCTGTATCCCTCTCCTAAGCCTCTGCATCAATCTCTTAAGCCTCTGCATCACTCTTGTAAGCCTATAATCACTCTCTTGAGCCTCTGCATCACTCTCTTCCTCCTCTGTATCCCTCTCTTAATCCTCTGCATCACTCTCTTGAGCCTCTGCATCATTCTCTTGAGCCTCTGCATACCTCTCTTAAGCCTCTACACCATTCTCTTGAGCCTCTGCATCCCTTTCTCGAGCGACTGCATAACTCTCTTGAACTCCTGAATCCCTCGCATGAGCCTTTGCATCCCTCTCCTGAACCTTTGCATCACTCTCTTAATCCTCTGTATCTCTCTCTTGAGCCTCTGCGTCACTCTCTAGGGCCTCTGCATCCCTCTCTTGTGCCCCTGCATCCCTCACTTGAGCCTCTGCATCCCTGTCTTGAGCCTCTGCATCCCTTTCTTGAGCCCTTGCATCCCTCTCATGAGCCTCTGCATCCTTCTCTTTAGCCTCTGCATCAATCTCTTGAGCCTCTGTATCCCATTCTTAAGCCTCTGCATCACTCTTTTGAGCCTCTGCATCCCTCTCTTGAACTCCTGCATATCCCTCTCATGAGCCTCTGCATCCCTCTATACAGCCTCTGCATCACTCTCTTCGACCCCTGCATCCTTCTCTTGAGCCTCTGCATCACTCTCTTGAGCCTCTGCATCACCCTCCTAAGCCTCTGCATCACTCTCTTGAGCCTCTGCATCCCTCTCCTAAGCCTCTACCTCACTCTTTTAAGCCTCTGCATCACTCTCGTAAGCCTCTGAATCACTCTCTTGAGCCTCTGCATCCCTCTCTTGAGCCTTTGCATCACTCTCTTGAGCCTCTGCATCCCTCTCTTGAGCCTTTGCAACACTCTCTTCAGCCTCTGCATCACTCTCTTAAGCCCCTGAATCCCTCACTTGAGGCCTCTGCATAACTCTCTTGAGCCTTTGCATCACTCTCTTGAGCCTCTGCATCCCTCTCTTGAGCCTTTGCAACACTCTCTTCAGCCTCTGCATGAATCTCTTAAGCCTCTGAATCCCTCTCCTGAGGCCTCTGCATAACTCTCTCGAGCCTCTGCATCGCTCTCTTGATCCTCTGCATAACTCTCGTAAGCCTCTGAATCACTCTCTTGAGCCTTTGCATCCCTCTCTTGAGCCTCTGCAACCCTCTCTTAAGCCTCTGCAACACTCTCTTAAGCCTCTGCATCACTCTCTAGAGCCTCTGCATCACTCTCTTCAGCCTCTGCATCACTCTCTTAAGCCTCTGTTCCCTCTCCTGATCCTCTGCATCACTCTTTTAAGCCTCTACATCATTCTCTTGAGCCTCTGCATTACTCTCTTGATCCTCTGCATCACTCTCTTAATCCTCTGCATCTCTCTCTTGAGCCTCAGCATCCCTCTCTTGAGCGTCTGCAGCACTCTCTTGAGCTCTGCATCATTCTCTTGATCCTCTGCATCCCTCTCTTAAGCCTCTGCATCCCTCTCTTAAGCTTCTGAATCACTCTCTTGAGCCTCTGCATCCCTCTCTTGAACTCCTGCAACCCTCTCATGAGCATCTGCATCCCTGTATTGAGCCTTTGCATCACTCTCTTAAGCCTCTGCATCCCTGTCTTGAGCCTCTGCATCACTCTCAAGAGTCTCTGCATCCCTGTCTTGAGCCTCTGAATCCCTCTCTTGAGCCCTTGCATCCCTCTCATGAGCCTCTGCATTAATCTCTTGAGCCTCTGCATCCCTCTCGAAAGCCTGTGCATCACTCTCTTGAGCCTCTGCATCCTTCTCTTGAACTCCTGCATGCCTCTCATGAGCCTCAGCATCCCTCTATTGAGCCTGTGCATCACTCTCTTAAGACTCTGCATCCCTGTCTTGAGCCTCTGCATCACTCGCAAGAGTCTCTGCATCCCTGTCTTGAGCCTCTGCATCCCTTTCTTGAGCCCTTGCATCCCTCTCATGAGCCTCTGTATCCCTCTCTTTAGCCTCTGCATCAATCTCTTGAGCCTCTGTATCCCTTTCTTGAGCCTCTGCATCCCTCTCTTGAGCCTCTGCATCCCTCTCTTGAGCCTCTGCATCACTCTCTTAAGCCCTTGCATCACTCTCTTGAGCTTCTGCATCACTCTCTTCAGACTCTGCATCAGTCTCTCAATCCTCTGCATCCCTCTCTAGAGCGTATGAATCCCTCTCTTGTGCCTCTGCATCACTCTCTCGAGCCTCTGCGTCACTGTCTTCATCCTCTGCATCCTTCTCTTGAGCCTCTGCATCATTCTCCTAAGCATCTGCATCACTCTCTTGAGCCTCTGCATCACTCTCTTGAGCCTCTGCATCCCTCTCTTAAGCCTCTGCATAACTGTCTTAAGCCTCTTCATCACTCTCTTTAGCCTCTGCATCACTATCATGATCCTCTGCATCACTCTTTTGAGTCTCTGCATCACTCTCTTCGTCCTCTGTATCCCTCTCCTAAGCCTCTGCATCAATCTCTTAAGCCTCTGCATCACTCTTGTAAGCCTATGAATCACTCTCTTGAGCCTCTGCATCACTCTCTTCCTCCTCTGTATCCCACTCTTAATCCTCTGCATCACTCTCTTGAGCCTCTGCATCATTCTCTTGAGCCTCTGCATACCTCTCTTAAGCCTCTACACCATTCTCTTGAGCCTCTGCATCCCTTTCTTGAGCGTCTGCATAACTCTCTTGAACTCCTGAATCCCTCGCATGAGCCTTTGCATCCCTCGCCTGAGCCTTTGCATCACTCTCTTAAGCCTCTGTATCTCTCTCTTGAGCCTCTGCGTCACTCTCTAGAGCCTCTGCATCCCTCTCTTGTGCCTCTGCATCCCTCACTTGAGCCTCTGCATCCCTCTCTTGAGCCTCTGCATCCCTCTCTTAAGCCTCTGCATCACTCTCTTAAGCCTCTGCATCACGCTCTTGAGCCCCTGCATCCCTCTCTTGAGCCTCTGCATCACTCTCTTGAGCCTCTGCATCACCCTCTTAAGCCTCTGCATCACTCTCTTGAGCCTCTGCATCCCTCTCCCAAGCCTCTATCTCACTCTCTTAAGCCTCTGCATCACTCTCGTAAGCCTCTGAATCATTATCTTGAGCCTCTGCATCCCTCTCTTGAGCCTCTGGAACACTCTCTTCAGCCTCTGCATCACTCTCGTAATCCTCTGAATTACTCTCTTGAGCCACTGCATCACTCTCTTGAGCCTGTGCATCACTTTCTTCAGCGTCTGCATCACTCTCTTACGCCTCTGCATCCCTTTCTTGATCCTCTTCATCACTCGCTTGAGCCTCTGCATCCCTTTGTTAAGCCTCTGCAACACTCTCTTGAGCCTCTGCATATCTCTCTTGAGCCTCTGCATCACTCTCTTGAGCCTCTGTATCCCTCTCTTGAGCCTCGGCAACACTCTCTTCAGCCTCTGCATCACTCTCTTAAGCCTCTGAATCCCTCTCCTGAGGCCTCTGCATAACTCTCGCCAGCCTCTGCATGGCTCTCTTGATCCTCTGCATCACTCTCGTAAGCCTCTGAATCAATCTCTTGAGCCTTTGCATCCCCTCTCTTGAGCCTCTGCATCCCTCTCTTAAGCCTCTGCATCACTCTCTTAAGCCTCTGCATCACTCTCTAGAGCTTCTGCATCACTCTCTTCAACCTCTGCATCACTCTCTTAAGACTCTGCTTCCCTCTCTTGATCCTCTGCATCACTCTCTTAAGCCTCAACATCATTCTCTTGAGCCTCTGCATCCCTCTCTGTAGCGTCAGCATCCTTCTCTTCAGCCTCTGCAGCACTCTCCTGAGCCTCTGCATCATTCTCTTGAGCCTCTGCATCCCTCTCGTAACCCTCTGCATCAATCTCTTGAGCATCCCTCTCTTAAGCCTCTGCATCACTCTCTTGAGCCTATGCATCACTCTCTTGAACTCCTGCATCCCTCTCATGAGCCTCAGCATCCCTCTACTGAGCCTTTGCATCCCTCTCATGAGCCTCTGCATCCCTCTATTGCGCCTCTGCATCACTCTCTTAATCCTCTGCATCACTCTCTTAATCCTCTGCATCACTCTCTTAAGCCTCTGCATCACTCTTGAGCTTCTGCATCACTCTCTTCAGACTCTGCATCACTCTCTTAAGCCTCTGCATCCCTCTCTAGAGCCTCTGAATCCCTCTCTTGAGCCTCTGCATCACTCTCTCGAGCCTCTGCGTCACTGTCTTCATCCTCTGCATCCCCTCTCTTGAGCATCTGCATCACTCTCTTGAGCCTCTGCATTCTTCTCTTGAGCCTCTGCATCATTCTCCTTAACATCTGCATCACTCTCTTGAGCCTCTGCATCACTCTCTTGAGCCTTTGCATCCCTCTCTTTAGCCTCTGCATCCCTCTCTTGAGCATCTGCATCACTCTCTTGGGCCCCTGGATCCCTCTCTTGAGCATCTGCATCACCCTCTTAAGCCTCTGCATCACTCTCTTGAGCCTCTGCTTCCCTCTCCTAAGCCTCTACCTCACTCTCTTAAGCCTTTGCATCACTCTCGTAAGCCTCTGAATCACTCTCTTGAGCCTCTGAATCACTCTCTTGAGCCTCTGCATCCCACTCTTGAGCCTGTGCAACACTCTCTTCGGCCTCTGCATCACTCTCTTAAGCCCCTGAATCCCTGTCTTGAGGCCTCTGCATAACTCTCTTGAGCCTTTGCATCACTCTCTTGAGCCTCTGCATCCCTCTCTTGAGCCTCTGCAACACTCTCTTCAGCCTCTGCATCATTCTCTTCAGCCTCTGCACCCCTCTCTTTAGCCTCTGCATCCCTCTCTTGAGCCTCTGCATAACTCTCTTGAGTCTCTGAATCTCTCTCTTGAGCCTCAGAATCCCTCTCTTGAGTCTCTGAATCTCTCTCTTGAGCCTCTTAATCCCTCTCTTGAGTCTCTGCATCACTCTCTTCGTCCTCTGCATAACTCTCTTGAGTCTCTGAATCTCTGTCTCTCTTGAGCCTCTGAATCCCTTTCTTGAGTCTCTGTATCACTCTCTTCGTCCTCTGTATCCCTCTCCAAAGCCTCTGCATCACTCTCTTAAGCCTCTGCATCACTCTTGTAAACCTATGAATCACTCTCTTGAGCCTCTGTATCACTCTCTTCATCCTCTGCATCCCTCCCTTGAGCATCTGCATCACTCTCTTGGGCCCCTGGATCCCTCTCTTGAGCCTCTGCATCACCCTCTTAAGCCTCTGCATCACTCTCTTGAGCCTCTGCCTCCCTCTCCTAAACCTCTACCTCACTCTCTTAAGCCTCTGCATCACTCTCGTAAGCCTCTGAATCACTCTCTTGAGCTTATGAATCACTCTCTTGAGCTTCTGCATCCCTCTTTTGAGCCTGTGCAACACTCTCTTCAGCCTCTGCATCACTCTCTTAAGCCTCTGCATCCCTCTCTTGATCCTCTGCATCCCTCTCTTGAGCCTCTGCATCACTCTCTTAAGCCGCTGCATCTCTCTCTTGTGCATCACTCTCTTAAGCCTCTGCATCACTCTCTTGAGCCTCTGCATCCCTCTCTTAAGCCTCTGCATCACTCTCTTCAGCCTCTGCATCACTCTCTTGAGCCTCTGCATCACTCTCTTGAGCCTCTGCATCCCTCTCATAAGCCTCTGCATCACTCTCTTGAGCCTCTGCATCACTCTCTTGAGCCTCTGCATCACTCTCTTGAGCCTCTGCATCACTCTCTTGAGCCTCTGCATCACTCTCTTAAGCCTCTGCATCACTCTCTTGAGCCTCTGCATCACTCTCTTGAGCCTCTGCATCCCTCTCTTGAGCCTCTGCATCACTCTCTTGAGCCTCTGCATCCCTCTCTTGAGCCTCTGCATCCTTCTCTTCAGCCTCTGCATCACTCTCTTGAGCACTCTCTTGAGCCTCTGCATCACTCTCTTGAGCCTCTGCATCCCTCTCTTAAGCCTCTGCATCACTCTCTTGAGCCTCTGCATCCCTCTCTTAAGCCTCTGCATCACTCTCTTGAGCCTCTGCATCCCTCTCTTGAGCCTCTGCATCCCTCTCTTGAGCCTCTGCATCCCTCTCTGAGCCTCTGCATCACTCTCTTGAGCCTCTGCATCACTCTCTTGAGCCTCTGCATCACTCTCTTAAGCCTCTGCATCACTCTCTTGAGCCTCTGCATCACTCTCTTGAGCCTCTGCATCACTCTCTTCAGCCTCTGCATCACTCTCTTAAGCCTCTGCATCCCTCTCTTAAGCCTCTGCATCACTCTCTTGAGCCTCTGCATCACTCTCTTGAGCCTCTGCATCACTCTCTTGAGCCTCTGCATCACTCTCTTGAGCCTCTGCATCACTCTCTTGAGCCTCTGCATCACTCTCTTGAGCCTCTGCATCACTCTCTTAAGCCTCTGCATCACTCTCTTGAGCCTCTGCATCACTCTCTTGAGCCTCTGCATCACTCTCTTGAGCCTCTGCATCACTCTCTTGAGCCTCTGCATCACTCTCTTGAGCCTCTGCATCCCTCTCTTGAGCCTCTGCATCACTCTCTTGAGCCTCTGCATCACTCTCTTGAGCCTCTGCATCCCTCTCTTGAGCCTCTGCATCACTCTCTTAAGCCTCTGCATCACTCTCTTGAGCCTCTGCATCCCTCTCTTGAGCCTCTGCATCACTCTCTTGAGCCTCTGCATCACTCTCTTAAGCCTCTGCATCACTCTCTTGAGCCTCTGCATCACTCTCTTGAGCCTCTGCATCACTCTCTTGAGCCTCTGCATCCCTCTCTTGAGCCTCTGCATCACTCTCTTGAGCCTCTGAATCACTCTCTTGAGCCTCTGCATCACTCTCTTAAGCCTCTGCATCCCTCTCTTAAGCCTCTGCATCACTCTCTTGAGCCTCTGCATCACTCTCTTCAGCCTCTGCATCACTCTCTTGAGCCTCTGCATCACTCTCTTGAGCCTCTGCATCACTCTCTTGAGCCTCTGCATCACTCTCTTAAGCCTCTGCATCACTCTCTTGAGCCTCTGCATCCCTCTCTTGAGCCTCTGCATCACTCTCTTCGCCTCTGCATCACTCTCTTGAGCCTCTGCATCCCTCTCTTGAGCCTCTGCATCACTCTCTTGAGCCTCTGCATCACTCTCTTGAGCCTCTGCATCACTCTCTTAAGCCTCTGCATCACTCTCTTAAGCCTCTGCATCACTCTCTTGAGCCTCTGCATCACTCTCTTGAGCCTCTGCATCACTCTCTTGAGCCTCTGCATCCCTCTCTTGAGCCTCTGCATCACTCTCTTGAGCCTCTGCATCACTCTCTTAAGCCTCTGCATCCCTCTCTTGAGCCTCTGCATCACTCTCTTGAGCCTCTGCATCACTCTCTTGAGCCTCTGCATCACTCTCTTGAGCCTCTGCATCACTCTCTTCTGCCTCTGCATCACTCTCTTGAGCCTCTGCATCCCTCTCTTGAGCCTCTGCATCCCTCTCTTGAGCCTCTGCATCACTCTCTTGAGCCTCTGCATCACTCTCTTGAGCCTCTGCATCACTCTCTTGAGCCTCTGCATCACTCTCTTGAGCCTCTGCATCACTCTCTTGAGCCTCTGCATCACTCTCTTGAGCCTCTGCATCCCTCTCTTGAGCCTCTGCATCACTCTCTTGAGCCTCTGCATCACTCTCTTGAGCTCTGAATCTCTCTCTCTCTCTGAGCCTCTGCATCCCTCTCTTGAGCCTCTGCATCACTCTCTTGAGCCTCTGCATCACTCTCTTAAGCCTCTGCATCCCTCTCTTGAGCCTCTGCATCACTCTCTTCAGCCTCTGCATCCCTCTCTTGAGCATCTGCATCACTCTCTTGGGCCTCTGCATCCTCTCCTGAGCCTCTGCATCACTCTCTTGAGCCTCTGCATCACTCTCTTATGCCTCTGCATCCCTCTCTTGAGCCTCTGCATCACTCTCTTAAGCCTCTGCATCCCTCTCTTGAGCCTCTGCATCACTCTCTTGAGCCTCTGCATCACTCTCTTGAGCCTCTGCATCCCTCTCTTGAGCCTCTGCATCACTCTCTTAAGCCTCTGCATCCCTCTCTTGAGCCTCTGCATCACTCTCTTAAGCCTCTGCATCACTCTCTTGAGCCTCTGCATCACTCTCTTGAGCCTCTGCATCACTCTCTTGAGCCTCTGCATCCCTCTCTTGAGCCTATTCATCACTCTCTTGAGCCTCTGCATCCCTCTCTTGAGCCTCTGCATCACTCTCTTAAGCCTCTGCATCACTCTCTTAAGCCTCTGCATCACTCTCTTAAGCCTCTGCATCACTCTCTTGAGCCTCTGCATCACTCTCTCGAGCCTCTGCATCACTCTCTTGAGCCTCTGCATCACTCTCTTGAGCCTCTGCATCCCTCTCTTGAGCCTCTGCATCACTCTCTTGAGCCTCTGCATCACTCTCTTCAGCCTCTGCATCACTCTCTTAAGCCTCTGCATCACTCTCTTAAGCCTCTGCATCACTCTCTTGAGCCTCTGCATCCCTCTCTTGAGCCTCTGCATCACTCTCTTCAGCCTCTGCATCACTCTCTTAAGCCTCTGCTTCACTCTCTTGAGCCTCTGCATCACTCTCTTGAGCCTCTGCATCACTCTCTTGAGCCTCTGCATTACTCTCTTGAGCCTCTGCATCCCTCTCTTAAGCCTCTTGCATCACTCTCTTAAGCCTCTGCATCACTCTCTTGAGCCTCTGCATCACTCTCTTGAGCCTCTGCATCCCTCTCTTAAGCCTCTGCATCCCTCTCTTGAGCCTCTGCATCACTCTCTTGAGCCTCTGCATCACTCTCTTGAGCCTCTGCATCCCTCTCTTGAGCCTCTGCATCACTCTCTTGAGCCTCTGCATCCCTCTCTTGAGCCTCTGCATCACTCTCTTGAGCCTCTGCATCACTCTCTTGAGCCTCTGCATCACTCTCTTGAGCCTCTGCATCCCTCTCTTGAGCCTCTGCATCACTCTCTTCGAGCCTCTGCATCCCTCTCTTGAGCCTCTGCATCACTCTCTTAAGCCTCTGCATCACTCTCTTAAGCCTCTGCATCACTCTCTTGAGCCTCTGCATCACTCTCTTGAGCCTCTGCATCCCTCTCTTAAGCCTCTGCATCACTCTCTTGAGCCTCTGCATCACTCTCTTAAGCCTCTGCATCACTCTCTTGAGCCTCTGCATCACTCTCTTCATCCTCTGCATCCCTCTCTTGAGCCTCTGCATCACTCTCTTGAGCCTCTGCATCCCTCTCTTGAGCCTCTGCATCACTCTCTTATAGCCTCTGCATCACTCTCTTGAGCCTCTGCATCACTCTCTTAAGCCTCTGCCTCACTCTCTTAAGCCTCTGCATCACTCTCTTAAGCCTCTGAATCACTCTCTTGAGCTTCTGCATCCCTCTCTTGAGCCTCTGCATCACTCTCTTCAGCCTCTGCATCACTCTCGTAAGCCTCTGCATCCCTCTCTTGAGCCTCTGCATCACTCTCTTGAGCCTCTGCATCACTCTCTTGAGCCTCTGCATCCCTCTCTTGAGCCTCTGCAGCACTCTCTTGAGCCTCTGCATCATTCTCTTGAGCCTCTGCATCCCTCTCTTAAGCCTCTGCATCACTCTTTTGAGCCTCTGCATCCCTCTCTTGAGCCTCTGCATCACTCTCTTCAGCCTCTGCATCACTCTCTTCAGCCTCTGCATCCCTCTCTTGAGCCTCTGCATCCCTCTCTTGAGCCTCTGCATCCCTCTCTTGAGCCTCTGCATCACTCTCTTGAGCCTCTGCATCACTCTCTTGAGCCTCTGCATCACTCTCTTCTTGAGCCTCTGCATCACTCTCTTGAGCCTCTGCATCACTCTCTTCGTACTCTGCATCCCTCTCTAAGCCTCTGCATCACTCTCTTGAGCCTCTGCATCACTCTCTTAAGCCTCTGCATCACTCTCTTGAGCCTCTGCATCACTCTCTTGAGCCTCTGCATCCCTCTCTTGAGCCTCTGCATCACTCTCTTGAGCCTCTGCATCCTTCTCTTGAGCCTCTGCATCACTCTCTTGAGCCTCTGCATCACTCTCTTGAGCCTCTGCATCACTCTCTTAAGCCTCTGCATCACTCTCTTAAGCCTCTGCATCACTCTCGTAAGCCTCTACATCCCTCTCTTGAGCCTCTACATCCCTCTCTTGAGCCTCTACATCCCTCTCTTGAGCCTCTGCATCACTCTCTTGAGCCTCTGCATCACTCTCTTGAGCCTCTGCATCACTCTCTTGAGCCTCTGCATCACTCTCTTGAGCCTCTGCATCACTCTCTTGAGCCTCTGCATCACTCTCTTGAGCCTCTGCATCACTCTCTTGAGCCTCTGCATCATTCTCTTGAGCCTCTGCATCCCTCTCCTAAGCCTCTGCATCACTCTCTTGAGCCTCTGCATAACTCTCGTCAGTCTCTGCATAACTCTCTTGAGCCTCTGTATCCCTCTCTTAAGTCTCTGCAAGACCCTCTTCAGCCTCTGCATCACTCTCTTAAGCCTCTGCATCCCTCTCTTAAGCCTCTGCATCACTCTCTTGAGCCTCTGCATCACTCTCTTGAGCCTCTGCATCACTCTCTTAAGCCTCTGCATCACTCTCTTGAGCCTCTGCATCACTCTCTTGAGCCTCTGCATCCCTCTCTTAAGCCTCTGCATCACTCTCTTGAGCCTCTGCATCACTCTCTTGAGCCTCTGCATCACTCTCTTGAGCCTCTGCATCACTCTCTTAAGCCTCTGCATCCCTCTCTTGAGCCTCTGCATCACTCTCTTGAGCCTCTGCATCACTCTCTTGAGCCTCTGCATCACTCTCTTGAGCCTCTGCATCACTCTCTTGAGCCTCTGCATCCCTCTCTTGAGCCTCTGCATCACTCTCTTAAGCCTCTGCATCACTCTCTTGAGCCTCTGCATCACTCTCTTGAGCCTCTGCATCCCTCTCTTGAGCCTCTGCATCACTCTCTTGAGCCTCTGCATCCCTCTCTTGAGCCTCTGCATCACTCTCTTCGTCCTCTGCATCACTCTCTTGAGCCTCTGCATCACTCTCTTAAGCCTCTGCATCATCACCTCTCTTGAGCCTCTGCATCACTCTCTTAGCCTCTGCATCACTCTCTTGAGCCTCTGCATCACTCTCTTGAGCCTCTGCATCACTCTCTTGAGCCTCTGCATCACTCTCTTGAGCCTCTGCATCACTCTCTTGAGCCTCTGCATCACTCTCTTGAGCCTCTGCATCACTCTCTTGAGCCTCTGCATCCCTCTCTTGAGCCTCTGCATCACTCTCTTGAGCCTCTGCATCACTCTCCTGAGCCTCTGCATCACTCTCTTAAGCCTCTGCATCACTCTCTTGAGCCTCTGCATCACTCTCTTGAGCCTCTGCATCACTCTCTTGAGCCTCTGCATCACTCTCTTGTTCCTCTGCATCACTCTCTTGAGCCTCTGCATCACTCTCTTGAGCCTCTGCATCACTCTCTTGAGCCTCTGCATCCCTCTCTTCAGCCTCTGCATCACTCTCTTGAGCCTCTGCATCACTCTCTTAAGCCTCTGCATCACTCTCGTGAGCCTCTGCATCACTCTCTTATGCCTCTGCATCACTCTCTTAAGCCTCTGCATCACTCTCTTGAGCCTCTGCATCACTCTCTTGAGCCTCTGCATCCCTCTCTTGAGCCTCTGCATCACTCTCTTCAGCCTCTGCATCACTCTCTTAAGCCTCTGCATCACTCTCTTAAGCCTCTGCATCACTCTCTTGAGCCTCTGCATCACTCTCTTGAGCCTCTGCATCCCTCTCTTAAGCCTCTGCATCACTCTCTTGAGCCTCTGCATCCCTCTCTTGAGCCTCTGCATCCCTCTCTTGAGCCTCTGCATCACTCTCTTAAGCCTCTGCATCACTCTCTTGAGCCTCTGCATCACTCTCTTCAGCCTCTGCATCACTCTCTTGAGCCTCTGCATCACTCTCTTCAGCCTCTGCATCACTCTCTTGAGCCTCTGCATCCCTCTCTTGAGCCTCTGCATCACTCTCTTGAGCCTCTGCATCACTCTCTTGAGCCTCTGCATCACTCTCTTGAGCCTCTGCATCACTCTCTTGAGCCTCTGCATCACTCTCTTGAGCCTCTGCATCACTCTCTTAAGCCTCTGCATCACTCTCTTGAGCCTCTGCATCACTCTCTTGAGCCTCTGCATCACTCTCTTAAGCCTCTGCATCACTCTCTTCAGCCTCTGCATCACTCTCTTGAGCCTCTGCATCCTCTCTTGAGCCTCTGCATCCCTCTCTTGAGCCTCTGCATCACTCTCTTGAGCCTCTGCATCACTCTCTTGAGCCTCTGCATCCCTCTCTTCAGCCTCTGCATCACTCTCTTGAGCCTCTGCATCCCTCTCTTAAGCCTCTGCAACACTCTCTTGAGCCTCTGCATCCCTCTCTTGAGCCTCTGCATCCCTCTCTTGAGCCTCTGCATCCCTCTCTTAGAGCCTCTGCATCACTCTCTTAAGCCTCTGCATCCCTCTCTTGAGCCTCTGCATCACTCTCTTGAGTCTCTGCATCCCTCTCTTGAGCATCTGCATCCCTCTCTTGAGCCTCTGCATCACTCTCTTGAGCCTCTGCATCACTCTCTTGAGCCTCTGCATCACTCTCTTCCGACTCAGCATCACTCTCTTGAGCCTCTGCATCACTCTCTTGAGCCTCTGCATCCCTCTCTTGAGCCTCTGCAGCCCTCTCTTGAGCTTCTGCATCACTCTCTTAAGCCTCTGCATCACTCTCTTGAGCCTCTGCATCACTCTCTTGAGCCTCTGCATCCCTCTCTTGAGCCTCTGCATCCCTCTCTTGAGCCTCTGCATCCCTCTCTTGAGCCTCTGCATCCCTCTCTTTAGCCTCTGCATCAATCTCTTGAGCCTCTGCATCCCTCTCTTTAGCCTCTGCATCACTCTCTTGAGCCTCTGCATCACTCTCTTGAGCCTCTGCATCCCTCTCTTGAGCCTCTGCATCACTCTCTTAAGCCTCTGCATCACTCTCTTGAGCCTCTGCATCACTCTCTTGAGCCTCTGCATCACTCTCTTGAGCCTCTGCATCCCTCTCTTGAGCCTCTGCATCACTCTCTTGAGCCTCTGCATCCCTCTCTTAAGCCTCTGCATCACTCTCTTAAGCCTCTGCATCACTCTCTTAAGCCTCTGCATCACTCTCTTGAGCCTCTGCATCACTCTCTTGAGCCTCTGCATCACTCTGTTGAGCCTCTGCATCACTCTCTTGAGCCTCTGCATCACTCTCTTGAGCCTCTGCATCACTCTCTTGAGCCTCTGCATCCCTCTCTCTGAGCCTCTGCATTTCACTCTCTTGAGCCTCTGCATCACTCTCTTAAGCCTCTGCATCACTCTCTTGAGCCTCTGCATCCCTCTCTTGAGCCTCTGCATCACTCTCTTAAGCCTCTGCATCACTCTCTTAAGCCTCTGCATCACTCTCTTGAGCCTCTGCATCCCTCTCTTGAGCCTCTGCATCACTCTCTTGAGCCTCTGCATCACTCTCTTAAGCCTCTGCATCCCTCTCTTGAGCCTCTGCATCACTCTCTTAAGCCTCTGCATCACTCTCTTGAGCCTCTGCATCACTCTCTTGAGCCTCTGCATTACTCTCTTGAGCCTTTGCATCCCTCTCTTGAGCCTCTGCATCCCTCTCTTATGCCTCTGCATCACTCTCTTATGCCTCTGCATCCCTCTCTTAAGCCTCTGCATCACTCTCTTCATCCTCTGCATCACTCTCTTGAGCCTCTGCATCACTCTCTTGAGCCTCTGCATCACTCTCTTAAGCCTCTGCATCACTCTCTTTAGAGCCTCTGCATCCCTCTCTTGAGCCTCTGCATCACTCTCTTGAGCCTCTGCATCCCTCTCTTGAACCTCTGCATCACTCTCTTGAGCCTCTGCATCACTCTCTTGAGCCTCTGCATCACTCTCTTGAGCCTCTGCATCACTCTCTTGAGCCTCTGCATCACTCTCTTGAGCCTCTGCATCACTCTCTTGAGCCTCTGCATCACTCTCTTGAGCCTCTGCATCCCTCTCTTGAGCCTCTGCATCCCTCTCTTGAGCCTCTGCATCACTCTCTTCGTCCTCTGCATCACTCTCCTGAGCCTCTGCATCCCTCTCTTGAGCCTCTGCATCACTCTCTTGAGCCTCTGCATCACTCTCTTCGTCCTCTGCATCCCTCTCTTAAGCCTCTGCATCACTCTCTTAAGCCTCTGCATCACTCTCTTGAGCCTCTGCATCTCTCTCTTGAGCCTCTGCATCACTCTCTTGAGCCTCTGCATCACTCTCTTGAGCCTCTGCATCACTCTCTTGAGCCTCTGCATCCCTCTCTTGAGCCTCTGCATCACTCTCTTGAGCCTCTGCATCACTCTCTTAAGCCTCTGCATCACTCTCTTGAGCCTCTGCATCACTCTCTTGAGCCTCTGCATCACTCTCTTGAGCCTCTGCATCACTCTCTTAAGCCTCTGCATCACTCTCTTGAGCCTCTGCATCCCTCTCTTGAGCCTCTGCATCACTCTCTTCAGCCTCTGCATCACTCTCTTAAGCCTCTGATTCTTGAGCCTCCTCACATCACTTCTTGGCCTCTGCATCACTCTCTTGAGCCTCTGCATCACTCTCGTAAGCCTCTGCATCACTCTCTTGAGCCTCTGCATCCCTCTCTTGAGCCTCTGCATCACTCTCTTGAGCCTCTGCATCACTCTCTTAAGCCTCTGCATCCCTCTCTTGAGCCTCTGCATCACTCTCTTAAGCCTCTGCATCACTCTCTTCAGCCTCTGCATCACTCTCTTAAGCCTCTGAATCACTCTCTTGAGCCTTTGCATCCCTCTCTTGAGCCTCTGCATCCCTCTTTTAAGCCTCTGCATCTCTCTCTTGAGCCTTTGCATCACTCTCTTGAGCTTCTGCATCTCTCTCTTGAGCCTCTGCATCACTCTCTTGAGCCTCTGCATCACTCTCTTGAGCCTCTGCATCACTCTCTTGAGCCTCTGCATCCCTCTCTTGAGCCTCTGCATCACTCTCTTGAGCCTCTGCATCAAGGCTCTCTTGAGCCTCTGCATCACTCTCTTGAGCCTCTGCATCACTCTCTTGAGCCTCTGCATCCTTCTCTTGAGCCTCTGCATCACTCTCTTAAGCCTCTGCATCATTCTCTTGAGCCTCTGCATCACTCTCTTGAGCCTCTGCATCCCTCTCTTAATCCTCTGCATCTCTCTCTTCAGCCTCTGCATCACTCTCTTGAGCCTCTGCATCCCTCTCTTGAGCCTCTGCATCCCTCTCTTGAGCCTCTGCATCACTCTCTTGAGCCTCTGCATCACTCTCTTGAGCCTCTGCATCCCTCTCTTGAGCCTCTGCATCAATCTCTTGAGCCTCTGCATCCCTCTCTTAAGCCTCTGCATCACTCTCTTGAGCCTCTGCATCCCTCTCTTGAACCTCTGCATCCCTCTCATGAGCCTCTGCATCCCTCTCTTGAGCCTCTGCATCACTCTCTTAAGCCTCTGCATCCCTCTCTTGAGCCTCTGCATCACTCTAACGAGTCTCTGCATCCCTCTCTTGAGCCTTTTGCATCCCTCTCTTGAGCCTCTGCATCCCTCTCTTGAGCCTCTGCATCACTCTCTTAAGCCTCTGCATCCCTCTCTTAAGCCTCTGCATCACTCTCTTGAGCCTCTGCATCCCTCTCTTGAACTCCTGCATCACTCTCTTGAGCCTCTGCATCCCTCTATTGAGCCTCTGCATCACTCTCTTGAGCCTCTGCATCACTCTCTTGAGCCTCTGCATCACTCTCAAGAGCCTCTGCATCCCTCTCTTGAGCCTCTGCATCCCTCTCTTGAGCCTCTGCATCCCTCTCTTGAGCCTCTGCATCCCTCTCTTGAGCCTCTGCATCACTCTCTTGAGCCTCTGCATCACTCTCTCTTAAGCCTCTGCATCACTCTCTTGAGCCTCTGCATCCTTCTCTTGAGCTCTGCATCCCTCTCTTGAGCCTCTGCATCACTCTCTTAAGCCTCTGCATCACTCTCTTGAGCCTCTGCATCACTCTCTTGAGCCTCTGCATCACTCTCTTGAGCCTCTGCATCCCTCTCTTGAGCCTCTGCATCACTCTCTTAAGCCTCTGCATCCCTCTCCTGAGCCTCTGCATCACTCTCTTAAGCCTCTGCATCACTCTCGTAAGCCTCTGCATCACTCTCTTGAGCCTCTGCATCACTCTCTTGAGCCTCTGCATCACTCTCTTGTTCCTCTGCATCACTCTCTTGAGCCTCTGCATCACTCTCTTGAGCCTCTGCATCACTCTCTTGAGCCTCTGCATCACTCTCTTGAGCCTCTGCATCACTCTCTTGAGCCTCTGCATCACTCTCTTAAGCCTCTGCATCACTCTCTTGAGCCTCTGCATCCCTCTCTTAAGCCTCTGCATCACTCTCTTAAGCCTCTGCATCACTCTCTTAAGCCTCTGAATCACTCTCTTGAGCCTCTGCATCCCTCTCTTGAGCCTCTGCATCACTCTCTTCAGCCTCTGCATCACTCTCTTAAGCCTCTGCATCCCTCTCTTGAGCCTCTGCATCACTCTCTTGAGCCTCTGCATCACTCTCTTGAGCCTCTGCATCACTCTCTTGAGCCTCTGCATCACTCTCTTGAGCCTCTGCATCCCTCTCTTGAGCCTCTGCATCACTCTCTTATGCCTCTGCATCACTCTCTTATGCCTCTGCATCACTCTCTTGAGCCTCTGCATCACTCTCTTCAGCCTCTGCATCACTCTCTTAAGCCTCTGCATCACTCTCTTGAGCCTCTGCATCACTCTCTTAAGCCTCTGCATCACTCTCTTGAGCCTCTGCATCCTTCTCTTGAGCCTCTGCATCACTCTCTTAAGCCTCTGCATCCCTCTCTTGAGCCTCTGCATCCCTCTCTTGAGCCTCTGCATCCCTCTCTTGAGCCTCTGCATCACTCTCTTAAGCCTCTGCATCCCTCTCTTGAGCCTCTGCATCACTCTCTTGAGCCTCTGCATCCCTCTCTTGAGCCTCTGCATCACTCTCTTGAGCCTCTGCATCCCTCTCTTGAGCCTCTGCATCCCTCTCTTGAGCCTCTGCATCACTCTCTTAAGCCTCTGCATCACTCTCTTAAGCCTCTGCATCACTCTCTTGAGCCTCTGCATCCCTCTCTTGAGCCTCTGCATCACTCTCTTGAGCCTCTGCATCACTCTCTTAAGCCTCTGCATCACTCTCTTGAGCCTCTGCATCCCTCTCTTGAGCCTCTGCATCACTCTCTTAAGAGCCTCTGCATCACTCTCTTAAGCCTCTGCATCACTCTCTTGAGCCTCTGCATCCCTCTCTTGAGCCTCTGCATCACTCTCTTCAGCCTCTGCATCACTCTCTTAAGCCTCTGCATCACTCTCTTGAGCCTCTGCATCACTCTCTTGAGCCTCTGCATCACTCTCTTGAGCCTCTGCATCACTCTCTTAAGCCTCTGCATCACTCTCTTGAGCCTCTGCATCACTCTCTTGAGCCTCTGCATCACTCTCTTGAGCCTCTGCATCACTCTCTTGAGCCTCTGCATCACTCTCTTGAGCCTCTGCATCACTCTCTTAAGCCTCTGCATCCCTCTCTTCAGCCTCTGCATCACTCTCTTAAGCCTCTGCATCACTCTCTTGAGCCTCTGCATCACTCTCTTGAGCCTCTGCATCCCTCTCTTGAGCCTCTGCATCACTCTCTTGAGCCTGTGCATCACTCTCTTGAGCCTCTGCATCACTCTCTTGAGCCTCTGCATCACTCTCTTGAGCCTCTGCATCACTCTCTTCAGCCTCTGCATCACTCTCTTCAGCCTCTGCATCCCTCTCTTAAGCCTCTGCATCCCTCTCTTGAGCCTCTGCATCACTCTCTTGAGCCTCTGCATCACTCTCTTGAGCCTCTGCATCCCTCTCTTGAGCCTCTGCATCACTCTCTTCGTCCTCTGCATCACTCTCTTGAGCCTCTGCATCCCTCTCTTGAGCCTCTGCATCACTCTCTTGAGCCTCTGCATCACTCTCCTGAGCCTCTGCATCCCTCTCTTAAGCCTCTGCATCACTCTCTTGAGCCTCTGCATCACTCTCTTGAGCCTCTGCATCACTCTCTTGAGCCTCTGCATCACTCTCTTCAGCCTCTGCATCCCTCTCTTGAGCCTCTGCATCACTCTCTTGGGGCTCTGCATCCCTCTCTTGAGCCTCTGCATCACTCTCTTGAGCCTCTGCATCACTCTCTTAAGCCTCTGCATCACTCTCTTGAGCCTCTGCATCCCTCTCTTGAGCCTCTGCATCACTCTCTTAAGCCTCTGCATCACTCTCTTGAGCCTCTGCATCACTCTCTTGAGCCTCTGCATCCCTCTCTTGAGCCTCTGCATCACTCTCTTCAGCCTCTGCATCACTCTCTTAAGCCTCTGCATCCCTCTCTTGATCCTCTGCATCACTCTCTTGAGCCTCTGCATCACTCTCTTAAGCCTCTGCATCACTCTCTTGAGCCTCTGCATCACTCTCTTGAGCCTCTGCATCATTCTCTTCAGCCTCTGCATCACTCTCTTAAGCCTCTGCATCCCTCTCTTGAGCCTCTGCATCACTCTCTTGAGCCTCTGCATCACTCTCTTGATCCTCTGCATCACTCTCTTCAGCCTCTGCATCACTCTCTTCAGCCTCTGCATCCCTCTCTTGAGCCTCTGCATCCCTCTCTTAAGCCTCTGCATCCCTCTCTTAAGCCTCTGCATCACTCTCTTGAGCCTCTGCATCCCTCTCTTGAGCCTCTGCATCACTCTCTTCAGCCTCTGCATCCCTCTCTTAAGCCTCTGCATCACTCTTTTCAGCCTCTGCATCCTTCTCTTGAGCCTCTGCATCATTCTCCTAAGCATCTGCATCACTCTCTTGAGCCTCTGCATCACTCTCTTGAGCCTTTGCATCCCTCTCTTAAGCCTCTGCATCACTCTTTTCAGCCTCTGCATCCTTCTCTTGAGCCTCTGCATCACTCTCCTAAGCCTCTGCATCACTCTCTTAAGCCTCTTCACCACTCTCTTTAGCCTCTGCATCACTATCGTGATCCTCTGCATCACTCTCTTGAGCCTCTGCATCACTCTCTTGAGCCTCTGCATCACTCTCTTGAGCCTCTGCATCCCTCTCTTGAGCCTCTGCATCACTCTCTTGAGCCTCTGCATCATTCTCTTGAGCCTCTGCATCCCTCTCCTGAGCCTCTGCATCACTCTCTTGAGCCTCTGCATCCCTCTCTTAAGCCTCTGCATCACTCTCTTGAGCCTCTGCATCCCTCTCTTGAGCCTCTGCATCACTCCTCTCATGAGCCTCTGCATCACTCTCTTAGAGCCTCTGCATCACTCTCTTGAGCCTCTGCATCCCTCTCTTGAGCCTCTGCATCACTCTCTTGAGCCTCTGCATCACTCTCTTGAGCCTTTGCATCCCTCTCTTGAGCCTCTGCATCCCTCTCTTGAGCCTCTGCATCACTCTCTTGAGCCTCTGCATCCCTCTCTTAAGCCTCTGCATCCCTCAATTCAGCCTCTGCTTCCCTCTCTTGAGCCTCTGCATCCCTCTGTTGAGCATCTGCATCCTTCTATTGAGTCTTTGCATCACTCGCTTAAGCCTCTGCATCCTTCTTTAAAGCCTCTGCATCACTCTCTTGAGCCTCTGCATCCCTCTCTTGAGCCTCTGCATCCCTCTCTTGAGCCTCTGCATCCCTCTCTTGAGCCTCTGCATCACTCTCTTGAGCCTCTGCATCACTCTCTTGAGCCTCTGCATCCCTCTCTTAAGCCTCTGCATCACTCTCTTGAGCCTCTGCATCCCTCTCTTGAAGCCTCTGCATCACTCTCTTGAGCCTCTGCATCCCTCTCTTGAGCCTCTGCATCACTCTCTTGAGCCTCTGCATCCCTCTCTTGAGCCTCTGCATCACTCTCTTAAGCCTCTGCATCCCTCTCTTAAGCCTCTGCATCACTCTCTTGAGCCTCTGCATCACTCTCTTGAGCCTCTGCATCACTCTCTTCAGCCTCTGCATCCCTCTCTTAAGCCTCTGCATCACTCTCTTGAGCCTCTGCATCCCTTCTCTTGAGCCTCTGCATCATCCTCCTTGAGCCTCTGCATCACTCTCTTGAGCCTCTGCATCACTCTCTTGAGCCTCTGCATCCCTCTCTTGAGCCTCTGCATCACTCTCTTGAGCCTCTGCATCACTCTCTTGAGCCTCTGCATCACTCTCTTGAGCCTCTGCATCACTCTCTTGAGCCTCTGCATCACTCTCTTCGTCCTCTGCATCACTCTCCTGAGCCTCTGCATCCCTCGCTTGAGCCTCTGCATCCCTCTCTTGAGCCTCTGCATCACTCTCTTGAGCCTCTGCATCACTCTCTTAAGCCTCTGCATCCCTCTCTTAATCCTCTGCATCACTCTCTTGAGCCTCTGCATCACTCTCTTGAGCCTCTGCATCACTCTCTTGAGCCTCTGCATCACTCTCTTGAGCCTCTGCATCCCTTTCTTGAGCATCTGCATAACTCTCTTGAACTCCTGAATCCCTCTCATGAGCCTTTGCATCCCTCTCCTGAGCCTTTGCATCACTCTCTTAAGCCTCTGCATCTCTCTCTTGAGCCTCTGCATCACTCTCTTGAGCCTCTGCATCCCTCTCTTGAGCCTCTGCATCCCTCTCTTGAGCCTCTGCATCACTCTCTTGAGCCTCTGCATCACTCTCTTTAGCCTCTGCATCCCTCTCTTGAGCCTCTGCATCACTCTCTTGAGCCTCTGCATCACTCTCTTGAGCCTCTGCATCACTCTCTTGAGCCTCTGCATCCCTCTCTTGAGCCTCTGCATCACTCTCTTGAGCCTCTGCATCCCTCTCTTGAGCCTCTGCATCACTCTCTTGAGCCTCTGCATCACTCTCTTGAGCCTCTGCATCACTCTCTTGAGCCTCTGCATCTGCATCTGCATCACTCTCTTGAGCCTCTGCATCACTCTCTTGAGCCTCTGCATCACTCTCTTGAGCCTCTGCATCCCTCTCTTAAGCCTCTGCATCACTCTCTTCAGCCTCTGCATCACTCTCTTAAGCCTCTGCATCCCTCTCTTGAGCCTCTGCATCACTCTCTAGAGCCTCTGCATCACTCTCTTGAGCCTCTGCATCACTCTCTTAAGCCTCTGCATCACTCTCTTGAGCCTCTGCATCACTCTCTTGAGCCTCTGCATCACTCTCTTGAGCCTCTGCATCACTCTCTTGAGCCTCTGCATCACTCTCTTGAGCCTCTGCATCACTCTCTTGAGCCTCTGCATCACTCTCTTACGCCTCTGCATCCCTCTCTTGAGCCTCTGCATCACTCTCTTGAGCCTCTGCATCACTCTCTTAAGCCTCTGCATCTCTCTATTTTGCCTGTGCATCTCTCTCTTGAGTCTCTGAATCACTCTCTTGAGCCTCTGCATCCCTCTCTTGAGCCTCTGCATCACTCTCTTGAGCCTCTGCATCATTCTCTTGAGCCTCTGCATCCCTCTCTTAAGCCTCTGCATCACTCTCTTAAGCCTCTGCATCACTCTCTTGAGCCTCTGCATCACTCTCTTGAGCCTCTGCATAACTCTCTTGAGCATCTGCATCACTCTCGTCAGCCTCTGCATCCCTCTCTTGAGCCTCTGCATCACTCTCTTGAGCCTCTGCATCCCTCTCTTGAGCCTCTGCATCACTCTCTTGAGCCTCTGCATCACTCTCTTAAGCCTCTGCATCACTCTCTTGAGCCTCTGCATCACTCTCTTAAGCCTCTGCATCACTCTCTTGAGCCTCTGCATCACTCTCTTAAGCCTCTGCATCACTCTCTTGAGCCTCTGCATCACTCTCTTGAGCCTCTGCATCACTCTCTTAAGCCTCTGCATCACTCTCTTGAGCCTCTGCATCACTCTCTTGAGCCTCTGCATCACCTCTCTTGCATCACTCTCTGCCTCTGCATCACTCTCTTAAGCCTCTGCATCACTCTCTTGAGCCTCTGCATCACTCTCTTGAGCCTCTGCATCACTCTCTTGAGCCTCTGCATCACTCTCTTGAGCCTCTGCATCCCTCTCTTTAGCCGCTGCATCACTCTCTTGAGCCTCTGCATCACTCTCTTGAGCCTCTGCATCACTCTCATCAGCCTCTGCATCACTCTGTTAAGCCTTTACTTCCTTCTCTTGAACCTCTTCATCACTCTTTTGAGCCTCTGCATCACTCTCTTGATCTTCTGCATCACTCTCTTGAGCCTGTGCATCACTCTCTTGAGCCTGTGCATCACTCTCTTGAGCCTCTGCATCACTCTCTTACGCCTCTGCATCCCTCTCTTGATCCTCTGCTTCACTCTCTTGAGCATCTGCATCATTCTCTTGAGCCTCTGCATCCCACTCTTAAGCCTCTACATCATTCTCTTGAGCCTCTGCATCACTCTCTTGAGCCTCTGCATCCCTCTCTTGAGCCTCTGCATCCCTCTCTTGAGCCTCTGCATCACTCTCTTGAGCCTCTGCATCACTCTCTTGAGCCTCTGCATCCCTCTCTTGAGCCTCTGCATCCCTCTCTTGAGCCTCTGCATCACTCTCTTGAGCCTCTGCATCACTCTCTGGAGCCTCAGCATCCCTCTCTTGAGCCTTTTGCAGCACTCTCTTTAGCCTCTGCATCATTCTCTTGAGCCTCTGCATCCCTCTCTTAAGCCATATGCATCACTCTCTTGAGCCTCTGCATCCCTCTATTAAGCCTCTGCATCACTCTCTTGACCCTCTGCATCACTCTCTTCAGCCTCTGCATCACTCTCTTGAGCCTCTGCATCCCTCTCTTGAGCCTCTGCATCACTCTCTTGAGCCTCTGCATCCCTCTCTTGAGCCTCTGCATCACTCTCTTAAGCCTCTGCATCACCTCTCTTGAGCCTCTGCATCACTCTCTTGAGCCTCTGCATCACTCTCTTGAGCCTCTGCATCCCTCTCTTGAGCCTCTGCATCACTCTCTTGAGCCTCTGCATCCCTCTCTTGAGCCTCTGCATCACTCTCTTGAGCCTCTGCATCCCTCTCTTGAGCCTCTGCATCCCTCTCTTGAGCCTCTGCATCCCTCTCTTGAGCCTCTGCATCACTCTCTTAAGCCTCTGCATCACTCTCTTGAGCCTCTGCATCACTCTCTTGAGCCTCTGCATCACTCTCTTAAGCCTCTGCATCCCTCTCTTAAGCCTCTGCATCCCTCTCTTGAGCCTCTGCATCACTCTCTTGAGCCTCTGCATCACTCTCTTGAGCCTCTGCATCCCTCTCTTGAGCCTCTGCATCACTCTCTTCAGCCTCTGCATCCCTCTCTTGAGCCTCTGCATCACTCTCTTAAGCCTCTGCATCACTCTCTTGAGCCTCTGCATCACTCTCTTGAGCCTCTGCATCCCTCTCTTGAGCCTCTGCATCACTCTCTTGAGCCTCTGCATCACTTCTCTTGAGCCTCTGCATCACTCTCTTAAGCCTCTGCATCACTCTCTTGAGCCTCTGCATCACTCTCTTGAGCCTCTGCATCCCTCTCTTAAGCCTCTGCATCACTCTCTTGAGCCTCTGCATCCCTCTCTTGAGCCTCTGCATCACTCTCTTGAGCCTCTGCATCACTCTCTTGAGCCTCTGCATCACTCTCTTGAGCCTCTGCATCACTCTCTTGAGCCTCTGCATCACTCTCTTGAGCCTCTGCATCCCTCTCTTGAGCCTCTGCATCACTCTCTTGAGCCTCTGCATCACTCTCTTGAGCCTCTGCATCACTCTCTTGAGCCTCTGCATCCCTCTCTTGAGCCTCTGCATCACTCTCTTGAGCCTCTGCATCACTCTCTTCAGCCTCTGCATCACTCTCTTAAGCCTCTGCATCACTCTCTTGAGCCTCTGCATCACTCTCTTGAGCCTCTGCATCACTCTCTTGAGCCTCTGCATCCCTCTCTTGAGCCTCTGCATCCCTCTCTTGAGCCTCTGCATCCCTCTCTTGAGCCTCTGCATCACTCTCTTGAGCCTCTGCATCACTCTCTTGAGCCTCTGCATCCCTCTCTTCAGCCTCTGCATCACTCTCTTGAGCCTCTGCATCACTCTCTTGAGCCTCTGCATCACTCTCTTGAGCCTCTGCATCCCTCTCTTAAGCCTCTGCATCACTCTCTTGAGCCTCTGCATCCCTCTCTTAAGCCTCTGCATCACTCTCTTAAGCCTCTGCATCACTCTCTTAAGCCTCTGCATCACTCTCTTGAGCCTCTGCATCACTCTCTTGATCCTCTGCATCACTCTCTTGAGCCTCTGCATCACTCTCTTGAGCCTCTGCATCCCTCTCTTGAGCCTCTGCATCACTCTCTTGAGCCTCTGCATCACTCTCTTGAGCCTCTGCATCCGTCTCTTGAGCCTCTGCATCACTCTCTTAAGCCTCTGCATCCCTCTCTTGAGCCTCTGCATCGCTCTCTTGAGCCTCTGCATCACTCTCTTGAGCCTCTGCATCCCTCTCTTGAGCCTCTGCATCACTCTTGAAGCCTCTGCATCCCTCTCTTGAGCCTCTGCATCCCTCTCGTAAGCCTCTGCATCACTCTCTTGAGCCTCTGCATCACTCTCTTGAGCCTCTGCATCACTCTCTTGAGCCTCTGCATCCCTCTCTTGAGCCTCTGCATCACTCTCTTGAGCCTCTGCATCCCTCTCTTAAGCCTCTGCATCACTCTCTTAAGCCTCTGCATCACTCTCTTGAGCCCCTGCATCACTCTCTTGAGCCTCTGCATCACTCTCTTGAGCCTCTGCATCACTCTCTTGAGCCTCTGCATCACTCTCTTGAGCCTCTGCATCACTCTCTTGAGCCTCTGCATCACTCTCTTAAGCCTCTGCATCACTCTCTTGAGCCTCTGCATCACTCTCTTGAGCCTCTGCATCACTCTCTTAAGCCTCTGCATCACTCTTGTAAGCCTCTGCATCACTCTCTTGAGCCTCTGCATCACTCTCTTGAGCCTCTGCATCACTCTCTTCAGCCTCTGCATCACTCTCTTAAGCCTCTGCATCCCTCTCTTGAGCCTCTGCATCACTCTCTTGAGCCTCTGCATCACTCTCTTGAGCCTCTGCATCACTCTCTTAAGCCTCTGCATCACTCTCTTGAGCCTCTGCATCACTCTCTTGAGCCTCTGCATCACTCTCTTAAGCCTCTGCATCACTCTCTTAAGCCTCTGCATCACTCTCTTGAGCCTCTGCATCACTCTCTTGAGCCTCTGCATCACTCTCTTAAGCCTCTGCATCCCTCTCTTGAGCCTCTGCATCACTCTCTTGAGCCTCTGCATCACTCTCTTGAGCCTCTGCATCACTCTCTTGAGCCTCTGCATCACTCTCTTGAGCCTCTGCATCCCTCTCTTAAGCCTCTGCATCACTCTCTTAAGCCTCTGCATCACTCTCGTAAGCCTCTGCATCACTCTCTTGAGCCTCTGCATCTCTCTCTTGAGCCTCTGCATCATTCTCTTAAGCCTCTGCATCACTCTTCTGAGCCTCTGCATCACTCTCTTGAGCCTCTGCATCACTCTCTTTAGCCTCTGCATCACTCTCTTGAGCCTCTGCATCACTCTCTTGAGCCTCTGCATCCCTCTCTTGAGCCTCTGCATCACTCTCTTGAGCCTCTGCATCACTCTCTTGAGCCTCTGCATCACTCTCTTGAGCCTCTGCATCACTCTCTTGAGCCTCTGCATCACTCTCTTAAGCCTCTGCATCACTCTCTTGAGCCTCTGCATCCCTCTCTTAAGCCTCTGCATCACTCTCTTAAGCCTCTGCATCACTCTCTTGAGCCTCTGCATCACTCTCTTCAGCCTCTGCATCCCTCTCGTAAGCCTCTGCATCCCTCTCTTGAGCCTCTGCATCACTCTCTTGAGCCTCTGCATCACTCTCTTGAGCCTCTGCATCCCTCTCTTGAGCCTCTGCATCACTCTCTTGAGCCTCTGCATCCCTCTCTTGAGCCTCTGCATCACTCTCTTGAGCCTCTGCATCACTCTCTTGAGCCTCTGCATCACTCTCTTGAGCCTCTGCAATCACTCTCTTGAGCCTCTGCATCACTCTCTTCGTCCTCTGCATCACTCTCTTAAGCCTCTGCATCACTCTCTTGAGCCTCTGCATCACTCTCTTGAGCCTAAACCTATGAATCATCTCTCTTGAGCCTCTGCATCACTCTCTTGAGCCTCTGCATCCCTCTCTTGAGCCTCTGCATCACTCTCCTAAGCCTCTGCATCACTCTCTTAAGCCTCTGCATCACTCTCTTGAGCCTCTGCATCACTCTCTTCAGCCTCTGCATCCCTCTCTTGAGCACCTGCATCACTCTCTTGAGCCTCTGCATCCCTCTCTTGAGCCTCTGCATCACCCTCTTATACCCCTCTGCATCACTCTCTTGAGCCTCTGCATCACTCTCGTAAGCCTCTACCTCACTCTCATAAGCCTCTGCATCACTCTTGTAAGCCTCTGAATCACTCTCTTGAGCTTCTTTCTCCATCTCTTGAGCCTGGCAACACTTATTCAGCCTCTGCATAACTCTCTTAAGCCCCTGAATCCCTGTCTTGAGGCCTCTGCATAACTCTCTTGAGCCTTTGCATCACTCTCTTGAGCCTCTGCATCCCTCTCTTGAGCCTCTGCAACACTCTCTTCAGCCTCTGCATCATTCTCTTCAGCCTCTGCACCCCTCTCTTAAGCCTCTGCATTCCTCTTTTGAGCCTCTGCATAACTCGTGAGCCTCTGCAACACTCTCTTCAGCCTCTGCATCATTCTCTTCAGCCTCTGCACCCCTCTCTTTAGCCTCTGCATCCCTCTCTTGAGCCTCTGAATCCCTCTCTTGAGTCTCTGCATCACTCTCTTCGTCCTCTGCATAACTCTCTTGAGTCTCTGAATCTCTCTCTCTCTTGAGCCTCTGAATTCCTCTCTTGAGGCTCTGCTATCACTCTCTTCGTACTCTGTATCCTCTCCTAAGCCTCTGCCATCACTCTCGTAAGCCTCTGCATCACTCTTGTAAGCCTATGAATCACTCTCTGGAGCTCTGCATCACTAACTTCATACTCTGCATCCCTCTCTTGAGCATCTGCATCACTCTCTTGTGCCCTGCATCCTTCTCTGGAGCCTCGGAATCACTCTCTTGAGCGTTTGCATCCCTCTCTTGAGCCTCTGCAACACTCTCTTAAGCCTCTGCATCACTCTCGTAAGCCTCGACCTCACTATCTTAAGACTCTGCATCACTCTCGTTAAGCCTCTGAATCACTCTCTTGAGACTCTGCATCACTCTCTTGAGCCTCCTGCCGGACGCTCTTGTTCCACTGCATCACTCTCTTGAGCCTCAGAATCACCTCTTGAGCCTCTGCCACACTCTCTTGAGACCCTGCATCCCTCTCTTGAGCCTCTGTTTCACTCTCTTGAGAGCCTCTGCATCACCCTCTTAAGCCTCTCCATCACTCTCTTGAGCCTCTGCATCCCTCTCCTAAGCCTATACCTCACTCTCATAAGCCCTGGCATCACTCTTGTAAGCCACTGAATCACTCTCTTGAGCCTCTGCATCCCTCTCTTGAGCCTCTACAACACCCTCTTCAGCCTCTGAATCACTTCTTACTTAAGCCTCTGAATCCCTCTCTTAAGGCCTCTGCATAACTCTCTCGAGCCTCTGCATCACTCTCTTGATCCTCTGCATCACTCTCGTAAGCCTCTGAATTACTCTTTTGAGCCTTTGGATCACTCTCTTGAGGCCTCTTCACCCTCTCTTAAGGCTTTGCATCACTATCTTAAGCCTCTGCATCACTTTCTAGAGCCTCTGCATCACTCTCTTCAGCCTCTGCACCCCTCTCTTAAAGCCTCTGCATCCTCTCTGTGAGCCTCTGCATAACTTTATTCAGTCTCTGAATCTCTCTCATGATCCTCTGAATCCCTCTCTTGAGTCTATACATCACTCTCTTGAGCCTTTGAATCCCTCTCTTGAGTCTCAGCATCACCTCTCTTCGTCCTCTGCATAACTCTCTTGAGTCTCTGAATCTCTCTCTTGAGCCTCTGAATCCCTCTCTTGAGTCTCTGCATCACTCTCTTGAGCCTCTGAATCCCTCTCTTGAGTCTCTGCATCACTCTCTTCGTCCTCTGCATCACTCTTTATAGCCGCTGCATCACTTCTGTAAGCCTATAATCACTCTCTTGAGCCTCTGCATCACCCACCCACGTATGCCTCTGCATCCCTATTTTGAGCCTCTGCATCACTCTCTTAAGCCTCTGCATCCCTCTCTTGAGCCTCTGCATCACTCTCGTAAGCATCTGCATCACTCTCTTGAACCACTGCATAACTCTCTTGAGTCTCTGCATCACTCTCTTGAGCCTTTGCATCCCTCTCTTGAGCCTCTGCAACACTCTCTTCAGCCTCTGCATCCTTCTCCTAAGCCTCTACCTCACTCTCTTAAGCCTCTGCATCACTCTCGTAAGCCTTTGAATCACTCTCTTGAGCCTCTGCATCACTCTATTAAGCCATCTGCATGACTCTCTTGTTCCTCTGCATCACTCTCTTGAGCCTCAGAAGAATCCCTCTAGAGCCTCTGCATCACTCTCTTGAGCCCTGCATCCCTCTCTTGAGCCTCTGTTTCACTCTCTTGAGCCTCTGCATCACCCTCTAAGCAGTCTCTCCATCACTCTCTTGAGCCTCTGCATCCCTCTCCTATGCCTCTACTTCACTCTCATAAGCCTCTGCATCACTCTTGTAAGCCTCTGAATCACTCTCTTGAGCTCTGCATCCCTCTCTTGAGCCTCTGCAACAACTCTCTTAATCCTCTGCATCCTCTTGAAGCCTCTGAATCCCTCTCCTGAGGTCTCTGCATAACTCTCTCGAGCCTCTGCATCACTCTCTTGATCCTCTGCATCACTCTCGTAAGCCTCTGAATCACTCTCTTGAGCCTTTGCATCCCTCTCTTGAGCTCTGCATCCCTCTCTTGAAGCCTCTGCATCCCTCTCTTAAGCCTCTGCATCACTCTCTAGAGCCTCTGCATCACTCTCTTCAGCCTCTGCATCACTCTCTTGCGAGCCTCTGCATCACTCTCTTGCAGCCTCTGCATCACTCTCTTGAGCACTTGAACCTGCATCCCTCTTTTGAGCCTCTGCATCACATCTCGTTAAGCCTCTGGGAATCACTCTCTTGAGCCTCTGCATCACTCTCTTGAGCCTCTGCATCACTCTCTTGAGCCTCAGCATCCTCTTTTGAACTCCCTGACATCCCTCTCATGAGCCTCTGCATTAATCTCTTGATCCTCTGCATTACTCTCGTAAGCCTCTGCATCTCTCTCTTGAACCTCAGCATCCCTCTCTTGAGCGTCTCTGCATCACTCTCTTGAGCCTCTGCATCCATTCTCTTGAGCTTCTTGCATCTCACCCTGAGCCTCTGCCTCCCTCTCTTAAGCCTTTGCATCAATCTCTTGAGGCTCTGCATCCCTCTCTTAAGCCTCTGCATCACCTCTCACTTGAGCCCTCTGCATCCCTCTCCAGAAACTCCTGCCAACCCTCTCATGAGCCTCTGTGCATCACTCTGTTGAACCTTTGCCAACACTCTCATAAGAGCCTCTGCATCCCTCGTATAGAGCCTACTCTGCATCACTCTAAAGGGTCTCTCTGCATCCCTGTCTTGAGCCTTTTTCTGACCATCCCTTTCTTGCAACTCCCTCTGCATCCCTACTCAATGAGCCTTTTGCTTATCCCTCTCTTTAGCCCTTGCATCAATCTCATGAGCCTCTGTATCCCTTTCTTGAGCCTCTGCATCACTCTCTTGAGCCTCTGAACCACTCTCGTAAGACCTCTGCCATCACTCTCTTAAACTCCTTCCTCACTCTCATTATTCTCTGCATCACTATCGTGATCCTTTGCACTCACTCTCTTGGTGGCTTCTGCCCATTCCTGTCTTGAGCCTCTGCATCACTCTCAAGATCCTCTGCATCCCGCTCTTGAGCCTCTGAATCCCTTTCTCTGTAGCCCCTGCCCATTCACTCTTATCGAGCCTCTGCGTTACTCTCGTCATCCTCTGTATCAATCTCTTGAAGCCTCTGCATCATTCTCTTAAGCATCGGCATCACTCTCTTGAGGCTCTGCATCACTCTCTTGAGCCTCCTGCATCCCTCTCTTGAGCCTCTGTATCACTCTCTTAAGCATCTTCGTCAACTCTCTTGAACCACTGCATAAATATTCAATGATCCTCTGCATCACTCTCTTGAGCCTTTGCATCACTCTCTTGAGCCTCTGTAACCCTCTCCTAAGCCTAATCTTGCCTATATCAATCCTAAGCCTCTACCTCACTCTGTTAAGCTATTTAAATCACTCTCGTGAGCCTTTGAATCACTCTCATTCCTCCTCTGTTATCCCTCTATCTAATCCCTCTGCATGACTCTCTTGAGCCTCTGCATCATTCTCTTGAGCCTCAGAATACCTCTCTTAAGCCTCTACATCACTCTCTTGAGCCCCTGCATCCCTTTCTTGAGCGACTGCATAACTCTCTTAACTCCTGAATCCCTCGCATGAGCCTTTGCATCCCTCTCTGAAGCCTTTGCAACACTCTCTTAATCCTCTGCTATCTCTCTCTTGAGCCCTCTGCTGCATCACTCACTAGGGCCTTGCATCCCTCTTAACTTTCTGCTCCTGCACATGCCAGCCCTCACTGCAAAGCCTCTCTGCTCTGCATCCTGTCTTGAGCCTCTGCATCCCTTTCTTGAGCCTCTGCAACCCTCTCATGAGGTTCTGCATCCTTCTCTTCAGCCTCTGCATCAATCTCTTGAGCCTCTGTATCCCATTCTTAAGCTCTGCTCACACTTTTGAGCCTCTGCATCCCTCTCTTGAGTCTCCTGCATATCCCTCTCATGGGCCTCTGAATCCCTCTATACAGCCTCTGCATACACTCTCTTCGACCCCTGTATCCTTCTCTTGAACCTCTGCATCACTCTCCTGAGCCTCTGCATCACCCTCCTAAGCCCCTGAATCACTCTCTTGAGGCATCTGCATCCCTCTCCTAAGCTCTCTACCTCACTCTTTTAAGCCTCTGCAACACTCTTTTAAGCCGCTGAAGCACTCTCTTCAGCGTCTGTACCCCTCTCTGAAGCCTCTGCATCACTCTCATGAGCCTCTGCATCCCTACCTTGCTCTTGAGCCTTTGCAACACTCTCTTCAGCCTGTGCAACACTCTCTTAAGCCTCTGAATCCCTCACTTGAGGCCTCTGCATAACTCTCTTGAGCCTTTGCATAACTCTCTTGAGTCTCTGAATCCCTCTTTGACCTTTGCAACACTCTCTTCAGCCTCTGCATGAATCTCTTAAGCCTCTGAATCCCTCTCCTGAGGCCTCTGCATAACTCTCTCGAGCCTCTGAATCGCTCTCTTGCCTCTGCATAACTCTCGTAAGCCTCTGAATCACTCTCTTGAGTCTTTGCATCCCTCTCTTCGTCCTCTGTAACCCTCTCTTAAGCCTCTGCAATCACTCTCTTAAGCCTCTGCATCACTCTTGTAAGCCTATGAATCACTCTCTTCAGCCTTTGCATCACTCTCTTAAGCCTCGGTTCCCTCTCCTGATCCTCTGCATCACTCTTTTAAGCCTCTACATTCATTCTCTTGAGCTTATGCATTACTCTCTTGATCCTCTGCTTCACTCTCCTATCCTCTGCATCTCTCTCTTGAGCTCAGCATCCTCTCTTAAGCGTCTGCAGCACTCTCATGAGCTCTGAATCACTCTCTTGATCCTCTGCATCCCTCTCCCTTAAGCCTCTGCATCCCTCTCTTAAGCTTCTGAATCACTCTCTTGAGCCACTGCATCCCTCTCTTGAACTCCTGCAACCCTCTCATGAGATCTGCATCCCTGTATGAGCCTTTGCATCACTCTCTTAAGCCTGTGCATCCCTGTCTTGAGCCTCTGCAACACTCTCAAGAGTCTCTGCATCCCTGTCTGAGCTTCTGCGTCCCTCTCTTGAGCCTCTGCATCCCTCTCTTGACCCTCTGCATTAACTCTCTTGAGCCTCTGCATCCCTCTCGAAAGCCTGTGCATCATTCTCTTGAGCCTCTGCACCCTTCTTTTGAACTCCTGCATCCCTCTCAGAGCCTCAGCATCTATTGAGCCTGCAAAACTCTCTTAAGACTCTGGCATCTCTGTCTTTGAGCCTCAGAATCCCTCGCAAGAGTCTCTGCATCACTGTCTTGAGCCTCTGCATAACTCTTGAGTCCTTGCATCCTTTTCTTGAGCCTCTGTATCCCTCTCTTGAGTCTCTGCATAACATCTCTTGAGCCTCTGTATCCTTTTCTTGAGCCTCTGCATCCCTCTCTTGAGCCTCTTCAGCCCTCTTGTGAGCCTATGAATCACTCTCTTAAGCCTCTGCATCACTCTCTTGAGCTTCTGCATCACTCTCTCAGACTCTGCATCACTCTCTCAATCCCCTGCATCCCTCGTTTGAGCCTATGAATCACTCTCTTGTGCCTCTGCATCACCCTCATATGCCTCTGCGTCACTGTTTTCATCCTCTGCATCACTTCCTTGAGCCTCTGCATCATTTTCCTAATAATCTGCTTCGCTCTCTTGAGCTCCTGCATCACTCTCATGAGCCTCTGCATCCTCTCTTAAGTCCTTTGCATAACTGTCTTAAGCCCTCTGCATCCCTCTCTTTAGCCTCTGCATCACTATCATGATCATCTGCATCACTCTCTTGAGTCTCTGCATCACTCTCTTCGTCCTTTGTACCCCTCTCTTAAGCCTCTGCAACAATCTCTTAAGCCTCTGCATCACTTGTAAGCCTATGAACACTCTCTTGAGCTTCTGCATCACTCTATTCCTCCTCTGTATCCCACGCTTAATCCTCTGCATCACTCTATTGAGCCTCTGCATCCTCTCTTGAGCCTCTGCATACCTCTCTTAAGCCTCTACCCATTCTCTTGGGCCTCTGCATCCCTTCTTGAGCGTTGCAACTCTCTTGAACTCCTGAATCCTCGCAGAGCCTTTGCATCCCTCGCCTGAGCCTTTGCATCACTTCTTAAGCCTCTGATCTCCTCTTGAGCCTCTCCGTCACTCTCTAGAGCCTCTGCATCCCCCTCCTGTGCCTCTAACTCCCTCACTTGAGCTCGCATCCCTCTCTTGAGCCTCTGCATCCCTCTCTTAGCCTCTGCATCACTCTCTTAAGCCTCTGAATCACGCTCTTGAGCCCCTGCATCCCTCTCTTGGGCCTCTACAACACTCTCTTGAGCCTCGGCATCACCCTCTTAAGCCTCTGCATCACTATCTTGAGCCTCTGCATCCCTCTCCCAAGCCTCTATCTCATTCTCCTTAGCATCTGCATCACTCTACTAAGCCTCAGAATCATTATCTTGAGCCTCTGCATCCCCCTCTTGAGCCTCTGGAACACTATCTTCAGCATCTGCATCACTTTCGTAAATCCTCTGAATACCTTTCTGAGCCACTGCATCACTCTCTGGAACTCTGTGCATCACTTTCTTCAGCGTCTGCATCACTCTCCTGAGCCTTTGCATCCCTTTCTGAAGCCTCTTCATCCCTCGCTTGAGCCTCTGCATCCCTTTGTTAAGCATCTGCAACACTCTCTTGAGCCACTGCAAAACTCTCTTGAGCCTCTGCGTCACTCTCTTGAGCTTCTGTATCCCTCTCTTGAGCCTCGGCAACACTCTCTTCAGCCTCTGCATCACTCTCCTAAGCCTCTACCTCCCTCTCCTGAGCCTCAGCATAACTCTCGCCAGCCTATGAATGGCTCTCTTGATCCTCTGCATCACTCTCGTAAGCCTCTGAATCACTCTCTTGTTCCTTTGCATCCCCTCACTTGAGCCTCAGCACCACTCTTATAAGCCTCTGCATCACTCTCTAAAGCCCCTGCATCCCTCTCTTGAGCTTCTGTATCACTCTCTGAGCCTCTGCATCACCCTATTAAGACTCTCCTTCCCTCTCTTGATCCTCTGCATCACTCTCTTAAGCCTCAACATCATTCTCTTGAGCCTCTGCATCCCTCTTGTAAGCGTCAGCATCCTTCTCTTCAGCCTCTGCAGCACTCCATTGAGCCTCTACAACACTCTCTTGAGCCTCTGCATCCCTCTCGTAACCCCCTGAATCAATCTCTTGAAACCTCTGCATAACTCTCTCGAGCCTCTGCATCACTCTCTTGAGCCTATGCATCACTCTCTATGAACTCCTGCATCCCTCTCATGAGCGTCAGCATAAACTCTACTGAGCCTTTGCATCCCTCCCATGAGCCTCTGCAAATCTCTATTCAGCGTCTGCATCACTCTCTTACGCCTCTGCATCCCTCTCTTAATCCTCTTCATCCACTCGCTTAAGCCTCTGCCATCACTCTCTGAAGCTTCTGCAACACCCTTGGGAGTCTTGGGAACGGTCGGCCCGAGCGGACAGCACGCTGGACTTAAGACCCTGTGGTCCTGGGTTCTATCCCAGACGCCGGCAAGAAACAATGGGCTAGAGCCTCTTTCATCCCTATGCCCCTGTTACTAGCAGTGAAAAAGGTACCTGGGTGTTAGTCAGCTGTCACGGGTTGCTTCCTGGGGTGGAGGCCTGGTCGAGAGGCCATCACTGTCTTCATCCTCTGCATAACCTCTCTTGAGTCTCTGAATCACTCTCTTGAGCCTCTGGATTCTTCTCTTGAGCCTCTGCATCGCTCTCCTCGTCATCTGTATCACTCTCCTGAGCCTCTGCATCACTCTCTTGAGCCTCTGCATCCCCTCTTTAAACCTATGAATCACTCTCTTGAGCATCTGCATCACTCTCTTCATCCCCTGGATCCCTCTCTTGAGCATCTGCATCACTCTCTTAAGCCTCTGGATCACTCTCTTAAGCCTCTGCTTCACCCTCCTAAGCCTCTACCTCACTCTCTTAAGCCTTTGCATCACTCTCGTAAGCCTCTGAATCACTCTCTTGAGCCTCTGAATCATCTCTTGAGCCTATGCAACCCACTCGTCAGACTGTGCAACACTCTTTTCGGCCTCTGAATCCCTGTCTTAAGCCTCTGAAAAACTGTCTTGAGGCCTTTGCATAACTCTCTTGAGCCGCTGCATCCCTCTCTTGAGCCTCTGCAACCCTCTCTTCAGCCTCTGCAACATTCCCTTCAGCCTCTGCCCCATTCTCTTCAGCCTCTGCACCCCTCTCTTTAGCCTCTGCATCCCTCTCTTGAGCCTCTGCAAAACTCTCTTGAGTCTTTGAATCTCTCTCTTGAGCCTCTGAATCCCTCTCTTGAGTCTCTGAATCTCTCTCTTGAGCCTCTTAATCCTCTCTTGAGTCTCTGCATCATTCTCTTCGTCCTCAGCACCCCTCTCTTAAGTCTCTGAATCTCTGTCTCGCTTGAGCCTCTGAATCCCTCTCTGAGGCCTCTGTATCATTCTCTTCGTCCTCTGTACCCCTCTCCAAAGCGCCTCTGCTTCATCCCTCTCTTAAGCCTCTGCATAACTCTTGTAAACCTATGAATCTCTCTCTTGAGCCTCTGTATCCCTCTCTTCATCCTCTGCATCCCTCCCTTGAGCATCTGCATAACTCTCTTGGGTCCCTGGATCTCTCTCTCTCTTGAGCCTCTGCATAACCCTCTTGAGCATCTGCATCACTCTCCTGAGCCCCTGCCTCCCTCTCCTAAACCTCTACCTCACTCTCTTGAGCCTCCTGCATCACTCTCGTAAGCCTCTGAATCACTCTCTTGAGCTTATGAATCACTCTCTTAAGCTTCTGCATCCCTCTTTTGATCCTGTGCAACACTCTCTTCAGCTCCTGCATAACTTTCTTAAGCCTCTGAATCCCTGTCCTGAGGCCGCTGCATAACTCTCTTGAGCCTTTGCATCACTCTCTTGAGCCTCTGCATCCCTCTCATGAGCCTCTGCAACACTCTCTTCAGCCTCTGCATCATTCTCTTCAGCCTCTGCACCCCTCTCTTAAGCCTCTGCATTCCTCTCTTCAGCCTCTGCACAACTCGTGAGTCTCTGCAACACTCTCTTCAGCATCTGCATCACTCTCTTAAGCCTCTGCATCACTCTCTAGAGCTTCTGCATCACTCTCTTCAACCTCTGCATCACTCTCTTAAGACTCTGCTTCCCTCTCTTGATCCTCTGCATCACTTTCTTAAGCCTCAACATCATTCTCTTGAGCCTCTGCATTACTCTCTTGAGCCTCTGCATCTCTCTCTCTCTTCAGCCTCTGCATCACTCTTTTGAGCCTCTGCATCCCTCTCTGTAGCCTCAGCATCCTTCTCTTCAGCCTCTGCTGCACTCTCTTAAGCCTCTGCATCATTCTCTGAGCCTCTGCATCCCTCTCGTAACCCTCTGCATCAATCTCTTGAGCACCTCTCTTAAGCCTCTGCATCACTCTCTTGAGCCTCTGCATCTCTCTTGAACTCCTGCATCCCTCTCATGAGCCTCAGCACCTCTACTGAGCCTTTGCATCCCTTTCATGAGCCTCTGCATCCCTCTATTGCGCCTCTGAATCACTCTCATAAGGCCTCTGCATAACTCTCTCGAGCCTCTGCATCACTCTCTTGACCTTCTGGATCACTCGAGTCAGACTCTGAATTACTCTTTTAAGCCTTTGTATCCCTCTCTAGAGCCTCTGAATACCTCTCTTGAGCCTTTGCATCACTCTCATAAGCCTCTGCTCACTGTCTAGATCCTCTGCATCCCCTCTCTTCAGCATCTGCCACCCCTCTCGTCAGCCTCTGCATTCTTCTCTTGAGCCTCTGCATAATTCTCCTAAGTCTCGGAATCTCTCTCTGTAGCCTCTGAATCACTCTCTTGAGTCTTTGCATCCCTCTCTTTAGCCTCTGAATCCCTCTCTTGAGCATCTGCATCACTCTCTTGGGCCTGATCCCTCTCTTGAGTATCTGCATCACCCTCTTCGTCCTCTGCATAGCTCTCTTGAGTCTCTGAATCCTCTCTAAGACCTCTACCTCACTCTCTTAAGCCTCTGAATCACTCTCCTGAGCCTCTGCATCCTCTCTTGAGTCTGTGCAACACTCTTCGGCCTCTGCATCACTCTCTTAAGCCCCTGAATCCCTGTTGAGCCTCTGCATAACTCTCTTGAGCCTTTGCATCACTCTCCTAAGCCTCTGCATCACTCTCCTAAGCCTCTGAAACACTCTTGCAAACCTATGAATCATTCTCTTCAGCCTCTGCACCCCTCTCTTAAGCCTCTGTATCCCTCTCCTAAGCCTCTGCATCACTCTCCTAAGCCTCTGCATCATTCTCCTCAGCCTCTGAACCCCTCTTGTTAACCTCTGAATCCCTCTCTTGAGCCTCTGTATAACTCTCTTGAGTCTCTGAATCTCTCTCTTGAGCCTCTGAATCCCTCTATTGAGTCTCTGCATCACTCTCTTCGTCCTATGCATAACTCTCTTGAGTCTCTGAATCTCTCTCTTGAGCCTCTGAATCACCCTCTTAAGCCTCTGCATCACTCTCTTGAGCCTCTGCTCTCCTCTCCTAAGCCTCTACCTCACTCTCTTAAGCCTCTGCATCACTCTCGTAAGCATCTGAATCACTCTCTTGAGCCTCTGAATCACTCTCTTGAGCCTCTGCATCCCTCTCTTGAGCCTGTGCAACACTCTCTTCGGCCTCTGCATCACTCTCTTAAGCCCCTGAATCCCTGTCTTGAGGCCTCTGCATAACTCTCTTGAGCCTTTGCATCACTCTCTTGAGCCTCTGCATCCCTCTCTTGAGGCTCTGCAACACTCTCTTCTGCCTCTGCATCATTCTCTTCAGCCTCAGCACCCCTCTCTTAAGCCTCTGCATCCCTCTCTTGAGCCTCTGCATCACTCTCTTCAGCCTCTGCATCATTCTCTTCAGCCTCTGCACCCCTCTCTTTAGCCTCTGCATCCCTCTCTTGAGCCTCTGCATAACTCTCTTGAGTCTCTGAATCTCTCTCTTGAGCCTCTGAATCCCTCTCTTGAGTCTCTGCATCACTCTCTTCGTCCTCTGCATAACTCTGCATCACTCTCTTCTTGAGCCTCTGAATCTCTCTCTTGAGTCTCTGAATCTCTATCTCTCTTGAGCCTCTGTATCTGCTCTCTTGAGCCTCTGTATCACATCTCTTTCGTCCTCTGCATCCCTCTCTTGAGCCTCTGCATCACTCTCTTCAGCCTCTGCATCACTCTCTTGAGCCTCTGCATCACTCTCCTCTGATTTTGGCCTCTGCATCACTTTCTTCAGCCTCTGCATCCCTCTCTTGAAGCCTCTGCATCACTCCTGCATCTCTTTCATGTGCCTCTGCATCCCTCTCCTGAGCCTTTGCATCACTTTCTAAGCCTCTGCATCCCTTTCTTGATCCTCTGCATCGCTCTTGACTCCTGCATCTCTTCATGAGCCTCTGCATCCCTCTCCGGCCTTTGCATCACTCTCTAAGCATCTGCATCCCTCTCTCTGAGCCACTGCATAACTCTCTTGGTCATCTGCATCACTCTCTTGAGCCACTGCATAACTCTCTTGAGTCCCTGCAAACACTCTCTTGAGCCTTTACATCCCTCTCCTGAGCCTCTACCTCACTCTCTTCAGCCTCTACATCCCTCTCCTAAGCCTCTACCTCACTCTCTTAAGCCTCTGCATCACTCTCGTAAGCCTCTACCTCACTCTCGTAAGCCTCTGCATCACTCTCGTAAGCCTCTGAATCACTCTCTTGAGACTCTGCATCACTCTCTTGAGCCTCTGCATCACTCTCTTGAGCCCCTGCATCCCTCTCTTGAGCCTCTGTTTCACTCTCTTGAGCCTCTGCATCACTCTCGTAAGCCTCTACCTCACTCTCATAAGCCTCTGCATCACTCTTGTAAGCCTCTGAATCACTCTCTTGAGCCTCTGCATCCCTCTCTTGAGCCTCTACAACACTCTCTTCAGCCTCTGCATCACTGTCTTAAGCCTCTGAATCCCTCTCTTGAGGCCTCTGCATAACTCTCTTGATCCTCTGGATCACTCTCGTAAGCCTCTGAATTACTCTTTTGAGCCTTTGCATCCCTCTCTTAAGCCTTTGCATCACTCTCATAAGCCTCTGCATCACTCTCTAGAACCTCTGCATCACTCTCTTCAGCCTCTGCACCCCTCTCGTAAGCCTCTGCATCCCTCTCTTGAGCCTCTGCGTAACTCTCTTGAGTCTCTGAATCTCTCTCTGTAGCCTCTGAATCCCTCTCTTGAGTCTCTGCATCACTCTCTTGAGCCTCTGAATCCCTCTCTTGAGTCTCAGCATCACTCTCTTCGTCCTCTGCATAACTCTCTTGAGTCTCTGAATCTCTCTCTTGAGCCTCTGAATCCCTCTCTTGAGTCTCTGCATCACTCTCTTCGTCCTCTGTATCCCTCTCCTAAGCCTCTGCATCACTCTCTTAAGCCTCTGCATCACTCTTGTAAACCTATGAATCACTCTCTTGAGCCTCTGCATCACTCTCTTCGTCCTCTGTATCCCTCTCCTAAGCCTCTGCATCACTCTCCTAAGCCTCTGCATCACTCTTGTAAACCTTTGAATCACTCTCTTGAGCCTCTGTATCACTCTCTTCATCCTCTGCATCCCTCTATTGAGCACCTGCATCACTCTCTTGGGCCCCTGGATCCCTCTCTTGAGCCTCTGCATCACCCTCTTATACCCCTCTGCATCACTCTCTTGAGCCTCTGCATCACTCTCGTAAGCCTCTACCTCACTCTCATAAGCCTCTGCATCACTCTTGTAAGCCTCTGAATCACTCTCTTGAGCTTCTGCATCCCTCTCTTGAGCCTGTGCAACACTCTATTCAGCCTCTGCATAACTCTCTTAAGCCCCTGAATCCCTGTCTTGAGGCCTCTGCATAACTCTCTTGAGCCTTTGCATCACTCTCTTGAGCCTCTGCATCCCTCTCTTGAGCCTCTGCAACACTCTCTTCAGCCTCTGCATCATTCTCTTCAGCCTCTGAATCACTCTCTTGAGCTTCTGCATCCCTCTCTTGAGCCTGTGCATAACTCGTGAGCCTCTGCAACACTCTCTTCAGCCTCTGCATCATTCTCTTCAGCCTCTGCACCCCTCTCTTTAGCCTCTGCATCCCTCTCTTGAGCCTCTGAATCCCTCTCTTGAGTCTCTGCATCACTCTCTTCGTCCTCTGCATAACTCTCTTGAGTCTCTGAATCTCTCTCTCTCTTGAGCCTCTGAATTCCTCTCTTGAGGCTCTGTATCACTCTCTTCGTACTCTGTATCCCTCTCCTAAGCCTCTGCATCACTCTCTTAAGCCTCTGCATCACTCTTGTAAGCCTATGAATCACTCTCTTGAGCCTCTGCATCACTCTCTTCATACTCTGCATCCCTCTCTTGAGCATCTGCATCACTCTCTTGTGCCCCTGCATCCTTCTCTTGAGCCTCTGCATCACTCTCTTGAGCGTTTGCATCCCTCTCTTGAGCCTCTGCAACACTCTCTTAAGCCTCTGCATCACTCTCGTAAGCCTCTACCTCACTCTCTTAAGCCTCTGCATCACTCTCGTAAGCCTCTGAATCACTCTCTTGAGACTCTGCATCACTCTCTTGAGCCTCTGCATGACTCTCTTGTTCCACTGCATCACTCTCTTGAGCCTCAGAATCACTCTCTTGAGCCTCTGCATCACTCTCTTGAGCCCCTGCATCCCTCTCTTGAGCCTCTGTTTCACTCTCTTGAGCCTCTGCATCACCCTCTTAAGCCTCTCCATCACTCTCTTGAGCCTCTGCATCCCTCTCCTAAGCCTCTACCTCACTCTCATAAGCCCCTGCATCACTCTTGTAAGCCACTGAATCACTCTCTTGAGCCTCTGCATCCCTCTCTTGAGCCTCTACAACACCCTCTTCAGCCTCTGCATCACTTACTTAAGCCTCTGAATCCCTCTCTTAAGGCCTCTGCATAACTCTCTCGAGCCTCTGCATCACTCTCTTGATCCTCTGCATCACTCTCGTAAGCCTCTGAATTACTCTTTTGAGCCTTTGGATCACTCTCTTGAGCCTCTTCATCCCTCTCTTAAGGCTTTGCATCACTCTCTTAAGCCTCTGCATCACTTTCTAGAGCCTCTGCATCACTCTCTTCAGCCTCTGCACCCCTCTCAGCCTCTGCATTCCTCTCTTGAGCCTCTGCAAAACTTTCTTCAGTCTCTGAATCTCTCTCATGAGCCTCTGAATCCCTCTCTTGAGTCTCTACATCACTCTCTTGAGCCTCTGAATCCCTCTCTTGAGTCTCTGCATCACTCTCTTCGTCCTCTGCATAACTCTCTTGAGTCTCTGAATCTCTCTCTTGAGCCTCTGAATCCCTCTCTTGAGTCTCTGCATCACTCTCTTGAGCCTCTGAATCCCTCTCTTGAGTCTCTGCATCACTCTCTTCGTCCTCTGCATCACTCTTTATAGCCGCTGCATCACTCTTGTAAGCCTATGAATCACTCTCTTGAGCCTCTGCATCACCCACGTATGCCTCTGCATCCCTATTTTGAGCCTCTGCATCACTCTCTTAAGCCTCTGCATCCCTCTCTTGAGCCTCTGCATCACTCTCGTAAGCATCTGCATCACTCTCTTGAACCACTGCATAACTCTCTTGAGTCTCTGCATCACTCTCTTGAGCCTTTGCATCCCTCTCTTGAGCCTCTGCAACACTCTCTTCAGCCTCTGCATCCTTCTCCTAAGCCTCTACCTCACTCTCTTAAGCCTCTGCATCACTCTCATAAGCCTTTGAATCACTCTCTTGAGCCTCTGCATCACTCTATTGAGCCTCTGCATGACTCTCTTGTTCCTCTGCATCACTCTCTTGAGCCTCAGAATCACTCTCTTGAGTCTCTCCATCACTCTCTTGAGCCCCTGCATCCCTCTCTTGAGCCTCTGTTTCACTCTCTTGAGCCTCTGCATCACCCTCTTAAGCCTCTCCATCACTCTCTTGAGCCTCTGCATCCCTCTCCTATGCCTCTACTTCACTCTCATAAGCCTCTGCATCACTCTTGTAAGCCTCTGAATCACTCTCTTGAGCCTCTGCATCCCTCTCTTGAGCCTCTCCAACACTCTCTTCAGCCTCTGCATCACTCTCTTAAGCCTCTGAATCCCTCTCCTAAGGCCTCTGCATACCTCTCTCGAGCCTCTGCATCCTCTGCATTACTCTCGTAAGCCTCTCAATCACTCTCTTGAGCCTTTGCATCCCTCTCTTGAGCCTCTGCATCCCTCTTTTAAGCCTCTGCATCCCTCTCTTAAGCCTCTGCATCACTCTCTAGAGCCTCTGCATCACTCTCTTCAGCCTCTGCATCACTCTCTTGAGCCTCTGCATCACTCTCTTCAGCCTTTGCATCACTCTCTTGAGCCTCTGCATCACTCTTTTGAGCCTCTGCATCACACTCTTGAGCCTCTCCATCACTCTCTTGAGCCTCTGCATCACTCTCTTGAGCCTCTGCATCACTCTCTTGAGCCTCTGCATCCCTCTCTTGAGCCTCTGCATCACTCTCTTAAGCCTCTGCATCCCTCTCTTGAGCCTCTGCATCACTCTCTTGAGCCTCTGCATCACTCTCTTGAATCCTCTGCATCTCTCTCTTCAGCCTCTGCATCACTCTCTTGAGCCTCTGCATCCCTCTCTTGAGCCTCTGCATCCCTCTCTTGAGCCTCTGCATCACTCTCTTGAGCCTCTGCATCACCTCTCTTGAGGCTCTGCATCCCTCTCTTGAGCCTCTGCATCACTCTCTTGAGCCTCTGCATCACTCTCTTAAGCCTCTGCATCACTCTCTTGAGCCTCTTCATCCCTCTCTTGAGCCTCTCCATCCCTCTCATGAGCCTCTGCATCCCTCTCTAGAGCCTCTGCATCACTCTCTTAAGCCTCTGCATCCCTCTCTTGAGCCTCTGCATCACTCTCTTGAGTCTCTGCATCCCTCTCTTGAGCCTTTGCATCCCTCTCTTGAGCCTCTGCATCACTCTCATGAGCCTCTGCATCAATCTCTTGAGCCTCTGCATCCCTCTCTTAAGCCTCTGCATCACTCTCTTGAGCCTCTGCATCCCTCTCTTGAACCTCTGCATCCCTCTCTTGAGCCTCTGCATCCCTCTATTGAGTCTCTGCATCACTCTCTTAAGCCTCTGCATCACTCTCTTGAGCCTCTGCATCACTCTCTTGAGCCTCTGCATCCCTCTCTTGAGCCTCTGCATCCCTCTCTTGAGCCTTGCATCCCTCTCTTGAGCCTCTGCATCCCTCTCTTGAGCCTCTGCATCCCTCTCTTGAGCCTCTGCATCCCTCTCTTAAGCCTCTGCATCACTCTCTTGAGCCTCTGCATCACTCTCTTGAGCCTCTGCATCCCTCTCTTGAGCCTCTGCATCACTCTCGTTAGCCTCTGCATCACTCTCTTGAGCCTCTGCATCACTCTCTTTAGCCTCTGCATCACTCTCTTGAGCCTCTGCATCACCCTCTTGAGCCTCTGCATCACTCTCTTTAGCCTCTGCATCCCTCTCTTAAGCCTCTACCTCACTCTCTTAAGCCTCTGCATCACTCTCGTAAGCCTTTGAATCACTCTCTTGAGCCTCTGCATCACTCTCTTAAGCCTCTGCATCACTCTCTTGAGCCTCTGCATCACTCTCTTGAGCCTCAGCATCACTCTCTTGAGCCTCTGCATCACTCTCTTGAGCCCCTGCATCCCTCTCTTGAGCCTCTGCATCACTCTCTTGAGCCTCTGCATCATCTCTCTTAAGCCTCTGCATCACTCTCTTGAGCCTCTGCATCCCTCTCCTAAGCCTCTGCATCACTCTCTTAAGCCTCTGCATCACTCTCTTAAGCCTCTGCATCACTCTCTTGAGCCTCTGCATCCCTCTCTTGAGCCTCTACAACACTCTCTTCAGCCTCTGCATCACTCTCTTGAGCCTCTGCATCCCTCTCTTGAGGTCTCTGCATAACTCTCTTCAGCCTCTGCATCACTCTCTTGAGCCTCTGCATCACTCTCTTAAGCCTCTGCATCACTCTCTTGAGCCTCTGCATCCCTCTCTTGAGCCTCTGCATCCCTCTCTTATGCCTTTGCATCACTCTGAGCCTCTGCATCACTCTCTAGAGCCTCTGCATCACTCTCTTGAGCCTCTGCATCACTCTCTTAAGCCTCTGCATCACTCTCTTGAGCCTCTGCATCCCTCTCTTGAGCCTCTGCATCACTCTCTAGAGCCTCTGCATCCTTCTCCCAAGCCTCTGCCCTCACTCTCTTAAGCCTCTGCATCCCTCTCTTGAGCCTCTGCATCACTCTCATGAGCCTTTGCATCCCTCTCTTGAGCCTCTGCATCTCTCTCTTGAGCCTCTGCATCACTCTCTTAAGCCTCTGCATCACTCTCTTCAGCCTCTGCATCACTCTCTTCAGCCTCTGCATCACTCTCTTGAGCCTCTGCATCTCTCTCTTGAGCCTCTGCATCCCTCTCTTAGAGCCTCTGCATCACTCTCTTGAGCCTCTGCATCACTCTCTTGAGTCTCTGCATCCCTCTCCTGAGCCTCTGCATCCCTCTCTTGAGCCTCTGCATCACTCTCTTGAGCCTCTGCATCCCTCTCTTGAGCCTCTGCATCCCTCTCTTAAGCCTCTGCATCACTCTCTTAAGCCTCTGCATCACTCTCTTGAGCCTCTGCATCACTCTCTTGAGCCTCTGCATCACTCTCTTGAGCCTCTGCATCACTCTCTTGAGCCTCTGCATCACTCTCTTGAGCCTCTGCATCCCTCTCTTGAGCCTCTGCATCACTCTCTTGAGCCTCTGCATCACTCTCTTGAGCCTCTGCATCACTCTCTTGAGCCTCTGCATCCCTCTCTTAAGCCTCTGCATCACTCTCTTAAGCCTCTGCATCCCTCTCTTGAGCCTCTGCATCACTCTCTTGAGCCTCTGCATCACTCTCTTGAGCCTCTGCATCACTCTCTTGAGCCTCTGCATCCCTCTCTTGAGCCTCTGCATCACTCTCTTAAGCCTCTGCATCACTCTCTTGAGCCTCTGCATCACTCTCGTAAGCCTCTGCATCACTCTCTTGAGCCTCTGCATCCCTCTCTTGAGCCTCTGCATCACTCTCTTAAGCCTCTGCATCACTCTCTTAAGCCTCTGCATCCCTCTCTAAGAGCCTCTGCATCACTCTCTTCAGCCTCTGCATCACTCTCTTAAGCCTCTGCATTACTCTCTTAAGCCTCTGCATCACTCTCTTGAGCCTCTGCATCCCTCTCTTGAGCCTCTGCATCACCTCTCTTAAGCCTCTGCATCCCTCTCTTGAGCCTCTGCATCACTCTCTTGAGCCTCTGCATCACTCTCTTGAGCCTCTGCATCCCTCTCTTGAGCCTCTGCATCACTCTCTTGAGCCTCTGCATCACTCTCTTGAGCCTCTGCATCACTCTCTTGAGCCTCTGCATCACTCTCTTGAGCCTCTGCATCACTCTCTTGAGCCTCTGCATCACTCTCTTGATAACTCTCTTCATCCCTCTCTTGAGCCTCTGCATCACTCTCTTAAGCCTCTGCATCACTCTCTTGAGCCTCTGCATCACTCTCTTGATCCTCTGCATCACTCTCTTGAGCCTCTGCATCCCTCTCTTGAGCCTCTGCATCACTCTCTTGAGCCTCTGCATCCCTCTCTTGAGCTTCTGCATCCCTCTCTTGAGCCTCTGCATCACTCTCTTGAGCCTCTGCATCATTCTCTTGAGCCTCTGCATCCCTCTCTTGAGCCTCTGCATCAATCTCTTGAGCCTCTGCATCCCTCTCTTAAGCCTCTGCATCACTCTCTTGAGCCTCTTCATCCCTCTGTTGAACCTCTCCATCCCTCTCTTGAGCCTCTGCATCCCTCTATTGAGCCTCTGCATCACTCTCTTAAGCCTCTGCAGCACTCACTTGAGCCTCTGCATCATTCTCTTGAGACTCTGCATCCCTGTCTTGAGCCTCTGCATCCCTCTCTTGAGCCCTTGCATCCCTCTCATGAGCCTCTGCATCAATCTCTTCAGCCTCTGCATCACTCTCTTAAGCCTCTGCATCACTCTCCTGAGCCTCTGCATCCCTCTCTCTCCTGCATCCCTCTCATGAGCCTCTGCATCCCTCTATTGAGCCTCTGCATCACTCTCTTAAGCCTCTGCATTCCTCTCTTGAGCCTCTGCATCACTCTCTTGAGCCTCTGCATCCCTCTCTTGAGCCTCTGCATCCCTCTCTTGAGCCTCTGCATCCCTCTCATGAGCCTCTGCATCCCTCTCTTTAGCCTCTGTATCAATCTCTTGAGCCTCTGCATCCCTCTCTTAAGCCTCTGCATCACTCTCTTGAGGCTCTGCATCACTCTCTTGAGACTCTGCATCCCTCTCTTGAGCCTCTGCATCACTCTCTTGAGCATCTGCATCACTCTCTTGAACCTCTGCATAACTCTCTTGAGTCTCTGCATCACTCTCTTGAGCCTCTGCATCCCTCTCTTGAGCCTCTGCAACACTCTCTTCAGCCTCTGCATCCCTCTCCTAAGCCTCTACCTCACTCTCTTAAGCCTCTGCATCACTCTCGTTTTGAAGCCTCTGCATCACTCTATTGAGCCTCTGCATGACTCTCTTGTTCCTCTGCATCACTCTCTTGAGCCTCAGAATCACTCTCTTGAGCCTCTGCATCACTCTCTTTAGCCCCTGCATCCCTCTCTTGAGCCTCTGTTTCACTCTCTTGAGCCTCTGCATCACCCTCTTAAGCCTCTCCATCACTCTCTTGAGCCTCTGCATCCCTCTCCTAAGCCTCTACTTCACTCTCATAAGCCTCTGCATCACTCTTGTAAGCCTCTGAATCACTCTCTTGAGCCTCTGCATCCCTCTCTTGAGCCTCTACAACACTCTCTTCAGCCTCTGCATCACTCTCTTAAGCATCTGAATCCCTTTCTTGAGGTCTCTGCATAACTCTCTCAAGCCTCTGCATCACTCTCTTGATCCTCTGCATCACACTCGTAAGCCTCTGTATTACTCTCGTGAGCCTTTGCATCCCTCTCTTGAGCCTCTGCATCCCTCTCTTATGCCTTTGCATCACTCTCTTATGCCTCTGCATCACTCTCTAGAGCCTCTGCATCACTCTCTTCAGCCTCTGCATCACTCTCTTAAGCCTCTGCATCACTCTCTTCAGCCTCTGCATCACCCTCTTAAGCCTCTGCATCACTCTTTAGAGCCTCTGCATCCTTCTCCCAAGCCTCTACCTCACTCTCTTAAGAATTTGCATCCCTCTCTTGAACTCCTGCATCTCTCTCATGAGCCTCTGCATCCCTCTCTTGAGCCTTTGCATCACTCTATTAAGCCTCTGCATCCCTCTCTTGAGCCTCTGCATCACTCTCAACAGCCTCTGCATCCCTCTCTTGTGCCTCTCCATCCCTCACTTTAGCCTCTGCATCCCTCTCTTGAGCCTCTGCATCCCTCTCTTGAGCCTATGCATCCCTCTCTTAAGCCTCTGCATCACTCTCTTAAGCCTCTGCATCACGCTCTTGAGCTCCTGCATCCCTCTCTTGAGCCTCTGCATCACTCACTTGAGCCTCTGCATCACCCTCTTAAGCCTCTGCATCACTCTCTAGAGCCTCTGCATCCCTCTCCCAAGCCTCTACCTCACTCTCTTAAGCCTCTGCATCACTCTCGTAAGCCTCTGAATCACTATCTTGAGCTCTGCATCCCTCTCTTGAGCCTCTGCAACACTCTCTTCAGAATCTGCATCACTCTCTTAAGCCCCTGAATCCCACTCTTGAGGCCTCTGCATAGCTCTCTCGAGCCTCTGCATCACTCTCTTGATATCTGCATCACTCTCGTAAGCCTCTGAATTACTCTCTTGAGCCTCTGCATCACTCTCTTGAGCCTGTGCATCACTCTCTTGAGCCTCTGCATCGCTCTCTTGAGCGTCTGCATCACTCTCTTCAGCCTCTGCATCACTCTCTTAAGCCTCTGCAACTCTCTCTTCAGCGTCTGCATCCCTCTCTTACGCCTCTGCATCCCTCTCTAGCTCCTCTTCATCACTCGCTTGAGCCTCTGCATCCCTCTGATAAACCTCTGCAACACTCTCTTGAGCCTCTGCATCTCTCTCTTGAGCCTCTGCATCACTCTCTTGAGCCTCTGCATCACTCTCTTGAGCCTCTGCATCACTCTCTTCAGCCTCTGCATCACTCTCTTCAGCCTCTGCATCCCTCTCTTAAGCCTCTGCATCCCTCTCTTGAGCCTCTGCATAACTCTCTTGAGCCTCTGCATCTCTCTCTTGAGCCTCTGCATCCCTCTCTTGAGCCTCTGCATCACTCTCTTCGTCCTCTGCATAACTCTGCATCCCTCTCTTGAGCCTCTGCATCCTTCTCTTGAGCCTCTGCATCACTCTCTTGAGCCTCTGCATCCCTCTCTTAAGCCTCTGCATCACTCTCTTAAGCCTCTGCATCACTCTTGTAAGCCTCTGCATCCCTCTCTTGAGCCTCTGCTTCACTCTCCTCAGCCTCTGCATCACTCTCTTGAGCCTCTGCATCACTCTCTTGAGCCTCTGCATCCCTCTCTTGAGCCTCTGCATCACTCCCTTGAGCCTGTGCATCACCCTCTTAAGCCTCTGCATCACTCTCTTGAGCCTCTGCATCCCTCTCTTAAGCCATATGCATCACTCTCTTGAGCCTCTGCATCACTCTCGTAAGCCTCTGAATCACTCTCTTGAGCCTCTGCATCCCTCTCTTGAGCCTCTGCATCACTCTCTTAAGCCTCTGCATCACTCTCTTAAGCCTCTGCATCACTCTCTTGAGGCCTCTGCATCCCTCTCTTGAGCCTCTGCATCACTCTCTTAAGCCTCTGCATCACTCTCTTGAGCCTCTGCATCCCTCTCTTGAGCCTCTGCAACACTCTCTTCAGCCTCTGCATCACTCTCTTAAGCCTCTGCATCCCTCTCCTGATCCTCTGCATAACTCTCTTGAGCCTCTGCATCGCTCTCTTGAGCCTCTGCATCACTCTCGTAAGCCTCTGCATCACTCTCTTGAGCCTCTGCATCCCTCTCTTGAGCCTCTGCATCCCTCTCTTAAGCCTCTGCATCACTCTCTTAAGCCTCTGCATCACTCTCTAGAGCCTCTGCATCACTCTCTTCCGCCTCTGCATCACTCTCTTGAGCCTCTGCATCACTCTCTTCAGCCTCTGCATCACTCTCTTGAGCCTCTGCATCACTCTTTTGAGCCTCTGCATCACTCTCTTGAGCCTCTGCATCCCTCTCTTGAGCCTCTGCATCACTCTCTTGAGCCTCTGCATCACTCTCTTGAGCCTCTGCATCACTCTCTTCAGCCTCTGCATCACTCTCTTCAGCCTCTGCATCACTCTCTTAAGCCTCTGCATCCCTTTCTTGAGCCTCTGCATTACTCTCTTGATCCTCTGCATCACTCTCTTAAGCCTCTGCATCACTCTCTTCAGCCTCTGCATCATTCTCTTCAGCCTCTGCACCCCTCTCTTGAGCCTCTGCATCCCTCTCTTGAGCCTCTGCATAACTCTCTTGAGCCTCTGCATCATTCTCTTGAGCCTCTGCATCCCTTTCTTGAGCCTCTGCATCAGCCTCTGCATCCCTCTCTTAATCCTCTGCATAACTCTCTTGAGTCTCTGAATCTCTCTCTTGAGCCTCTGAATCCCTCTCTTGAGCCTCTGCATCACTCTCTTCGTCCTCTGCATCACTCTCTTAAGCCTCTGCATCCCTCTCTTGAGCCTCTGCATCACTCTTGTGAGTCTCTGCATCCCTCTCTTGAGCCTCTGCATCCCTCTCTTAGGCCTCTGCATCCCTCTCATGAGCCTCTGCATCACTCTCTTGAGCCTCTGCATCCCTCTCTTAAGCCTCTGCATCACTCTCTTGAGCCTCTGCATCCCTCTCTTGAACCTCTGCATCCCTCTCTTGAGCCTCTGCATCACTCTCTTAAGCCTCTGCATCACTCTCTTAAGCCTCTGCATCGCTCTCTTGAGCCTCTGCATCACTCTCATGAGCCTCTGCATCCCTCTCCTTGAGCCTTTGCATCACTCTCTTAAGCCTCTGCATCACTCTCTTGAGCCTCTGCATCACTCTCTTAAGCCTCTGCCATCACTCTCTTGAGCCTCTGCATCACGCTCTTGAGCCTCTGCATCACTCTCTTGAGCCTCTGCATCCCTCTCTTGAGCCTCTGCATCACTCTCTTGAGCCTCTGCATCCCTCTCTTAAGCCTCTGTATCACTCTCTTGAGCCTCTGCATCACTCTCTTAAACCTCTGCATCACTCTCTTGAGCCTCTGCATCACTCTCTTGAGCCTCTGCATCCCTCTCTTGAGCCTCTGCATCACTCTCTTGAGCCTCTGCGTCACTCTCTTGAGCCTCTGCATCACTCTCTTAAGCCTCTGCATCACTCTCTTCAGCCTCTTCATCCTTCTCTTAAGCCTCTGCATCACTCTCATAAGACTCTGCATCACTCTCTTAAGCCTCTGAATCACTCTCTTGAGCCTCTGCATCCCTCTCTTGAGCCTCTGCATCACTCTCTTAAGCCTCTGCATCACTCTCTTAAGCCTCTGCATCCCTCTCTTGAGGCCTCTGCATCACTCTCTTCGAGCCTCTGCATCACTCTCTTGATCCTCTGCATCACTCTCGTAAGCCTCTGCATCACTCTCTTGAGCCTCTGCATCACTCTCTTGAGCCTCTGCATCACTCTCTTAAGCCTCTGCATCACTCTCTTCAGCCTCTGCATCACTCTCTTGAGCCTCTGCAACACTCTCTTCAGCCTCTGCATCACTCTCTTAAGCCTCTGCATCCCTCTCTTGAGCCTCTGCATCACTCTTGAGCCTCTGCATCACTCTCTTGAGCCTCTGCATCCCTCTCATGAGCCTCTGCATCCCTCTCTTGAGCCTCTGCATCCCTCTCTTAAGCCTCTGCATCACTCTCTTAAGCCTCTGCATCACTCTCGTGAGCCTCTGCATCTCTCTCTTGAGCCTCTGCATCCCTCTCTTGAGCCTCTGCATCATTCTCTTAATCCTCTGCATCACTCTTCTGAGCCTCTGCATCCCTCTCTTGAGCCTCTGCATCAATCTATTAAACCTCTGCATCAATCTCTTGAGCCTCTGCATCACTCTCTTGAGCCTCTGCATCGCTCTCTTGAGCCTATTCATCCCTCTCTTGAGCCTCTGCATCCCTCTCTTGAGCCTCTGCATCACTCTCTCGAGCCTCTGCATCACTCTCTTGAGCCTCTGCATCACTCTCTTGAGCCTCTGCATCACTCTCTTGAGCCTCTGCATCACTCTCTTAAGCCTCTGCATCCCTCTCTTGAGCCTCTGCATCACTCTCTTCAGCCTCTGCATCACTCTCTTAAGCCTCTGAATCCCTCTCTTGAGCCTCTGCATCCCTCTCTTGAGCCTCTGCATCACTCTCTTTAGCCTCTGCATCACTCTCTTAAGCCTCTGCATCACTCTCTTGAGCCTCTGCATCACTCTCTTGAGCCTCTGCATCACTCTCTTGATCTTCTGCATCACTCTCTTGAGCCTGTGCATCACTCTCTTGAGCCTGTGCATCACTCTCTTGAGCCTCTGCATCACTCTCTTACGCCTCTGCATCCCTCTCTTGAGCCTCTGCATCCCTCTCTTGAGTCTCTGCATCACTCTCTTCGTCCTCTGCATCCCTCTCTTGAGCCTCTGCATCACTCTCTTAAGCCTCTGCATCACTCTCTTGAGCCTCTGCATCACTCTCTTGAGCCTCTGCATCACTCTCTTGAGCCTCTGCATCACTCTCTTGAGCCTCTGCATCCCTCTCTTGAGCCTCTGCATCCCTCTCTTGAGCCTCTGCATCACTCTCTTCAGCCTCTGCATCACTCTCTTAAGCCTCTGCATCACTCTCTTGAGCCTCTGCATCACTCTCTTGAGCCTCTGCATCGCTCTCTTGAGCCTCTGCATCACTCTCTTGAGCCTCTGCATCACTCTCTTGAGCCTCTGCATCCCTCTCTTGAGCCTCTGCATCACTCTCGTAAGCCTCTGCATCACTCTCTTGAGCCTCTGAATCCCTCTCTTGAGCCTCTGCATCACTCTCTTGAGCCTCTGCATCACTCTCTTGAGCCTCTGAATCACTCTCTTGAGCCTCTGCATCACTCTCTCTTACATCACTCGAAGCCTCTGCATCACTCTCTTGAGCCTCTGCATCCCTCTCTTAGAGCCTCTGCATCACTCTCTTAAGCCTCTGCATCACTCTCTTAAGCCTCTGCATCACTCTCTTGAGCCTCTGCATCACTCTCTTCATCCTCTGCATCTCTCTCTTGAGCCTCTGCATCACTCTCTTGAGCCTCTGCATAACTCTCTTGAGCCTCTGCATCCCTCTTTTGAGCCTCTGCATCACTCTCTTAAGCCTCTGCATCACTCTCTTAAGCCTCTGCATCACTCTCTTGAGCCTCTGCATCACTCTCTTGAGCCTCTGCATCACTCTCTTGAGCCTCTGCATCACTCTCTTCAGCCTCTGCATCACTCTCTTAAGCCTCTGCATCCCTCTCTTGAGCCTCTGCATCACTCTCTTAAGCCTCTGCATCACTCTCTTGAGCCTCTGCATCACTCTCTTGAGCCTCTGCATCCCTCTCTTGAGCCTCTGCATCACTCTCTTGAGCCTCTGCATCACTCTCTTCAGCCTCTGCATCACTCTCTTGAGCCTCTGCATCCCTCTCTTGAGCCTCTACATCACTCTCTTGAGCCTCTGCATCACTCTCTTGAGCCTCTGCATCACTCTCTTAAGCCTCTGCATCCCTCTCTTGAGCCTCTGCATCCCTCTCTTGAGCCTCTGCATCACTCTCTTGAGCCTCTGCATCACTCTCTTCAGCCTCTGCATCACTCTCTTAAGCCTCTGCATCACTCTCTTGAGCCTCTGCATCACTCTCTTGAGCCTCTGCATCACTCTCTTGAGCCTCTGCATCACTCTCTTGAGCCTCTGCATCCCTCTCTTGAGCCTCTGCATCACTCTCTTGAGCCTCTGCATCCCTCTCTTGAGCCTTTGCATCACTCTCTTAAGCCTCTGCATCCCTCTCTTGAGCCTCTGCATCACTCTCTTAAGCCTCTGCATCACTCTCTTGAGCCTCTGCATCACTCTCTTGAGCCTCTGCATCACTCTCTTGAGCCTCTGCATCCCTCTCTTGAGCTCTGCATCACTCTCTTGAGCCTCTGCATCCCTCTCTTGAGCCTCTGCATCACTCTCTTGAGCCTCTGCATCACTCTCTTGAGCCTCTGAATCACTCTCTTTAGCCTCTGCATCCCTCACTTGATCCTCTGCATCACTCTCTTAAGCCTCTGCATCCCTCTCTTGAGCCTCTGCATCACTCTCTTAAGCCTCTGCATCACTCTCTTGAGCCTCTGCATCCCTCTATTGAGCCTTTGCATCACTCTCTTAAGCCTCTGCATCACTCTCTTAAGCCTCTGCATCACTCTCTTGAGCCTCTGCATCCCTCTCTTGAGCCTCTGCATCACTCTCTTGAGCCTCTGCATCCCTCTCTTGAGCCTCTGCATCACTCTCGAGAGCCTCTGCATCACTCTCTTGAGCCTCTGCATCACTCTCTTAAGCCTCTGCATCACTCTCTTAAGCCTCTGCATCACTCTCTTGAGCCTCTGCATCCCTCTCCTGACCCTCTGCATCACTCTCTTGAGCCTCTGCATCACTCTTCTAAGCCTCTACATCATTCTCTTGAGCCTCTGCATCACTCTCTTGAGCCTCTGCATCACTCTCTTAAGCCTCTGCATCACTCTCGTAAGCCTCTGCATCACTCTCTTTAGCCCCTGCATCACTCTCTTGAGTCTCTGCATCACTCTCTAGAGCCTCTGCATCACTCTCTTAAGCCTCTGCATCACTCTCTTGTCCTCTGCCTCTGCATCACTCTCTTAAGCCTCTGCATCACTCTCTTGAGCCTCTGCACCCCTCTCTTGAGCCTCTGCATCACTCTCTTGAGCCTCTGCATCCCTCTCTTGAGCCTCTGCAACACTCTCTTCAGCCTCTGCATCATTCTCTTCAGCCTCTGCACCCCTCTCTTTAGCCTCTGCATCCCTCTCTTGAGCCTCTGCATAACTCTCTTGAGTCTCTGAATCTCTCTCTTGAGCCTCTGAATCCCTCTCTTGAGTCTCTGCATCACTCTCTTCGTCCTCTGCATAACTCTCTTGAGTCTCTGAATCTCTCTCTTGAGCCTCTGAATCCCTCTCTTGAGTCTCTGCATCACTCTCTTCGTCCTCTGTATCCCTCTCCTAAGCCTCTGCATCACTCTCTTAAGCCTCTGCATCACTCTTGTAAGCCTATGAATCACTCTCTTGAGCCTCTGCATCACTCTCTTCATCCTCTGCATCCCTCTCTTGAGCATCTGCATCACTCTCTTGGGCCCCTGCATCCCTCTCTTGAGCCTCTGCATCACTCTCTTGAGCCTCTGCATCACCCTCTTATGCCTCTGCATCCCTATTTTGAGCCTATGCATCACTTTCTTAAGCCTCTGCATCCCTTTCTTGAGCCTCTGCATCGCTCCCTTGAACTGCATCTCTTTCATGAGCCTCTGCATCCCTCTCCTGAGCCTTTGCATCACTCTCTTAAGCCTCTGCATCCCTCTCTTGAGCCTCTGCATCACTCTCGTAAGCATCTGCATCACTCTCTTGAGCCACTGCATAACGCTCTTGAGTCTCTGCATCACTCTCTTGAGCCTTTTCATCCCTCTCTTGAGCCTCTGCAACACTCTCTTCAGCCTCTGCATCCCTCTCTTAAGCCTCTACCTCACTCTCTTAAGCCTCTGCATCACTCTCATAAACCCCTGAATCACTCTCTTGAGCCTCTGCATCACTCTCTTGAGCCTCTGCATGACTCTCTTGAGCCCCTGCATCACTCTCTTGAGCCTCTGTTTCACTCTCTTGAGCCTCTGCATCACCCTCTTAAGCCTCTCCATCACTCTCTTGAGCCTCTTCATTTCTCTCGTAAGCCTCTACCTCACTCTCATAAGACTCTGCATCACTCTTGTAAGCCTCTGAATCACTCTCTTGAGCCTCTGCATCCCTCTCTTGAGCCTCTACAACACTGTCTTCAGCCTCTGCATCACTCTCTTAAGCCTCTGAATCCCTCTCTTGAGGCCTCTGCATAACTCTCTCGAGCCTCTGCATCACTCTCTTGATCCTCTGCATCACTCTCGTAAGCCTCTGAATTACTCTCTTGAGCATTTGCATCTCTCTCTTGAGCCTCTGCATTCCTCTCTTAAGCCTTTGCATCACTCTCTTAAGCCTCTGCACCACTCTCTAGAGCCTCTGCATCACTCTCTTCAGCCTCTGCATCACTCTCTTAAGCCTCTGCTTCCCTCTCTTGATCCTCTGCATCACTCTTTTGAGCCTCTGCATCATTCTCTTGAGCCTCTGCATCCCTCTCTTAAGCCTCTGCATCCCTCTCTTGAGCCTCTGCATCCCTCTCTTAAGCCTTTGCATCACTCACTTAAGCCTCTGCATCACTCTCGTAAGCCTCTGAATCACTCTCTTGAGCCTCTGCATCCCTCTCTTGAGCCTCCTCCTCATTCTCCTAAGCCTCTGCATCACTCTTCTGAGCCTCTGCATCACTTTTCTGAGCCTCTGCATCAATCACTTTAGCCTCTGCATCACTCTCTTCGGCCTATGCACCACTCTCCTGAGCCTCTGCATCCCTCTTTTGAGGCTCTGCATCGCTCTCTTGAACCTCTGCATCACTCTCTTGAGCCTCTGCATCACTCTCTTAAGCCTCTGCAACTCTCTCTTCAGCGTCTGCATCACTCTTTTACGACTTGCATCCCTCTCTTGATCCTCTTCATCACTCGCTTCAGCCTCTGCATCCCTCTCTTAAGCCTCTGCAACACTCTCTTGAGCCTCTGCATCCCTCTCTTGAGCCTCTGCATCACTCACTTGAGCCTCAGCATCCCACTCTTAAGCCTCTGCAACACTCTCTTGAGCCTCTGCATCCCTCTCTTCAGCCTCTGCAACACTCTCTTCAGGTTCTGCATCATTCTCTTCAGCCTCTGCACCCTCTCGTAAGCCTCTGCATCCTTCTCTTGAGCCTCTACATAACTCTCTTGAGTCTCTGAATCTCTCTCTTGAGCCTCTGAATCCCTCTCTTGAGTCTCTGCATCACTCTCTTCGTCCTCTGTATCCCTCTCCTAAACCTCTGCATCACTCTCCTCAGCCTCTGCATCACTCTCTTAAGCCCCTGAATCCCTCTCTTGAGGCCTCTGCATAACTCTCTTGAGCCTCTGCATCACTCTCTTGAGCCTCTGCATCCCTCTCTTGACCCTCTGCAACACTCTCCTCTGAAGCCTCTGCATCCCTCTCATGAGCCTCTGCATAACTCTCTTGAGCCTCTGCAACACTCTCTTCACCCTGTGCATCATTCTCTTCAGCCTCTGCACTACTCTCTTTAGCCTCTGCATCCCTCTCTTGAGCCTCTGCATAACTCTCTTGAGTCTCTGAATCTCTCTCTTGAGCCTCTGAATCCCTCTCTTGAGTCTCTGCATCACTCTCTTCGTCCTCTGCATAACTCTCTTGAGTCTCTGAATCTCTCTCTTGAGCCTCTGAATCCTTCTCTTGAGTCTCTGCATCACTCTCTTCGTCCTCTGTATCCCTCTCTTAGGCCTCTGCATCACTCTCTTAAGCCTCTGCATCACTCTTGTAAGCCTATGAATCACTCTCTTGAGCCTCTGCATCACTCTCTTCATCCTCTGCATCCCTCTCTTGAGCCTCTGCATCACTCTCTTGAGCCTCTGCATAACCCTCTTAAGCCTCTGCATCACTCTCTTGAGCCTCTGCTTCCCTCTCCTAAGCCTCAACCTCACTCTCTTAAGCCTCTGCATCACTCTCATAAGCCTCTGAATCACTCTCTTGAGCCTCTGCATCACTCTCTTGAGCCTCTGCATCACTCTCTTGAGCCTCTGCATCCCTCTCTTGAGCCTCTGCAACACTCTCTTCAGCCTCTGCATCACTCTCTTAAGCCACTGAATCCCTCTCTTGAGGCCTTTGCATCACTCTCTTGAGCCTCTGCATCACTCTCTTGAGCCTGTGCATCCCTCTCTTGAGCCTCTGCAACACTCTCTTCAGCCTCTGCATCATTCTCTTCAGCTTCTGCACCCTCTCTTAAGCCTCTGCATCCCTCTCTTGAGCCTCTGCACAACTCTCTTGAGCCTCTGCAACACTCTCTTCAGCCTCTGCATCATTCTCTTCAGCCTCTGCACCCCTCTTTTTAGCCTCTGCATCCCTCTCCTGAGCCTCTGCATAACTCTCTTGAGCCTCTACAACACTCTCTTCAGCCTCTGCATCACTCTCTTAAGCCTCTGAATCCCTCTCTTGAGGTCTCTGCATAACTCTCTTGAGCCTCTGCATCACTCTCTTGATCCTCTGCATCACACTCGTAAGCCTCTGAATTACTCTCTTGAGCCTTTGCATCCCTCTCTTGAGCCTCTGCATCCCTCTCTTAAGCCTTTGCATCACTCTCTTATGCCTCTGCATCACTCTCTAGAGCCTCTGCATCACTCTCTTCAGCCTCTGCATCACTCTCTTAAGCCTCTGCATCACTCTCTTGAGCCTCTGCATCACCCTCTTAAGCCTCTGCATCACTCTTTAGAGCCTCTGCATCCTTCTCCCAAGCCTCTACCTCACTCTCTTAAGAATTTGCATCCCTCTCTTGAACTCCTGCATCTCTCTCATGAGCCTCTGCATCCCTCTCTTGAGCCTCTGCATCACTCTCTTAAGCCTCTGCATCCCTCTCTTGAGCCTCTGCATCACTCTCAAGAGCCTCTGCATCCCTCTCTTGTGCCTCTGCATCCCTCTCTTTAGCCTCTGCATCCCTCTCTTGAGCCTCTGCATCCCTCTCTTGAGCCTCTGCATCCCTCTCTTAAGCCTCTGCATCACTCTCTTAAGCCTCTGCATCACTCTCTTGAGCCTCTGCATCACTCTCTTGAGCCTCTGCATCACTCTCTTGAGCCTCTGCATCACCCTCTTAAGCCTCTGCATCACTCTCTTGAGCCTCTGCATCCCTCTCCCAAGCCTCTACCTCACTCTCTTAAGCCTCTGCATCACTCTCGTAAGCCTCTGAATCACTCTCTTGAGCTCTGCATCCCTCTCTTGAGCCTCTGCAACACTCTCTTCAGCCTCTGCATCACTCTCTTAAGCCTCTGAATCCCTCTCTTGAGGCCTCTGCATAACTCTCTCGAGCCTCTGCATCACTCTCTTGATCCTCTGCATCACTCTCGTAAGCCTCTGAATCACTCTCTTGAGCCTCTGCATCACTCTCTTGAGCCTCTGCATCACTCTCTTGAGCCTCTGCATCACTCTCTTGAGCCTCTGCATCACTCTCTTGAGCCTCTGCATCACTCTCTTAAGCCTCTGCATCTCTCTCTACAGCGTCTGCATCCCTCTCTTACGCCTCTGCATCACTCTCTTCGTCCTCTGCATAACTCTCTTGAGTCTCTGAATCTCTCTCTTGAGCCTCTGAATCCCTCTCTTGAGTCTCTGCATCACTCTCTTCGTCCTCTGTATCCCTCTCTTAGGCCTCTGCATCACTCTCTTAAGCCTCTGCATCACTCTTGTAAGCCTATGAATCACTCTCTTGAGCCTCTGCATCACTCTCTTTATCCTCTGCATCCCTCTCTTGAGCCTCTGCATCACTCTCTTGAGCCTCTGCATAACCCTCTTAAGCCTCTGCATCACTCTCTTGAGCCTCTGCTTCCCTCTCCTAAGCCTCAACCTCACTCTCTTAAGCCTCTGCATCACTCTCATAAGCCTCTGAATCACTCTCTTGAGCCTCTGCATCCCTCTCTTGAGCCTCTGCAACACTCTCTTCAGCCTCTGCATCACTCTCTTAAGCCACTGAATCCCTCTCTTGAGGCCTCTGCATCACTCTCTTGAGCCTCTGCATCACTCTCTTGAGCCTGTGCATCCCTCTCTTGAGCCTCTGCAACACTCTCTTCAGCCTCTGCATCATTCTCTTCAGCTTCTGCACCCCTCTCTTAAGCCTCTGCATCCCTCTCTTGACCCTCTGCACAACTCTCTTGAGCCTCTGCAACACTCTCTTCAGCCTCTGCATCATTCTCTTCAGCCTCTGCACCCCTCTTTTTAGCCTCTGCATCCCTCTCCTGAGCCTCTGCATAACTCTCTTGTGCCTCTACAACACTCTCTTCAGCCTCTGCATCACTCTCTTAAGCCTCTGAATCCCTCTCTTGAGGCCTCTGCATAACTCTCTCGAGCCTCTGCATCACTCTCTTGATCCTCTGGATCACTCTCGTAAGCCTCTGAATTACTCTTTTGAGCCTTTGCATCCCTCTCTTGAGCCTCTGCATCCCTCTCTTAAGCCTTTGCATCACTCTCATAAGCCTCTGCATCACTCTCTAGAGCCTCTGCATCACTCTCTTCAGCCTCTGCATCACTCTCGTAAGCCTCTGCATCACTCTCTTGAGCCTCTGCATCACCCTCTTAAGCCTCTGCATCACTCTTTAGAGCCTCTGCATCCTTCTCCTAAGCCTCTACCTCACTCTCTTAAGAATTTGCATCCCTCTCTTGAACTCCTGCATCTATCTCATGAGCCTCTGCATCCCTCTCTTGAGCCTTTGCATCACTCTTGTAAGCCTCTGAATCACTCTCTTGAGCCTCTGCATCCCTCTCTTGAGCCTCTGAATCCCTTTCTTGAGGTCTCTGCATAACTCTCTCAAGCCTCTGCATCACTCTCTTGATCCTCTGCATCACACTCGTAAGCCTCTGAATTACTCTCTTGAGCCTTTGCATCCCTCTCTTGAGCCTCTGCATCCCTCTCTTAAGCCTTTGCATCACTCTCTTATGCCTCTGCATCACTCTCTAGAGCCTCTGCATGACTCTCTTCAGCCTCTGCATCACTCTCTTAAGCCTCTGCATCACTCTCTTGAGCCTCTGCATCACCCTCTAAAGCCTCTGCATCACTCTTTAGAGCCTCTGCATCCTTCTCCTAAGCCTCTACATCACTCTCTTAAGAATTTGCATCACTCTCTTGAACTCCTGCATCTCTCTCATGAGCCTCTGCATCCCTCTCTTGAGCCTTTGCATCACTCTATTAAGCCTCTGCATCCCTCTCTTGAGCCTCTGCATCACTCTCAAGAGCCTCTGCATCCCTCTCTTGTGCCTCTGCATCCCTCACTTTAGCCTCTGCATCCCTCTCTTGAGCCTCTGCATCCCTCTCTTGAGCCTCTGCATCCCTCTCTTAAGCCTCTGCATCACTCTCTTAAGCCTCTGCATCACGCTCTTGAGCTCCTGCATCCCTCTCTTGAGCCTCTGCATCCCTCTCTTGAGCCTCTGCATCACTCTCAAGTGCCTCTGCATCCCTCTCTTATGCCTCTGCATCCCTCTCTTTAGCCTCTGCATCACTCTCTTCAGCCTCTGCATCCCTCTCTTGAGCCTCTGCATCCCTCTCTTAAGCCTCTGCATCACTCTCTTAAGCCTCTGCATCACGCTCTTGAGCTCCTGCATCCCTCTCTTGAGCCTCTGCATCACTCTCTTGAGCCTCTGCATCACCCTCTTAAGCCTCTGCATCACTCTCTAGAGCCTCTGCATCCCTCTCCCAAGCCTCTACCTCACTCTCTTAAGCCTCTGCATCACTCTCGTAAGCCTCTGAATCACTATCTTGAGCTCTGCATCCCTCTCTTGAGCCTCTGCAACACTCTCTTCAGAATCTGCATCACTCTCTTAAGCCCTGAATCCCACTCTTGAGGCCTCTGCATAACTCTCTCGAGCCTCTGCATCACTCTCTTGATCCTCTGCATCACTCTCGTAAGCCTCTGAATTACTCTCTTGAGCCTCTGCATCACTCTCTTGAGCCTGTGCATCACTCTCTTGAGCCTCTGCATCGCTCTCTTGAGCCTCTGCATCACTCTCTTCAGCCTCTGCATCACTCTCTTAAGCCTCTGCAACTCTCTCTTCAGCGTCTGCATCCCTCTCTTACGCCTCTGCATCACTCTCTTCGTCCTCTGCATAACTCTCTTGAGTCTCTGAATCTCTCTGTTGAGACTCTGAATCCTTCTCTTGAGTCTCTGCATCACTCTCTTCGTCCTCTGTATCCCTCTCTTAGGCCTCTGCATCACTCCCTTAAGCCTCTGCATCACTCTTGTAAGCCTATGAATCACTCTCTTGAGCCTCTGCATCACTCTCTTCATCCTCTGCATCCCTCTCTTGAGCCTCTGCATCACTCACTTGAGCCTCTGCATAACCCTCTTAAGCCTCTGCATCACTCTCTTGAGCCTCTGCTTCCCTCTCCTAAGCCTCAACCTCACTCTCTTAAGCCTCTGCATCACTCTCATAAGCCTCTGAATCACTCTCTTGAGCCTCTGCATCCCTCTCTTGAGCCTCTGCAACACTCTCTTCAGCCTCTGCATCACTCTCTTAAGCCACTGAATCCCTCTCTTGAGGCCTCTGCATCCCGACACTGCATCTGCATCTCTTGAGCCTCTGCATCACTCTCTTGAGCCTGTACATCCCCCTCTTGAGCCTCTGCAACACTCTCTTCAGCCTCTGCATCATTCTCTTCAGCTTCTGCACCCCTCTCTTAAGCCTCTGCATCCCTCTATTGAGCCTCTGCACAACTCTCTTGAGCCTCTGCAACACTCTCTTCAGCCTCTGCATCATTCTCTTCAGCCTCTGCACCCCTCTTTTTAGCTTCTGCATCCCTCTCCTGAGCCTCTGCATAACTCTCTTGAGCCTCTACAACACTCTCTTCAGCCTCTGCATCACTCTCTTAAGCCTCTGAATCCCTTTCTTGAGGTCTCTGCATAACTCTCTCAAGCCTCTGCATCACTCTCTTGATCCTCTGCATCACACTCGTAAGCCTCTGAATTACTCTCTTGAGCCTTTGCATCCCTCTCTTGAGCCTCTGCATCCCTCTCTTAAGCCTTTGCATCACTCTCTTATGCCTCTGCATCACTCTCTTCAGCCTCTGCATCACTCTCTTAGGCCTCTGCATTACTCTCTTCAGCCTCTGCATCACCCTCTTACGCCTCTACATCACTCTTTAGAGCCTCTGCATCCTTCTCCCAAGAGTCTACCTCACTCTCTTAAGAATTTGCATCCCTCTCTTGAACTCCTGCATCTCTCTCATGAGCCTCTGCATCCCTCTCTTGAGCCTTTGCATCACTCTATTAAGCCTCTGCATCCCTCTCTTGAGCCTCTGCATCACTCTCAAGAGCCTCTGCATCCCTCTCTTGTGCCTCTGCATCCCTCACTTTAGCCTCTGCATCCCTCTCTTGAGCCTCTGCATCCCTCTCTTGAGCCTCTGCATCCCTCTCTTAAGCCTCTGCATCACTCTCTTAAGCCTCTGCATCACGCTCTTGAGCTCCTGCATCCCTCTCTTGAGCCTCTGCATCACTCTCTTGAGCCTCTGCATCACCCTCTTAAGCCTCTGCATCACTCTCTAGAGCCTCTGCATCCCTCTCCCAAGCCTCTACCTCACTCTCTTAAGCCTCTGCATCACTCTCGTAAGCCTCTGAATCACTATCTTGAGCTCTGCATCCCTCTCTTGAGCCTCTGCAACACTCTCTTCAGAATCTGCATCACTCTCTTAAGCCCTGAATCCCACTCTTGAGGCCTCTGCATAACTCTCTCGAGCCTCTGCATCACTCTCTTGATCCTCTGCATCACTCTCGTAAGCCTCTGAATTACTCTCTTGAGCCTCTGCATCACTCTCTTGAGCCTGTGCATCACTCTCTTGAGCCTCTGCATCGCTCTCTTGAGCCTCTGCATCACTCTCTTCAGCCTCTGCATCACCCTCTTAAGCCTCTGCAACTCTCTCTACAGCGTCTGCATCCCTCTCTTACGCCTCTGCATCACTCTCTTCGTCCTCTGCATAACTCTCTTGAGTCTCTGAATCTCTCTCTTGAGCCTCTGAATCCTTCTCTTGAGTCTCTGCATCACTCTCTTCGTCCTCTGCATCCCACTCTTAGGCCTCTGCATCACTCTCTTAAGCCTCTGCATCACTCTTGTAAGCCTATGAATCACTCTCTTGAGCCTCTGCATCACTCTCTTCATCCTCTGCATCCCTCTCTTGAGCCTCTGCATCACTCTCTTGAGCCTCTGCATAACCCTCTTAAGCCTCTGCATCACTCTCTTGAGCCTCTGCTTCCCTCTCCTAAGCCTCAACCTCACTCTCTTAAGCCTCTGCATCACTCTCATAAGCCTCTGAATCACTCTCTTGAGCCTCTGCATCCCTCTCTTTAGCCTCTGCAACACTCTCTTCAGCCTCTGCATCACTCTCTTAAGCCACTGAATCCCTCTCTTGAGGCCTCTGCATCACTCTCTTGAGCCTCTGCATCACTCTCTTGAGCCTGTGCATCCCCCTCTTGAGCCTCTGCAACACTCTCTTCAGCCTCTGCATCATTCTCTTCAGCTTCTGCACCCCTCTCTTAAGCCTCTGCATCCCTCTCTTGAGCCTCTGCACAACTCTCTTGAGCCTCTGCAACACTCTCTTCAGCCTCTGCATCATTCTCTTCAGCCTCTGCACCCCTCTTTTTAGCTTCTGCATCCCTCTCCTGAGCCTCTGCATAACTCTCTTGTGCCTCTACAACACTCTCTTCAGCCTCTGCATCACTCTCTTAAGCCTCTGAATCCCTTTCTTGAGGTCTCTGCATAACTCTCTCAAGCCTCTGCATCACTCTCTTGATCCTCTGCATCACACTCGTAAGCCTCTGAATTACTCTCTTGAGCCTTTGCATCCCTCTCTTGAGCCTCTGCATCCCTCTCTTAAGCCTTTGCATCACTCTCTTATGCCTCTGCATCACTCTCTAGAGCCTCTGCATCACTCTCTTCAGCCTCTGCATCACTCTCTTAAGCCTCTGCATCACTCTCTTGAGCCTCTGCATCACCCTCTTAAGCCTCTGCATCACTCTTTAGAGCCTCTGCATCCTTCTCCTAAGCCTCTACCTCACTCTCTTAAGAATTTGCATCCCTCTCTTGAACTCCTGCATCTCTCTCATGAGCCTCTGCATCCCTCTCTTGAGCCTTTGCATCACTCTATTAAGCCTCTGCATCCCTCTCTTGAGCCTCTGCATCACTCTCAAGAGCCTCTGCATCCCTCTCTTGTGCCTCTGCATCCCTCACTTTAGCCTCTGCATCCCTCTCTTGAGCCTCTGCATCCCTCTCTTGAGCCTCTGCATCCCTCTCTTAAGCCTCTGCATCACTCTCTTAAGCCTCTGCATCACGCTCATGAGCTCCTGCATCCCTCTCTTGAGCCTCTGCATCACTCTCTTGAGCCTCTGCATCACCCTCTTAAGCCTCTGCATCACTCTCTAGAGCCTCTGCATCCCTCTCCCAAGCCTCTACCTCACTCTCTTAAGCCTCTGCATCACTCTCGTAAGCCTCTGAATCACTATCTTGAGCTCTGCATCCCTCTCTTGAGCCTCTGCAACACTCTCTTCAGAATCTGCATCACTCTCTTAAGCCCTGAATCCCACTCTTGAGGCCTCTGCATAACTCTCTCGAGCCTCTGCATCACTCTCTTGATCCTCTGCATCACTCTCGTAAGCCTCTGAATTACTCTCTTGAGCCTCTGCATCACTCTCTTGAGCCTGTGCATCACTCTCTTGAGCCTCTGCATCGCTCTCTTGAGCGTCTGCATCACTCTCTTCAGCCTCTGCATCACTCTCTTAAGCCTCTGCAACTCTCTCTTCAGCGTCTGCATCCCTCTCTTACGCCTCTGCATCACTCTCTTCGTCCTCTGCATAACTCTCTTGAGTCTCTGAATCTCTCTCTTGAGCCTCTGAATCCTTCTCTTGAGTCTCTGCATCACTCTCTTCGTCCTCTGCATCCCACTCTTAGGCCTCTGCATCACTCTCTTAAGCCTCTGCATCACTCTTGTAAGCCTATGAATCACTCTCTTGAGCCTCTGCATCACTCTCTTCATCCTCTGCATCCCTCTCTTGAGCCTCTGCATCACTCTCTTGAGCCTCTGCATAACCCTCTTAAGCCTCTGCATCACTCTCTTGAGCCTCTGCTTCCCTCTCCTAAGCCTCAACCTCACTCTCTTAAGCCTCTGCATCACTCTCATAAGCCTCTGAATCACTCTCTTGAGCCTCTGCATCCCTCTCTTTAGCCTCTGCAACACTCTCTTCAGCCTCTGCATCACTCTCTTAAGCCACTGAATCCCTCTCTTGAGGCCTCTGCATCACTCTCTTGAGCCTCTGCATCACTCTCTTGAGCCTGTGCATCCCCCTCTTGAGCCTCTGCAACACTCTCTTCAGCCTCTGCATCATTCTCTTCAGCTTCTGCACCCCTCTCTTAAGCCTCTGCATCCCTCTCTTGAGCCTCTGCACAACTCTCTTGAGCCTCTGCAACACTCTCTTCAGCCTCTGCATCATTCTCTTCAGCCTCTGCACCCCTCTTTTTAGCTTCTGCATCCCTCTCCTGAGCCTCTGCATAACTCTCTTGTGCCTCTACAACACTCTCTTCAGCCTCTGCATCACTCTCTTAAGCCTCTGAATCCCTTTCTTGAGGTCTCTGCATAACTCTCTCAAGCCTCTGCATCACTCTCTTGATCCTCTGCATCACACTCGTAAGCCTCTGAATTACTCTCTTGAGCCTTTGCATCCCTCTCTTGAGCCTCTGCATCCCTCTCTTAAGCCTTTGCATCACTCTCTTATGCCTCTGCATCACTCTCTAGAGCCTCTGCATCACTCTCTTCAGCCTCTGCATCACTCTCTTAAGCCTCTGCATCACTCTCTTGAGCCTCTGCATCACCCTCTTAAGCCTCTGCATCACTCTTTAGAGCCTCTGCATCCTTCTCCTAAGCCTCTACCTCACTCTCTTAAGAATTTGCATCCCTCTCTTGAACTCCTGCATCTCTCTCATGAGCCTCTGCATCCCTCTCTTGAGCCTTTGCATCACTCTATTAAGCCTCTGCATCCCTCTCTTGAGCCTCTGCATCACTCTCAAGAGCCTCTGCATCCCTCTCTTGTGCCTCTGCATCCCTCACTTTAGCCTCTGCATCCCTCTCTTGAGCCTCTGCATCCCTCTCTTGAGCCTCTGCATCCCTCTCTTAAGCCTCTGCATCACTCTCTTAAGCCTCTGCATCACGCTCTTGAGCTCCTGCATCCCTCTCTTGAGCCTCTGCATCACTCTCTTGAGCCTCTGCATCACCCTCTTAAGCCTCTGCATCACTCTCTAGAGCCTCTGCATCCCTCTCCCAAGCCTCTACCTCATTCTCTTAAGCCTCTGCATCACTCTCGTAAGCCTCTGAATCACTATCTTGAGCTCTGCATCCCTCTCTTGAGCCTCTGCAACACTCTCTTCAGAATCTGCATCACTCTCTTAAGCCCTGAATCCCACTCTTGAGGCCTCTGCATAACTCTCTCGAGCCTCTGCATCACTCTCTTGATCCTCTGCATCACTCTCGTAAGCCTCTGAATTACTCTCTTGAGCCTCTGCATCACTCTCTTGAGCCTGTGCATCACTCTCTTGAGCCTCTGCATCGCTCTCTTGAGCGTCTGCATCACTCTCTTCAGCCTCTGCATCACTCTCTTAAGCCTCTGCAACTCTCTCTTCAGCGTCTGCATCCCTCTCTTACGCCTCTGCATCCCTCTCTTGATCCTCTTCATCACTCGCTTGAGCCTCTGCATCCCTCTGTTAAACCTCTGCAACACTCTCTTGAGCCTCTGCATCTCTCTCTTGAGCCTCTGCATCACTCTCTTGAGCCTCTGCATCCTTCTCTTCAGCCTCTGCAACACTCTCTTCAGCCTCTGCATCATTCTCTTCAGCCTCTGCACCCCTCTCTTAAGCCTCTGCATCCCTCTCTTGAGCCTCTGCATAACTCTCTTGAGTCTCTGAATCTCTCTCTTGAGCCTCTGAATCCCTCTCTTGAGTCTCTGCATCACTCTCTTCGTCCTCTGCATAACTTTCCTGAGTCTCTGAATCCCTCTCTTGAGCCTCTGAATCCTTCTCTTGAGTCTCTGCATCACTCTCCTCGTCCTCTGTATCCCTCTCCTAAGCATCTGCATCACTCTCTTAAGCCTCTGCATCACTCTTGTAAGCCTATGAATCTCTCTCTTGAGCCTCTGCATCACTCTCCTCATCCTCTGCATCCCTCTCTTGAGCATCTGCATCACTCTCTTGGGGCCCTGCATCCCTCTCTTGAGCCTCTGCATCACTCTCTTGAGCCTGTGCATCACCCTCTTAAGCCTCTGCATCACTTTCTTGAGCCTCTGCATCCCTCTCCTAAGCCTCTACCTCACTCTCTTAAGCCTCTGCATCACTCTCGTAATCCTCTGAATCACTCTCTTGAGCCTCTGCATCCCTCTCTTGAGCCTTTGCAACACTCTCTTCAGCCTCTGCATCACTCTCTTAAGCCCCTGAATCCCTCACTTGAGGCCTCTGCATAACTCTCTTGAGCCTCTGCATCACTCTCGTAAGCCTCTGAATCACTCTCTTGAGCCTCTGCATCCCTCTCTTGAGCCTCTCCAACACTCTCTTCAGCCTCTGCATCACTCTCTTAAGCCTCTGAATCCCTCTCCTAAGGCCTCTGCATAACTCTCTCGAGCCTCTGCATCGCTCTCTTGATCCTCTGCATTACTCTCGTAAGCCTCTCAATCACTCTCTTGAGCCTTTGCATCCCTCTCTTGAGCCTCTGCATCCCTCTTTTAAGCCTCTGCATCCCTCTCTTAAGCCTCTGCATCACTCTCTAGAGCCTCTGCATCACTCTCTTCAGCCTCTGCATCACTCTCTTGAGCCTCTGCATCACTCTCTTCAGCCTTTGCATCACTCTCTTGAGCTTGTGCATCCCTCTTTTGAGCCTCTGCATCACACTCTTGAGCCTCTCCAAGGCTCTCTTGAGCCTCTGCATCACTCGCTTGAGCCTCTGCATAACTCTCTTGAGCCTCAGCATCCTTCTCTTGATCCTCTGCATCACTCTCTTAAGCCTCTACATCATTCTCTTGAGCCTCTGCATTACTCTCTTGATCCTCTGCATCACTCTCTTAATCCTCTGCATCTCTCTCTTCAGCCTCTGCATCACTCTCTTGAGCCTCTGCATCCCTCTCTGGAGCTTCAGCATCCCTCTCTTGAGCCTCTGCAGAACTCTCTTGAGCCTTTGCATCATTCTCTTGAGGCTCTGCATCCCTCTCTTGAGCCTCTGCATCAATCTCTTGAGCCTCTGCATCCCTCTCTTAAACCTATGCAACACTCTCTTGAGCCTCTTCATCCCTCTGTTGAACTCCTCCAACCCTCTCATGAGCCTCTGCATCCCTCTATAGAGCCTTTGCATCACTCTCTTAAGCCTCTGCATCCCTGTCTTGAGCCTCTGCATCACTCTAACGAGTCTCTGCATCCCTGTCTTGAGCCTTTTGCATCCCTCTCTTGAGCCCTTGCATCCCTCTCATGAGCCTCTGCATCAATCTCTTGAGCCTCTGCATCCCTCTCTTAAGCCTCTGCATCACTCTCTTGAGCCTCTGCATCCCTCTCTTGAACTCCTGCATCCCTCTCATGAGCCTCTGCATCCCTCTATTGAGTCTTTGCATCACTCTCTTAAGCCTCTGCATTCCTGTCTTGAGCCTCTGCATCACTCTCAAGAGTCTCTGCATCCCTGTCTTGAGCCTCTGCATCCCTTTCTTGAGCCCTTGCATCCCTCTCATGAGCCTCTGCATCCCTCTCTTTAGCCTCTGTATCAATCTCTTGAGCCTCTGCATCCCGCTCTTAAGCCTCTGCATCACTCTCTTGAGGCTCTGCATCCCTCTCTTGAACTCCTGCATCCCTCTCTTGAGCCTCTGCATCACTCTCGTAAGCATCTGCATCACTCTCTTGAACCACTGCATAACTCTCTTGAGTCTCTGCATCACTCTCTTGAGCCTTTGCATCCCTCTCTTGAGCCTCTGCAACACTCTCTTCAGCCTCTGCATCCCTCTCCTAAGCCTCTACCTCACTCTCTTAAGCCTCTGCATCACTCTCGTAAGCCTTTGAATCACTCTCTTGAGCCTCTGCATCACTCTATTGAGCCTCTGCATGACTCTCTTGTTCCTCTGCATCACTCTCTTGAGCCTCAGAATCACTCTCTTGAGCATCTGCATCACTCTCTTGGGCCCTTGGATCCCTCTCTTGAGCCTCTGCATCACCCTCTTAAGCCTCTGCATCACTCTCCTGAGCCTCTGCATCCCTCTCCTAATCCTCTACCTCACTCTCTTAAGCCTATGCATCACTCTCGTAAGCCTCTGAATCACTCTCTTGAGCCTCTGAATCACTCTCTTGAGCCTCTGCATCCCTCTCTTGAGCCTCTACAACACTCTCGTCAGCCTCTGCATCACTCTCTTAAGCCCCTGAATCCCTGTCTTGAGGCCTCTGCAAAACTCTCTTGAGCCTTTGCATCACTCTCTTGAGCCGCTGCATCCCTCTCTTGAGCCTCTGCAACACTCTCTTAAGCCTCTGCATCACTCTCCTGAGCCTCTGCATCCCTCTCCTAATCCTCTACCTCACTCTCTTAAGCCTATGCATCACTCTCGTAAGCCTCTGAATCACTCTCTTGAGCCTCTGAATCACTCTCTTGAGCCTCTGCATCCCTCTCTTGAGCCTCTGCATCCCTCTCTTGAGCCTCTGCAACACTCTCTTAAGCCTCTGCATCCCTCTCTTGAGCCTCTGCATAACTCTCTTCAGCCTCTGCAACACTCTCTTCAGCCTCTGCATCATTCTCTTCAGCCTCTGCACCCCTCTCTTTAGCCTCTGCATCCCTCTCTTGAGCCTCTGCATAACTCTCTTGAGTCTCTGAATCTCTCTCTTGAGCCTCTGAATCCCTCTCTTGAGTCTCTGCATCACTCTCTTCGTCCTCTGCATAACTCCCTTGAGTCTCTGAATCTCTCTCTTGAGCCTTTGAATCCCTCTCTTGAGTCTCTGTATCACTCTCTTCGTCCTCTGTATCCCTCTCCTAAGCCTCTGATATCACTCTCTTAAGCCTCTGCATCACTCTTGTAAGCCTATGAATCACTCTCATGAGCCTCTGCATCACTCTCTTCATCCTCTGCATTCCTCTCTTGAGCATCTGCATCACTCTCTTGGGCCCCTGCATCCCTCTCTTGAGCCTCTGCATCACTCCCTTGAGCCTCTGCATCACCCTCTTATGCCTCTGCATCCCTATTTTGAGCCTATGCATCACTTTCTTAAGCCTCTACATCCCTTTCTTGAGCCTCTGCATTTCTCTCGTAAGCCTCTACCTCACTCTCATAAGCCTCTGCATCACTCTTGTAAGCCTCTGAATCACTCTCTTGAGCCTCTGCATCCCTCTCTTGAGCCTCTACAACACTGTCTTCAGCCTTTGCATCACTCTCTTAAGCCTCTGAATCCCTCTCTTGAGGCCTCTGCATAACTCTCTCGAGCCTCTGCATCACTCTCTTGATCCTCTGCATCACTCTCGTAAGCCTCTAAATTACTCTCTTGAGCAGACCACACACTAGAAATTGAAGGGACGACGACGTTTCGGTCCGTCCTGGACCATTCTCAAGTCGATTGTGATGAGGAGGCAGGGGCAGGCAATAAATAGGCAAGAGAGAGCTGAGGAGGAAAGTCAGGTGTAGGGGATAGTAGTAATTAGAACTGCAGCAGGCCTGTTGGCCCATACGAGGCAGCTCCTATTATAACCACCGAAGGAGATAGTAAAAGGAAAAAGAAGAGGATAGCAAGGGAGCGTAGGAGAAGACAATGAACAGGAAAAGGGAGAAGAGAGAAAGAAAAGGAAAGAGAAGGAAAGAAATGAAAGGGGGAAAGCTTATGTTAAGTCACGTTTGTTAGAAAGATTAGAGCATTTGAGTATACACTGTGAAAGGGAAGAGTCCACAGCAACAAAGCCAGGACTCAAGTTCATGTTGGGTACATTGTTTATAAGAGCCGATTCTACAAGACGGCGTCTGTGTAGAGTAGAGGCAGGAAAGATTATTTTGGAGGAAGACCAATCAATGGGATGATTAGAATCCCTCACATGGCAGAAGAGAGCATTGTTAGTGTCTGCAGACTTAACACTTCTCTTGTGTTCTTTAAGGGGGCATATCAAACGCAAAAATTCGGAAAAATCGAATATTTTTGAAAAATTTATAAAAATACTACAACGTTCTGGCAACACTTTGGCGCAAACACGATAATGTTATGATATAAATTAAAGTATTTATGGTACATTTCCATGCGTAATTGTGCAGAATCCGGTGCCCCGCGGCTGTGGCGCGCCAAGAGTATTGCGTCGTACGTTCTAAACGTCAATTTTTTCGTAATAACGTCGGAAATAACTATGTATATATGACAACAAATATACACTATTTGGCAACCGTATCCTAGTGAAGGTGAGTGAGGTACCCAGCTACAGTCACATGGTGTGTCCTGTTGAGAGTGGAGGTGTCGACGCGCGCTCCATTTTGGCTCCTGAAATCTCGCTTTAGTAGCGTCTAGTGCACAATGACCTATAAACGGAGGACTCGGAAGCCAATTTGGCACACGGTCGCCGTCTTTGGCAGGAAAAAGAGCCGCTGTAGCACAATGGAGAGTTATATCAAGTGAGGATGTAGGCGGCCTCCCCGCCTCAGCTGTGAGAGGCCTGACGCCGCCGCCACACGCCTCGACCCTCCTCACACACACTCCTCAGCCCCTCGATGTGTATGGACCGCCCACGACAGTGCCATCTACATCTACTGGTGTGGCAGTGCCATCTACATCTACTGGTGTGGCAGTGCCATCTACTGGTGTTGCAGTGCCATCTACTGCTGTGGCTGGTGTTGCAGTGCCACCTTGAGGACCCACAATTCGGACCAATTTCAATAGGTTAGTATCTTTTAGTGTTATAATTTGGTATTTTGTAATAATTGTAATATGTATGTGCAGGATATATATATGTATAATTTTTTATTTATTTTTTTTTTTTTATTTTTTTTTTTTTTTCGTTTGTTATCAGGGGATGTGCATGGAACTTGCACACCTTGCTCAATGGATGCCTATCTGCAAGGGTGCCAATTATGAACAAAATCTGTCGAAGTCAAGCTCAGCAACAGGTGGCCGAACTTTGATCTTATTTTACTCAGGTAAGTAATTTACAACTTCAAAGTACTTCATAGCTTTCATTTATTAATCAATTTACATGCAAATTACACCTTATATGTAGAGTTTGTGCTTCTACAAAACCTAGTAGACATTTTAGTCAAAAGTCCATTTGTTGATTTTATAAAAATTTATAAACATCATAGATTGCATATTTTTGGAAGGGTAACTTTGAAAAATTATATTATTGCACTAAACACTTAATTGATAAAACTGATCACTACAATCCTTTATTATGTGCTAATTTTAATATCTGAGTGTTATAGAAATGATTTTAGTTGACAAATGTGGTCCCTAAACTTATTTGAAAATGTTGAAAATTCGTTGCATAATACGTTGTGTATTTTTTTTCTCCTTTTCTGTTTAGGGTGTGATGGTGAAACTTGGACCAGTTGCAGCCCTTTTTATAACCATTTCATAAATAAATTTATAAGCAAATTGAACAATTTTTAATTTCACCTTGATATGCCCCCTTAGTCTGTCATTCAGTGTACGGCCAGTTTCGCCAAAATATTGGAGAGGACAAGATGAACAGGAAATAGAGTAGACACCAGCAGCATTAGAAGCAGGAGGAGCAGTGTGAACTAGATTGCTACGAAGTGTGTTAGTTTGTCGAAAGGCGAGTTTAATGTCAAGAGGACGAAAGGTATTGGTAAAAGTTTTGAGTTCAGATATGAAGGGAAGGCACAGTACAGTGCTACTAGTGTTGGAAGCAGGTTTAGGATGAAAGAAATTTCGTTTAGCTAGAGAGTGGGCACAGTTGATGAAATGCAAAGGATAACCAAGGCGAGAGAATGATTTGTAGATAAAGGCAACTTCAGAATCAAGAAACTGAGGGTCGCTGATGCGTAGAGCGCGGAGGAAGAGAGCGACGAGGACACTTTTCTTAACAGAAGGAGGATGGTAGGAAAAGAAGTGAATGTACATGCCACTATGCATGGGTTTACGGTAGACAGAGAAAGAGAACCCAGACACAGAGATGCTGATCGCTGATGGTCGCTGATGCGTAGAGCGCGGAGGAAGAGAGCGACGAGGACACTTTTCTTAACAGAAGGAGGATGGTAGGAAAAGAAGTGAATGTACATGCCACTATGCATGGGTTTACGGTAGACAGAGAAAGAGAACCCAGACACAGCTTGCCCTTGCCTCCCTGAAATCTAGCAACTCTATTCTTATCCTTCCTTCCGACAAAAGCAATTCGGTGGTTGTCCTTGACCGTGAGGACTACCTCCGAAAAGCAGATGTCTTGCTCTCTGACTCTCGCACTTATGCTCCTCTGACTTCTAACCCTTTGGATCGCCTCAAAACTTCCTTTAACCGCAAACTAAGACAGCTCTCTAGTCTTTGCCCTCCTGACTTTGATCTCATTAAACGTTTCCGTGTCATCTGCCCTTCTCTTCCTTATTTCTATGGTCTTCCTAAGACTCATAAACCTGGTGTTCCTCTTCGTCCAATCATTTCTTCACGGGGCTCTGTCAGCTATCCTCTTGCCTCCTGGCTCGCTAAAACCCTGACACCTTACCTTGGCACTTTTTCCCCTGCCCACCTTCGTCACTCTCAGGACTTCATAGAAAGACTGCGCCTGCAACCCCCTTGTAAGATGCTTAGTCTTGATGTCGACTCTCTGTTCACTAATGTTCCGCTCGATGACGTTCTCTCTTTCCTCAGACAGAAGGCGTCAGAGGGCCTCCTTCCTCTCCCACTTCCCACTGACGTTTTCCTCGATCTCATTAGACTCTGTGTTGAATCTAACTCTTTCTCTTTCAACGGTAAATATTACACTCAAACTTTCGGCGTCGCTATGGGTTCCCCTCTCTCCCCAATTCTTGCTAATTTCTACATGGAATACTTCGAAACTGTTCTTCTTCTTTCTATTGATACTCGTCCCTCTCTCTGGCTTCGATATGTTGATGACATTTTTGCTTTATGGCCTCATGACCTTAATCTTTTCCAGCCTTTCCTCGTCTCTCTTAACAATCTGGCTCCTTCTATCCATTTCAAAGTTGAGTGGGAATCTAATTCCCTCCATCCTTTTCTTGATGTTCATGTTCACAGCTCTGTGTCTGGGTTCTCTTTCTCTGTCTACCGTAAACCCATGCATAGTGGCATGTACATTCACTTCTTTTCCTACCATCCTCCTTCTGTTAAGAAAAGTGTCCTCGTCGCTCTCTTCCTCCGCGCTCTACGCATCAGCGACCCTCAGTTTCTTGATTCTGAAGTTGCCTTTATCTACAAATCATTCTCTCGCCTTGGTTATCCTTTGCATTTCATCAACTGTGCCCACTCTCTAGCTAAACGAAATTTCTTTCATCCTAAACCTGCATCCAACACTAGTAGCACTGTACTGTGCCTTCCCTTCATATCTGAACTCAAAACTTTTACCAATACCTTTCGTCCTCTTGACATTAAACTCGCCTTTCGACAAACTAACACACTTCGTAGCAATCTAGTTCACACTGCTCCTCCTGCTTCTAATGCTGCTGGTGTCTACTCTATTTCCTGTTCATCTTGTCCTCTCCAATACTTTGGCGAAACTGGCCGTACACTGAATGACAGACTTAAAGAACACAAGAGAAGTGATAAGTCTGCAGACACTAACAATGCTCACTTCTGCCATGTGAGGGATTCTAATCATCCCATTGATTGGTCTTCCTCCAAAATAATCTTTCCTGCCTCTACTCTACACAGACGCCGTCTTGTAGAATCGGCTCTTATAAACAATGTACCCAACATGAACTTGAGTCCTGGCTTTGTTGCTGTGGACTCTTCCCTTTCACAGTGTATACTCAAATGCTCTAATCTTTCTAACAAACGTGACTTAACATAAGCTTTCCCCCTTTCATTTCTTTCCTTCTCTTTCCTTTTCTTTCTCTCTTCTCCCTTTTCCTGTTCATTGTCTTCTCCTACGCTCCCTTGCTATCCTCTTCTTTTTCCTTTTACTATCTCCTTCGGTGGTTATAATAGGAGCTGCCTCGTATGGGCCAACAGGCCTGCTGCAGTTCTCATTACTACTATCCCCTACACCTGACTTTCCTCCTCAGCTCTCTCTTGCCTATTTATTGCCTGTCCCTACCTCCTCATCACAATCGACTTGAGAATGGTCCAGGACGGACCGAAACGTCGTCGTCCCTTCAATTCCTAGTGTGTGGTCTGGTCAACATACTTCAGCCACGTTATTGTGACTCATCGCCTGCATACTCTCTTGAGCCTTTGCATCCCTCTCTTGAGCCTCTGCATTCTTCTCTTAAGCCTTTGCATCACTCTCTTAAGCCTCTGCATCACTCTCTTAAGCCTCTGCTTCCCTCTCTTGATCCTCTGCATCACTCTCTTGAGCCTCTGCATCATTCTCTTGAGTCTCTGCATCCCTCTCGGGAGCCTCAGCATCCCTCTCCTGAGCCTCTGCAGCACTCTCTTGAGACTCTGCATCTCTCTCTGGAGCCTCAGCATTCCTCTCTTGAGCCTCTGCATCCCTCTCTTAAGCCTTTGCATCACTTACTTAAGCCTCTGCATCACTCTCGTAAGCCTCTGAATCACTCTCTTGAGCTTCTGCATTCCTCTCGTGAGCCTCCTCCTCATTCTCCTAAGCCTCTGCATCACTCTTCTGAGCCTCTGCATCAATCACTTTAGCCTCTGCATCACTCTCTTGGGCCTATGCATCACTCTCTTGAGCCTCTGCATCACTCTCTTGAGCCTCTGCATCGTTCTCTTGAGCCTCTGCATCACTCTCTTGAGCCTCTGCATCACTCTCTTAAGCCTCTGCAACTCTCTCTTCAGCGTCTGCATCACTCTGTTACGCCTCTGCATCCATCTCTTGATCCTCTTCATCACTCGCTTGAGCCTCTGCATCCCTCTCTTAAGCCTCTGCAACACTCGCTTGAGCCTCTGCATCACTCTCTTTAGCCTCTGCATCCCTCTCTTGAGCCTCTGCAACACTCTCTTCAGCCTCTGCATCATTCTCTTCAGCCTCTGCACCCCTCTCGTAAGCCTCTGCATCCTTCTCTTGAGCCTCTACATAACTCTCTTGGGTCTCTGAATCTCTCTCTTGAGCCTCTGAATCCCTCTCTTGAGTCTCTGCATCACTCTCTTCGTCCTCTGTATCCCTCTCCTAAGCCTCTGCATCATTCTCTTAAGCCTCTGCATCACTCTTGTAAGCCTATGAATCACTCTCTTGAGCCTCTGCATCACTCTCTTCATCCTTTGCATCCCTCTCTTGAGCCTCTGCATCACTCTCTTGAGCTCTGCATCAAACTCTTAAGCCTCTGCATCACTCTCTTGAGCCTCTGCATCCCTCTCCTAAGCCTCTACCTCACTCTCTTAAGCCTCTGCATCACACTCGTAAGCCTCTGAATCACTCTCTTGAGCCTCTGCATCCCTCTCTTGAGATTCTGCAACACTCTCTTCAGCCTCTGCATCACTTTCTTCAGCCTCTGCATCACTTTCCTAAGCCCCTGAATCCCTCTCTTGAGGCCTCTGCATAACTCTCTTGAGCCTCTGCATCACTCTCTTGAGCCTCTGCATCACACTCTTAAGCCTCTGCATCCCTCTTTTGTGCCTCTGCATCACTTTCTTAAGCCTCTGCATCCCTCTCTTGAGCCTCGGCATCTCTCTCTTGAGCCTTTGCATGACTCTCTTAAGCCTCTGCATCCCTCTCTTGATCCTCTGCATCACTCTCGTAAGCCTCTGCATCACTCTCTTGAGCATCTGCATAACTCTCTTGAGTGTCTGCATCACTCTCTTAAGCCTCTGAATCCCTCTCTTGAGCCTTTGCATGACTCTCTTAAGCCTCTGCATTCCTCTCTTGATCCTCTGCATCACTCTGTTGAGCCTCTGCATCACTCTCTTAAGCCTCTGCATCACTCTCTAGAGCCTCTGCTTCCCTCTCTTGAGCCTCTGCATCACTCTCTTCAGCCTTTGCATCACTCCCTTGAGCCTCTGCATCATTCTCTTGAGCCTCTACATCCCTCTCTTAAGCCTCTACTTCATTCTCTTGATCCTTTGCAACATTCTCTTGAGCCTCTGCATCACTCTCTTCAGCTTCTGCATCATTCTCTTGAGCCTCTGCATCCCTCTCTAGATCCTCTGCATCACTCTCTTGAGCCTCTGCATCACTTTCTTGAGCCTCTGCAACACTCTCTTCAGCCTCTGCATCACTCTCTTGAGGCCTCTGCTTTACTTTCATAAGCCTTTGAATCCCTATTTTGAGCCTTTGCATCACTCTCTGGAGCCTCTGCATCACTCTCTTGATCCTCTGCATCACTCTCCTGAGCCTCTGCATCACTCTCTAGAGCCTCTGCACCACTCTCTGCAGCTTCTGCATCACTCACTTAAGCCTCTGCTGCCCTTTCTTGATCCTCTGCATCACTCTCCAGAGCCTCTGCATCCCTCTCTTGAGCCTCTGCATCACTCTCCTGAGCCTCTGCATCACCCTCTTAAACCTCTGCATCCCTTTTCTGAGCTTCTGCATCACTTTCTTAAGCCTCTGCATCCCTTTCTTGAGCGTCTGCATCACTCTCTTGAAGTCCTGAATTCCTCTCATGAGCCTTTGCATCCCTCTCTTGAAGTCCTGAATCCCTCTCATGAGCCTTTGCATCCCTCTCCTGAGCCTTTGCATCACTCTCTTAAGACTCTGCATCCCTCTCTTGAGCCTCTGTGTCACTCTCAAGAGCCTCTGCATTCCTCTCTTGTGCCTCTGCATCTATCTCTTGAGCTCCTGCATCCCTCTCATGAGCCTCTGCATCCCTCTCCTGTGCCTTTGCATCACTCTCTTAAGCCTCTGCATCCCTCTGTTTAGCCTCTGCATCACTCTCAAGAGCCTCTGCACCCCTCTCTTGTGCCTCTGCATCCCGCACTTGAGCCTCTGCATCCCTCTCTTGAGCCTCTGACCCTCTCTTGAGCCTTTGACCCTCTCTTGAGCCTCTGCATCCCTCTCTTGAGCCTCTGCATCTCTCTCTTATGCCTCTGCATCACTCTCTTAAGCCTCTGCGTCACGCTCTTAAGCACTCTCTGGAGCCTCTGCATCACTCTCTTGATCCTCTGCATCACTCTCCTGAGCCTCTGCATCACTCTCTAGAGCCTCTGCACCACTCTCTGCAGCTTCTGCATCACTCTGCATAAGCCTCTGCATCCCTCTCTTGATCCTCTGCATCACTCTCCAGAGCCTCTGCATCAGCCTCTGCATCACTCTCCTGAGCCTCTGCATCACCCTCTTTAAACTCTGCATCCCTCTCTTGAGCCTCTGCATCACTCTCTTAAGCCTCTGCATCCCTCTCTTGAGCCTCTGCATCCTCTCTTGAGCCTTTGCATCACTCTCTTGAGCCTCTGCATCCCTCTCTTGAGCCTCTGCATCCCTCTCTTGAGCCTCTGCATCACTCTCTTGAGCCTCTGCATCACTCTCTTGAGCCTCTGCATCACTCTCTTGAGCCTCTGCATCATCTCTCTAAGCCTCTGCATCACTCTCTTGAGCCTCTGCATCACTCTCTTGAGCCTCTGCATCACTCTCTTGAGCCTCTGCATCACTCTCTTAAGCCTCTGCAACACTCTCTTCAGCCCCTGCATCACTCTCTTAAGCCTCTGCATCCCTCTCTTGATCCTCTGCATCACTCTCTTGAGCCTCTGCATCACTCTCTTGAGCCTCTGCAACACTCTCTTCAGCCTCTGCATCACTCTCTTAAGCCTCTGCATCATTCTCTTTAGCCTCTGCATCCCTCTCTTGAGCCTCTGCATCACTCTCTTGAGCCTCTGCATCCCTCTCTTGAGCCTCTGCATCACTCTCTTCTGATCACTTTCTCTGCATCACTCTCATGAGCCTCTGCATCACTCTCTTGAGCCTCTGCATCACTCTCTTGAGCCTCTGCATCACTCTCTTGAGCCTCTGCATCCCTCTCTTGAACCTCTGCATCACTCTCTTAAGCCTCTGCATCACTCTCTTGAGCCTCTGCATCCCTCTCTTGAGCCTCTGCATCACTCTCTTGAGCCTCTGCATCCCTCTCTTGAGCCTCTGCATCACTCTCTTCAGCCTCTGCATCACTCTCTTGAGCATCTGCATCACTCTCTTCAGCCTCTGCATCACTCTCTTAAGCCTCTGCATCCCTCTCTTGAGCATCTGCATCACTCTCTTGAGCCTCTGCATCACTCTCTTGAGCCTCTGCAACACTCTCTTGATGCTCTGCATCACTCTCTTGAGCCTCTGCATCACTCTCTTGATCCTCTGCATCCCTCTCTTGAGCATCTACATCAGTCTCTTGAGCCTCTGCATCATTCTCTTGAGCCTCTGCATCAGCCTCTGCATCCTCTCATGAGCCTCTGCATCACTCTCTTAAGCCTCTGCATCACTCTCTTGAGCCTCTGCTTCACTCTCTTGAGCCTCTGCATCACTCTCTTGAGCCTCTGCATCCCTCTCTTAAGCCTCTACATCATTCTCTTGAGCCTCTGCATCACTCTCTTGAGCCTCTGCATCAGTCTCTAGAGCCTCTGCATCTCTCTCTTGAACCTCTGCATCACTCTCTTAAGCCTCTGCTTCCCTCTCTTGAGCCTCTGCATCACTCTTTTCAGCCTCTGCATCACTCTCTTGAGCCTCTGCATCACTCTCTTGAGCATCTACATCCCTCTCTCAAGCCTCTGCATCACTCTCTTGATCCTCTGCATCACTCTCTTGAGCCTCTGCATCACTCTCTTAAGCCTCTGCATCTCTCTCTTCATCCTCTGCATCACTCTCTTGAGCCTCTGCGTCCCTCTCTACAGCCTCTACATCCCTCGTATGAGCCTCTGCATCTCTCTCTTAGGCCTTTGCATCACTCTCTTGAGCCTCTGCATCACTCTCTATGCCTCTGAGCACTCTCTTGAGCCTCTGCATCACTCTCTTGAGCCCCGGCCTGCATCCCTCTCTTGAGCCTCTGCATCACTCTCTTGAGCCTCTGCATCACTCTCTTGTGCCTCTGCATCCCTCTCTTGAGCCTCTGCATCACTCTCTTTAGCCTCTGCATCCCTCTCTTGAGCCTCTGCATCTCTCTCTTGAACTCCTGCATCCCTCTCATGAGCCTCTGCATCCCTCTCGAGCCTCTGCATCACTCTCTTAAGCCTCTGCATCCCTCTCTTGAGCCTCTGCATCACTCTCGTGAGCCTCTGCATCCCTCTCTTGAGCCTCTGCATCCCTCTCTTAAGCCTCTGCATCCCTCTCTTGAGCCTCTGCATCCCTCTCTTGAGCCTCTGCATCACTCTCTTGAGCCTCTGCATCACCTCTCTTGAGCCTCTGCATCACTCTCTTGAGCCTCTGCATCCCTCTCTTGAGCCTCTGCATCCCTCTCTTGAGCCTCTGCATCACTCTCTTGAGCCTCTGCATCACTCTCTTAAGCCTCTGCATCACTCTCTTGAGCCTCTGCATCACTCTCTTGAGCCTCTGCATCCCTCTCTTAAGCCTCTGCATCCCTCTCTTGAGCCTCTGCATCACTCTCTTGAGCCTCTGCATCACTCTCTTGAGCCTCTGCATCACTCTCTTGAGCCTCTGCATCCCTCTCTTGAGCCTCTGCATCATGAGCCTCTGCATCACTCTCTTAAGCCTCTGCATCCCTTTCTTGAGCTCTGCATCACTCTCTTGAGCCTCTGCATCACTCTCTTGAGCCTCTGCATCACTCTCTTGAGCCTCTGCATCACTCTCTTGAGCCTCTGCGTCACTCACTTGAGCCTCTGCATCCCTCTCTTGAGCCTCTGCAACACTCTCTTGAGCCTCTGCATCACTCTCTTCAGTCTCTACATCACTCACTAGAGCCTCTGCATCACTCTCTTCAGCCTCTGCATCACTCTCTTGAGCCTCTGCACCTCTCTCTTGTGCCTCTGCATCCCTCTCTTAAGCCTCTGCATCACTCTCTTAAGCCTCTGCATCCCTCTCTTGATGCCTCTGCATCCCTCTCTTGAGCCTCTGCATCACTCTCTTGAGCCTCTGCATCCCTCTCTTGAGCCTCTGCATCACTCTCTTGAGCCTCTGCATCACTCTCTTAAGCCTCTGCATCCCTCTCTTGAGCCTCTGCATCCCTCTCTGCCTCTGCATCACTTTCTTAAGCCTATTCATCCCTCTCTTGAGCCTCTGCATCCCTCTCTTGAGCCTTTGCATCACTCTCTTAAGCCTCTGCATCCCTCTCTTGATCCTCTGCATCTCTCTCGTAAGCCTCTGCATCACTCTCTTGAGCATCTGCATCACTCTCTTGAGTGTCTGCATCATTCTCTTATGCCTCTGAATCCCTCTCTTGAGCCTCTACATCCCTCTCCTGAGCTTCTGCATCACTCTCTCGAGCCTCTGCATCACTCTCTTGATCCTCTGCATCACTCTCTTGAGCCTCTGCATCACTCTCTTAAGCCTCTGCATCACTCTCTAGAGCCTCTGCATCTCTCTCTTGAACCTCTGCATCACTCTCTTAAGCCTCTGCTTCCAACTCTTGATCCTCTGCATCCCTCTCTTGAGCCTCTGCATCACTCTCCTGAGCCTCTGCATCACATCCTTAAACCTCTGCATCATTTTTTTGAGCTTCTGCATCACTTTCTTAAGCCTCTGCATCCCTTTCTTGAGCGTCTGCATCACTCTCTTGAAGTCCTGAATCCCTCTCATGAGCCTTTGCATCCCTCTCCTGAGCCTTTGCATCACGCTCTTAAGCCTCTGCATCCCTCTCTTGAGCCTCTGCATCACTCTCAAGAGCCTCTGCATCCCTCTCTTAAGCCTCTGCATCACTCTCTTAAGCCTCTGCATCCCTCTCTTAAGCCTCTGCATCACTCTCTTGAGCCTCTGCATCACTCTCTTGAGCCTCTGCATCCCTCTCTTGAGCCTCTGCATCACTCTCTTGAGCCTCTGCATCACCCTCTTAAGCCTCTGCATCACTCTCTTGAGCCTCTGCATCGCTCTCTTGAGCCTCTGCATCACTCTCTTGAGCCTCTGCATCCCTCTCTTGAGCCTCTGCAACACTCTCTTCAGCCTCTGCATCACTCTCTTCAGCCTCTGCACCCCTATCTTAAGCCTCTGCATCCTTCTCTTGAGCCTCTGCATAACTCTCTTGAGTTACTGAATCTCTCTCTTGTGCCTCTGTATCCCTCTCCTAAGCCTCTGCATCACTTTCTTAAGCCTCTGCATCTCTCTCGTAAGCCTATGAATCACTCTCTTGAGCCTCTGCATCACTCTCTTGAGCCACTGCATCCCTCTCTTGAGCCTCTGCATCACTCTCTTCAGCCTCTGCATCACACTCTTAAGCCTCTGCATCCCTCTTTTGTGCCTCTGCATCACTTTCTTAAGCCTCTGCATCCCTCTCTTGAGCCTCTGCATCCCTCTCTTGAGCCTCTGCATCACTCTCTTGAAGCCTCTGCATCCCTCTCTTGAGCCTCTGCATCACTCTCTTAAGCCTCTGCATCCCTCTCTCAAGCCTCTGCATCACTCTCTAGAGCCTCTGCATCCCTCTCTTGAGCCTCTGCATCACTCTCTTGAGCCTCTGCATCACTCTCTTGAGCCTCTGCATCACTCTCTTCAGCCTCTGCATCACTCTCTTGAGACTCTGCATCACTCTCTTCAGCCTCTGCATCACTCTCTTAAGACTCCGCATCCCACTCTTCATCCTCTGCATCATTCTCTTGAGCCTCTGCATCATTCTCTTGAGCCTCTGCATCACTCTCTTGAGCCTCTACATCCCTCTCTTAAGCCTCTGCATCCCTCTCTTGAGCCTCTGCATCACTCTCTTGAGCCTCTGCATCACTCTCTTAAGCCTCTGCATCCCTCTCTTGAGCCTCTGCATCACTCTCTTGAGCCTCTGCATCACTCTCTTCAGCCTCTACATCACTCTCTTGATCCTGTGCATCACTCTCTTGAGCCTCTGCATCACTCTCTTAAGCCTCTGCATCACTCTCTTGAGCCTCTGCATCTCTCTCTTGAGCCTCTACATCACTCTCTTGAGCCTCTGCATCCCTCTCTTAAGCCTCTGCATCCCTCTCTTAAGCCTCTGCATCACTCACTTAAGCCTCTGCATCACTCTCGTAAGCCTCTGCATCACTCTCTTGAGCCTCTGCATCCCTCTCGTGAGCCTCTGCATCACTCTCTTGAGCCTCTGCATCCCTCTCTTGAGCCTTTGCATCACTCTCTTAAGTCTCTGCATCACTCTCGTAAGCCTCTGAATCACTCTCTTGAGCCTCTGCATCACTCTCTTGCGCCCCTGCATCCCTCTTCTGAGCCTCTGCATCACTCTCTTGAGCGTCTGCATCACCCTTTTAAGCCTCTGCATCCCTCTTTTCAGCCTCTGCATCACTTTCGTAAGCCTCTGCATCCCTCTCTTGAGCCTCTGCATCACTCTCTTGAGCCTCTGCATCCCTCTCTTGAGCCTCTGCATTACTCTCTTGAGCCTCTGCATCACTCTCTTAAGCCTCTGCATCCCTCTCTTGAGCCTCTGCATCCCTCTCTTGAGCCTCTGCATCCCTCTCTTGAGCCTCTGCATCCCTCTCTTAAGCCTCTGCATCACTCTCTTGAGCCTCTGCATCACTCTCTTGAGCCTCTGCATCACTCTCTTGAGCCTCTGCATCCCTCTCTTGAGCCTCTGCATCACTCTCTTCAGCCTCTGCATCCCTCTCTTGAGCCTCTGCATCGTTCTCTTAAGCCTCTGCATTCCTCTCTTGATCCTCTGCATCACTCTCTTGAGCCTCTGCATCGCTCTCTTGAGCCACTGCATCACTCTCTTGAGCCTCTGCATCCCTCTCATGAGCCTCTGCAACACTTTCTTGAGCCTCTGCATCACTCTCTTGAGCCTCTGCATCACTCTCCTTGAGCCTCTGCATCCCTCTCTTGAGCCTCTGCATCACTCTCTAAGCCTCTGCATCCCTCTCTTCAGCCTCTGCATCACTCTCTTAAGCCTCTGCATCACTCTCTTGAGCCTCTGCATCACTCTCTTGAGCCTCTGCATCACTCTCTTGAGCCTCTGCATCACTCTCTTGAGCCTCTGCATCACTCTCTTGAGCCTCTGCATCACTCTCTTGAGCCTCTGCATCACTCTCTTAAGCCTCTGCATCACTCTCTTGAGCCTCTGCATCCCTCTCTTGAGCCTCTGCATCACTCTCTTGAGCCTCTGCATCACTCTCTTGAGCCTCTGCATCACTCTCTTGAGCCTCTGCATCACTCTCTTGAGCCTCTGCATCACTCTCTTAAGCCTCTGCATCCCTCTCTTGAGCCTCTGCATCACTCTCTTGAGCCTCTGCATCACTCTCTTGAGCCTCTGCATCCCTCTCTTGAGCCTCTGCATCACTCTCTTGAGCCTCTGCATCACTCTCTTGAGCCTCTGCATCACTCTCTTGAGCCTCTGCATCCCTCTCTTCATCCTCTGCATCACTCTCTTGAACCTCTGCATCATTCTCTTGAGCCTCTACATCCTTCTCTTAAGCCTGTACATCATTCTCTTGAGCTCATGCATCACTCTCTTGAGCTCATGCATCACTCTCTTGAGCCTCTGCATCACTCTCTTCAGACTGCATATCTCTCTTGAGCCTCTGCATCACTCTTTTGATCCTCTGCATCACTCTCTTGAGCCTCTGGATCATTCTCTTGAGACTCTGCATCCCTCTCTTGAGCCTTTGCATCACTCTCAAGAGCCTCTGCATCACTCTCTTGAGCCTCTGCATCACTCTCTTACGCCTCTGCATCCCTCTCTTGAGCCTCTGCATCACTCTCTTGAGCCTCTGCATCACTCTCTTGAGCCTCTGCATCACTCTCTTGAGCCTCTGCATCCCTCTCTTGAGCCTCTGCATCCCTCTCTTGAGCCTCTGCATCCCTCTCTTATGCCTCTGCATCACTCTGCATCCCTCTCTTGAGCCTCTGCATCACTCTCTGAGCCTCTGCATCACTCTCTTGAGCCTCTGCATCCCTCTCTTGAGCCTCTGCATCACTCTCTTAAGCCTCTGCATCACTCTCTTGAGCCTCTGCATCACTCTCTTGAGTGTCTGCATCACTCTCTCAAGCCTTTGCATCACTCTCTTGATCCTCTGCATCACTCTCCTGAGCCTCTGCATCACTCTCTTAAGCCTCTGCATCACTCTCTAGAGCCTCTGCATCTCTCTCTTCAGCCTCTGCATTACTCTGTTAAGCCTTTGCTTCCCTCTCTTGATCCTCTGCATCACTCTCTTGAGCCTCTGCATCACTCTCTTGATCCTTTACATAACTCTCTTGAGCCTCTGCATCACTCTCTTGAGCCTCTGCATCACTTTCTGAACCCTCTGTATATTTCTCTTGAGCCTCTGCATCATTCTCCTAAGCCTCTGCATCACTCTCTTGATCCTCTGCATCACTCTCTTGAGCCTTTGCATCACTCTCTTGAGCCTGTGCATCCCTCTCTTGAGCCTCTGCATCACTCTCTTGAGCCTCTGCATCACTCTCTTAAGCCTCTGCATCACTCTCTTGAGCCTCTGCATCACTCTCTTGAGCCTCTGCATCCCTCTCTTGAGCCTCTGCATCACTCTCTTGAGCCTCTGCATCACTCTCTTGAGCCTCTGCATCACTCTCTTAAGCCTCTGCATCACTCTCTTGAGCCTCTGCATCACTCTCTTGAGCCTCTGCATCACTCTCTTGAGCCTCTGCATCCCTCTCTTGAGCCTCTGCATCACTCTCTTGAGCCTCTGCATCCCTCTCTTGAGCCTCTGCATCACTCTCTCTTGAGCCTCTGCATCACTCTCTTGAGCCTCTGCATCACTCTCTTGAGCCTCTGCATCACTCTCTTGAGCCTCTGCATCACTCTCTTGAGCCTCTGCATCACTCTCTTGAGCCTCTGCATCACTCTCTTGAGCCTCTGCATCCCTCTCTTGAGCCTCTGCATCACTCTCTTGAGCCTCTGCATCACTCTCTTAAGCCTCTGCATCACTCTCTTGAGCCTCTGCATCACTCTCTTGAGCCTCTGCATCCCTCTCTTGAGCCTCTGCATCACTCTCTTGAGCCTCTGCATCACTCTCTTGAGCCTCTGCATCACTCTCTTGAGCCTCTGCATCACTCTCTTAAGCCTCTGCATCACTCTCTTGAGCCTCTGCATCACTCTCTTGAGCCTCTGCATCCCTCTCTTGAGCCTCTGCATCCCTCTCTTAAGCCTCTCCATCACGCTCTTAAGCCTCTGAATCACTCTCTTGAGCCTCTGCATCACTCTCTTAAGCCTATGCATCTCTCTTTTCAGCCTCTGCATCACTCTCTTGAGCCTCTGCATCACTCTCTTGAGCCTCTGCATCACTCTCTTGAGCCTCTGCATCACTCTCTTGAGCCTCTGCATCCCTCTCTTGAGCCTCTGCATCACTCTCTTGAGCCTCTGCATCACTCTCTTGAGCCTCTGCATCACTCTCTTGAGCCTCTGCATCACTCTCTTGCAAGCCTCTGCATCACTCTCTTGAGCCTCTGCATCCCTCTCTTGAGCCTCTGCATCACTCTCTCCTCTGCATCACTCTCTTGAGCCTCTGCATCACTCTCTTGAGCCTCTGCATCACTCTCTTGAGCCTCTGCATCACTCTCTTAAGCCTCTGCATCTCTCTCTTGAGCCTCTGCATCACTCTCTTGAGCCTCTGCATCACTCTCTTAAGCCTCTGAATCCCTCTCTTGAGCCTCTGCATCCCTCTCTTGAGCCTCTGCATCACTCTCTTTAGCCTCTGCATCACTCTCTTGAGCCTCTGCATCACTCTCTTGAGCCTCTGCATCACTCTCTTGAGCCTATGCATCACTCTCTTGAGCCTCTGCATCACTCTCTTGAGCCTCTGCATCACTCTCTTAAGCCTCTGCATCACTCTCTTGAGCCTCTGCATCACTCTCTTGAGCCTCTGCATCACTCTCTTGAGCCTCTGCATCACTCTCTTGAGCCTCTGCATCACTCTCTTAAGCCTCTGCATCACTCTCTTGAGCCTCTGCATCACTCTCTTGAGCCTCTGCATCCCTCTCTTGAGCCTCTGCATCACTCTCTTGAGCCTCTGCATCACTCTCTTGAGCCTCTGCATCCCTCTCTTAAGCCTCTGCATCACTCTCTTGAGCCTCTGCATCACTCTCTTGAGCCTCTGCATCACTCTCTTAAGCCTCTGCATCACTCTCTTGAGCCTCTGCATCACTCTCTTGAGCCTCTGCATCACTCTCTTGAGCCTCTGCATCACTCTCTTGAGCCTCTGCATCACTCTCTTGAGCCTCTGCATCACTCTCTTGAGCCTCTGCATCACTCTCTTGAGCCTCTGCATCACTCTCTTGAGCCTCTGCATCACTCTCTTGAGCCTCTGCATCCCTCTCTTGAGCCTCTGCATCACTCTCTTGAGCCTCTGCATCACTCTCTTGAGCCTCTGCATCACTCTCTTAAGCCTCTGCATCCCTCTCTTGAGCCTCTGCATCACTCTCTTGAGCCTCTGCATCACTCTCTTGAGCCTCTGCATCCCTCTCTTGAGCCTCTGCATCACTCTCTTGAGCCTCTGCATCACTCTCTTGAGCCTCTGCATCACTCTCTTGAGCCTCTGCATCACTCTCTTGAGCCTCTGCATCCCTCTCTTGAGCCTCTGCATCACTCTCTTGAGCCTCTGCATCCCTCTCTTGAGCCTCTGCATCACTCTCTTAAGCCTCTGCATCACTCTCTTGAGCCTCTGCATCACTCTCTTGAGCCTCTGCATCACTCTCTTGAGCCTCTGCATCACTCTCTTAAGCCTCTGCATCCCTCTCTTGAGCCTCTGCATCACTCTCTTGAGCCTCTGCATCACTCTCTTGAGCCTCTGCATCACTCTCTTGAGCCTCTGCATCACTCTCTTGAGCCTCTGCATCACTCTCTTGAGCCTCTGCATCACTCTCTTGAGCCTCTGCATCACTCTCTTAAGCCTCTGCATCCCTCTCTTGAGCCTCTGCATCACTCTCTTGAGCCTCTGCATCACTCTCTTGAGCCTCTGCATCCCTCTCTTAAGCCTCTGCATCACTCTCTTGAGCCTCTGCATCACTCTCTTGAGCCTCTGCATCACTCTCTTGAGCCTCTGCATCACTCTCTTGAGCCTCTGCATCACTCTCTTGAGCCTCTGCATCACTCTCTTGAGCCTCTGCATCACTCTCTTGAGCCTCTGCATCACTCTCTTGAGCCTCTGCATCACTCTCTTGAGCCTCTGCATCACTCTCTTGAGCCTCTGCATCACCTCTCTTGATCCTCTGCATCACTCTCTTGAGCCTCTGCATCACTCTCTTGAGCCTCTGCATCACTCTCTTGAGCCTCTGCATCACTCTCTTGAGCCTCTGCATCACTCTCTTGAGCCTCTGCATCCCTCTCTTGAGCCTCTGCATCCTCTCTTGCCCTCTGCATCACTCTCTTGATCCTCTGCATCACTCTCTTGAGCCTCTGCATCACTCTCTTAAGCCTCTGCATCACTCTCTTGAGCCTCTGCATCACTCTCTTAGCCTCTGCATCACTCTCTTGAGCCTCTGCATCACTCTCTTGAGCCTCTGCATCACTCTCTTGAGCCTCTGCATCACTCTCTTGAGCCTCTGCATCACTCTCTTAAGCCTCTGCATCACTCTCTTGAGCCTCTGCATCACTCTCTTGAGCCTCTGCATCACTCTCTTGAGCCTCTGCATCACTCTCTTGAGCCTCTGCATCACTCTCTTGAGCCTCTGCATCACTCTCTTGAGCCTCTGCATCCCTCTCTTGAGCCTCTGCATCACTCTCTTGAGCCTCTGCATCACTCTCTTGAGCCTCTGCATCACTCTCTTAAGCCTCTGCATCACTCTCTTGAGCCTCTGCATCCCTCTCTTGAGCCTCTGCATCACTCTCTTGAGCCTCTGCATCACTCTCTTGAGCCTCTGCATCCCTCTCTTGAGCCTCTGCATCACTCTCTTGAGCCTCTGCATCACTCTCTTGAGCCTCTGCATCACTCTCTTAAGCCTCTGCATCACTCTCTTGAGCCTCTGCATCACTCTCTTGAGCCTCTGCATCACTCTCTTGAGCCTCTGCATCACTCTCTTGAGCCTCTGCATCACTCTCTTGAGCCTCTGCATCCCTCTCTTGAGCCTCTGCATCACTCTCTTGAGCCTCTGCATCACTCTCTTAAGCCTCTGCATCACTCTCTTGAGCCTCTGCATCACTCTCTTGAGCCTCTGCATCACTCTCTTGAGCCTCTGCATCACTCTCTTGAGCCTCTGCATCACTCTCTTGAGCCTCTGCATCACTCTCTTGAGCCTCTGCATCACTCTCTTATAGCCTCTGCATCACTCTCTTGAGCCTCTGCATCACTCTCTTAAGCCTCTGCATCACTCTCTTGAGCCTCTGCATCCCTCTCTTGAGCCTCTGCATCACTTCTCTTGAGCCTCTGCATCACTCTCTTGAGCCTCTGCATCACTCTCTTAAGCCTCTGCATCACTCTCTTGAGCCTCTGCATCACTCTCTTGAGCCTCTGCATCACTCTCTTGAGCCTCTGCATCACTCTCTTGAGCCTCTGCATCACTCTCTTAAGCCTCTGCATCACTCTCTTGAGCCTCTGCATCACTCTCTTGAGCCTCTGCATCACTCTCTTAAGCCTCTGCATCACTCTCTTGAGCCTCTGCATCCCTCTCTTCAGCCTCTGCATCACTCTCTTGAGCCTCTGCATCCCTCTCTTGAGCCTCTGCATCACTCTCTTGAGCCTCTGCATCACTCTCTTGAGCCTCTGCATCACTCTCTTGAGCCTCTGCATCACTCTCTTGAGCCTCTGCATCACTCTCTGAACCCTCTGCATCCCTCTCTTGAGCCTCTGCATCACTCTCTTAAGCCTCTGCATCACTCTCTTGAGCCTCTGCATCACTCTCTTGAGCCTCTGCATCACTCTCTTGAGCCTCTGCATCACTCTCTTGAGCCTCTGCATCACTCTCTTGAGCCTCTGCATCACTCTCTTGAGCCTCTGCATCACTCTCTTGAGCCTCTGCATCACTCTCTTGAGCCTCTGCATCACTCTCTTGAGCCTCTGCATCACTCTCTTCAGCCTCTGCATCACTCTCTTAAGCCTCTGCATCACTCTCTTGAGCCTCTGCATCACTCTCTTGAGCCTCTGCATCACTCTCTTGAGCCTCTGCATCACTCTCTTGAGCCTCTGCATCACTCTCTTGAGCCTCTGCATCACTCTCTTGAGCCTCTGAATCTGCTCTCTTGAGCCTCTGCATCCCTCTCTTAAGCCTCTGCATCACTCTCTTAAGCCTCTGCATCACTCTCTTGAGCCTCTGCATCACTCTCTTAAGCCTCTGCATCACTCTCTTGAGCCTCTGCATCCCTCTCTTGAGCCTCTGCATCACTCTCTTGAGCCTCTGCATCACTCTCTTGAGCCTCTGCATCACTCTCTTGAGCCTCTGCATCACTCTCTTAAACCTCTGCATCACTCTCTTGAGCCTCTGCATCACTCTCTTGAGCCTCTGCATCCCTCTCTTGAGCCTCTGCATCACTCTCTTGAGCCTCTGCATCACTCTCTTGAGCCTCTGCATCACTCTCTTGAGCCTCTGCATCACTCTCTTAAGCCTCTGCATCCCTCTCTTGAGCCTCTGCATCCCTCTCTTGAGCCTCTGCATCCCTCTCTTGAGCCTCTGCATCCCTCTCTTGAGCCTCTGCATCACTCTCTTGAGCCTCTGCATCCCTCTCTTGAGCCTCTGCATCACTCTCTTGAGCCTCTGCATCACTCTCTTGAGCCTCTGCATCACTCTCTTAAGCCTCTGCATCACTCTCTTGAGCCTCTGCATCACTCTCTTGAGCCTCTGCATCACTCTCTTGAGCCTCTGCATCACTCTCTTGAGCCTCTGCATCACTCTCTTGAGCCTCTGCATCACTCTCTTGAGCCTCTGCATCCCTCTCTTGAGCCTCTGCATCACTCTCTTGAGCCTCTGCATCACTCTCTTGAGCCTCTGCATCCCTCTCTTGAGCCTCTGCATCACTCTCTTGAGCCTCTGCATCCCTCTCTTGAGCCTCTGCATCACTCTCTTGAGCCTCTGCATCCCTCTCTTGAGCCTCTGCATCACTCTCTTAAGCCTCTGCATCACTCTCTTGAGCCTCTGCATCACTCTCTTGAGCCTCTGCATCACTCTCTTGAGCCTCTGCATCCCTCTCTTGAGCCTCTGCATCACTCTCTTGAGCCTCTGCATCACTCTCTTGAGCCTCTGCATCACTCTCTTGAGCCTCTGCATCACTCTCTTGAGCCTCTGCATCACTCTCTTGAGCCTCTGCATCACTCTCTTGAGCCTCTGCATCCCTCTCTTGAGCCTCTGCATCACTCTCTTGAGCCTCTGCATCCCTCTCTTGAGCCTCTGCATCACTCTCTTGAGCCTCTGCATCACTCTCTTGAGCCTCTGCATCACTCTCTTGAGCCTCTGCATCACTCTCTTAAGCCTCTGCATCACTCTCTTGAGCCTCTGCATCACTCTCTTGAGCCTCTGCATCACTCTCTTGAGCCTCTGCATCACTCTCTTGAGCCTCTGCATCACTCTCTTGAGCCTCTGCATCACTCTCTTAAGCCTCTGCATCACTCTCTTGAGCCTCTGCACCACTCTCTTGAGCCTCTGCATCACTCTCTTGAGCCTCTGCATCACTCTCTTGAGCCTCTGCATCACTCTCTTGAGCCTCTGCATCCCTCTCTTCAGCCTCTGCATCACTCTCTTGAGCCTCTGCATCACTCTCTTGAGCCTCTGCATCACTCTCTTGAGCCTCTGCATCACTCTCTTGAGCCTCTGCATTACTCTCTTAAGCCTCTGCATCACTCTCTTGAGCCTCTGCATCCCTCTCTTGAGCCTCTGCATCACTCTCTTGAGCCTCTGCATCCCTCTCTTGAGCCTCTGCATCACTCTCTTGAGCCTCTGCATCACTCTCTTGAGCCTCTGCATCACTCTCTTGAGCCTCTGAATCACTCTCTTGAGCCTCTGCATCCCTCTCTTAAGCCTCTGCATCACTCTCTTGAGCCTCTGCATCACTCTCTTAAGCCTCTGCATCACTCTCTTGAGCCACTGCATCACTCTCTTGATCCTCTGCATCACTCTCTTGAGCCTCTGCATCACTCTCTTGAGCCTCTGCATCCCTCTCTTGAGCCTCTGCATCACTCTCTTAAGCCTCTGCATCACTCTCTTGAGCCTCTGCATCACTCTCTTGAGCCTCTGCATCCTCTCTCTTAAGCCTCTGCATCACTCTCTTACGCCTCTGCATCCCTCTCTTGAGCCTCTGCATCACTCTCTTGAGCCTCTGCATCACTCTCTTGAGCCTCTGCATCACTCTCTTGAGCCTCTGCATCCCTCTCTTGAGCCTCTGCATCACTCTCTTGAGCCTCTGCATCACTCTCTTGAGCCTCTGCATCCCTCTCTTGAGCCTCTGCATCCCTCTCTTGAGCCTCTGCATCACTCTCTTGAGCCTCTGCATCACTCTCTTGAGCCTCTGCATCCCTCTCTTGAGCCTCTGCATCACTCTCTTGAGCCTCTTCATCCCTCTCTTGAGCCTCTGCATCACTCTCTTAAGCCTCTGCATCACTCTCTTGAGCCTCTGCATCACTCTCTTAAGCCTCTGCATCACTCTCTTGAGCCTCTGCATCACTCTCTTGAGCCTCTGCATCACTGTCTTGAGCCTCTGCATCACTCTCTTGAGCCTCTGCATCACTCTCTTGAGCCTCTGCATCACTCTCTTAAGCCTCTGCATCACTCTCTTGAGCCTCTGCATCACTCTCTTGAGCCTCTGCATCACTCTCTTAAGCCTCTGCATCACTCTCTTGAGCCTCTGCATCACTCTCTTCAGCCTCTGCATCACTCTCTTGAGCCTCTGCTTCCCTCTCTTGAGCCTCTGCATCACTCTCTTGAGCCTCTGCATCACTCTCTTGAGCCTCTGCATCACTTTCTTAAGCCTCTGCATCCTCTCTTGAGCATCTGCATCTCTCTTGAGCCTCTGCATCACTCTCTTGATCCTCTGCATCACTCTTTTGAGCCTCTGCATCACTCTCTTTAGCCTTTGCATCTCTCTCTTTAGCCTCTGCATCACTCTCTTGAGCCTCTGCATCACTCTTTTGAGCCTCTGCATCCCTCTCTTAAGCCTCTGCATCACTCTCTTGAGCCTCTGCATCACTCTCTCGAGCCTCTGCATCACTCTCCTAAGCCTCTGCATCACTCTCTTGAGCCTCTGCATCACTCTCTTGAGCCTCTGCATCCCTCTCTTGAGCCTCTGCATCACTCTCTTAAGCCTCTTCATCACTCTCTTAAGCCTCTGCATCACTCTCTTAAGCCTCTGCATCGCTGTCTTAAGCCTGTGCATCCCTCTCTTGAGCCTCTGCATCCCTCTCTTGAGCCTCTGCATCCCTCTCTTGAGCCTCTGCATCCCTCTCTTGAGCCTCTGCATCCCTCTCTTGAGCCTCTGCATCACTCTCTTAAGCCTCTGCATCACTCTCTTGAGCCTCTGCATCACTCTCTTGAGCCTCTGCATCACTCTCTTGAGCCTCTGCATCACTCTCTTGAGCCTCTGCATCACTCTCTTGAGCCTCTGCATCACTCTCTTGAGCCTCTGCATCACTCTCTTGAGCCTCTGCATCACTCTCTTGAGCCTCTGCATCACTCTCTTGAGCCTCTGCATCACTCTCTTGAGCCTCTGCATCACTCTCTTGAGCCTCTGCATCACTCTCTTGAGCCTCTGCATCACTCTCTTGAGCCTCTGCATCACTCTCTTTAGCCTCTGCATCCCTATCTTGAGCCTATTCATCCCTCTATTGAGCCTCTGCATCACTCTCGATAGCCTCTGCCTCACTCTCTTGAGCCTCTGCATCACTCTCTTGAGCCCCTGCATCCCTCTCTTGAGCCTCTGCATCACTCTCCTGAGCCTCTGCATCACTCTCTTGAGCCTCTGCATCCCTCTCTTGAGCCTCTGCATCACTCTCTTGAGCCTCTGCATCACTCTCTTGAGCCTCTGCATCACTCTCTTGAGCCTCTGCATCCCTCTCTTGAGCCTCTGCATCCCTCTCTTGAGTCCTCTGCATCCCTCTCTTGAGCCTCTGCATCCCTCTCTTAAGCCTCTGCATCACTCTCTTAAGCCTCTGCATCACTCTCTTAAGCCTCTGCATCACTCTCTTGAGCCTCTGCATCACTCTCTTGAGCCTCTGCATCCCTCTCTTGAGCCTCTGCATCATCTCTCTTGAGCCTCTGCATCACTCTCTTAAGCCTCTGCATCACTCTCTTGAGCCTCTGCATCACTCTCTTAAGCCTCTGCATCACTCTCTTGAGCCTCTGCATCACTCTCTTGAGCCTCTGCATCACTCTCTTGAGCCTCTGCATCACTCTCTTGAGCCTCTGCATCCCTCTCTTGAGCCTCTGCATCCCTCTCTTGAGCCTCTGCATCACTCTCTTGAGCCTCTGCATCCCTCTCTTAAGCCTCTGCATCCCTCTCTTGAGCCTCTGCATCACTCTCTTGAGCCTCTGCATCACTCTCTTAAGCCTCTGCATCACTCTCTTGAGCCTCTGCATCACTCTCTTGAGCCTCTGCATCACTCTCTTGAGCCTCTGCATCACTCTCTTAAGCCTCTGCATCCCTCTCTTGAGCCTCTGCATCACTCTCTTGAGCCTCTGCATCACTCTCTTGAGCCTCTGCATCACTCTCTTGAGCCTCTGCATCACTCTCTTGAGCCTCTGCATCACTCTCTTGAGCCTCTGCATCACTCTCTTGAGCCTCTGCATCACACTCTTGAGCCTCTGCATCACTCTCTTAAGCCTCTGCATCACTCTCTTAAGCCTCTGCATCACTCTCTTACGCCTCTGCATCCCTCTCTTGAGCCTCTGCATCACTCTCTTGAGCCTCTGCATCACTCTCTTGAGCCTCTGCATCACTCTCTTGAGCCTCTGCATCCCTCTCTTGAGCCTCTGCATCACTCTCTTGCAGCCTCTGCATCACTCTCTTGAGCCTCTGCATCACTCTCTTAAGCCTCTGCATCCCTCTCTTGAGCCTCTGCATCACTCTCTTGAGCCTCTGCATCACTCTCTTGAGCCTCTGCATCCCTCTCTTGAGCCTCTGCATCACTCTCTTAAGCCTCTGCATCCCTCTCTTGAGCCTCTGCATCACTCTCTTGAGCCTCTGCATCACTCTCTTGAGCCTCTGCATCACTCTCTTGAGCCTCTGCATCACTCTCTTGAGCCTCTGCATCACTCTCTTAAGCCTCTGCATCCCTCTCTTGAGCCTCTGCATCCCTCTCTTGAGCCTCTGCATCACTCTCTTGAGCCTCTGCATCACTCTCTTGAGCCTCTGCATCACTCTCTTGAGCCTCTGCATCACTCTCTTGAGCCTCTGCATCACTCTCTTAAGCCTCTGCATCACTCTCTTGAGCCTCTGCATCACTCTCTCTTCAGCCTCTGCATCACTCTCTTAAGCCTCTGCATCACTCTCTTGAGCCTCTGCATCACTCTCTTGAGCCTCTGCATCACTCTCTTGAGCCTCTGCATCCCTCTCTTGAGCCTCTGCATCACTCTCTTGAGCCTCTGCATCCCTCTCTTGAGCCTCTGCATCCCTCTCTTAAGCCTCTGCATCACTCTCTTGAGCCTCTGCATCACTCTCTTGAGCCTCTGCATCACTCTCTTCAGCCTCTGCATCCCTCCCTTGAGCCTTTGCATCACTCTCTTGAGCCTCTGCATCCCTCTCTTGAGCCTCTGCATCACTCTCTTGAGCCTCTGCATCCCTCTCTTGAGCCTCTGCATCCCTCTCTTGAGCCTCTGCATCACTCTCTTTCAGCCTCTGCATCACTCTCTTAAGCCTCTGCATCACTCTCTTGAGCCTCTGCATCCCTCTCTTGAGCCTCTGCATCACTCTCTTGAGCCTCTGCATCACTCTCTTGAGCCTCTGCATCCCTCTCTTGAGCCTCTGCATCACTCTCTTAAGCCTCTGCATCACTCTCTTGAGCCTCTGGATCACTCTCTTGAGCCTCTGCATCACTCTCTTGAGCCTCTGCATCACTCTCTTAAACCTCTGCATCCCTCTCTTGAGCCTCTGCATCACTCTCTTGAGCCTCTGCATCACTCTCTTGAGCCTCTGCATCACTCTCATGAGCCTCTGCATCCCTCTCTTGAGCCTCTGCATCACTCTCTTGAGCCTCTGCATCACTCTCTTGAGCCTCTGCATCACTCTCTTGAGCCTCTGCATCACTCTCTTGATCCTCTGCATCACTCTCATGAGCCTCTGCATCACTCTCTTGAGCCTCTGCATCACTCTCTTGAGCCTCTGCATCACTCTCTTGAGCCTCTGCATCCCTCTCTTCAGCCTCTGCATCACTCTCTTGATCCTCTGCATCACTCTCTTGAGCCTTAGCATCACTCTCTTGAGCCTCTGTATTCTTCTCTTAAGCCTCTGCATCACTCTCTTGAGCCTCTGCATCACTTTCATGGCCTCTACATCCCTCTCGTCAGCCTCTGCATCCCTCTTTTAAGCCTCTGCATCACTCTCTGTAGCCTCTGCATCACTATCTTGACCCTCTGCATCACTCTCTTAAATCTCTGCATCCCTCTCTTGAGCCTCTGCATCACTCTCTTGAGCCTCTGCATCACTCTCTTGAGCCTCTGCATCACTCTCTTCAGCCTCTGCATCACTCTCTTGAGCCTCTGCATCACTCTCTTGAGCCTCTGCATCACTCTTTTGAGCCTCTGCATCACTCTCTTGAGCCTCTGCATCACTCTCTTGAGCCTCTGCATCCCTCTCTTGAGCCTCTGCATCACTCTCTTGAGCCTCTGCATCACTCTCTTGAGCCTCTGCATCACTCTCTTGAGCCTCTGCATCACTCTCTTGAGCCTCTGCATCACTCTCTTGAGCCTCTGCATCACTCTCTTGAGCCTCTGCATCACTCTCTTAAGCCTCTGCATCTCTCTCTTCAGCCTCTGCATCACTCTCTTGAGCCTCTGCATCACTCTCTTGAGCCTCTGCATCACTCTCTTGAGCCTCTGCATCACTCTCCTAAGCCTCTGCATCACTCTCTTGAGCCTCTGCATCACTCTCTTGAGCCTCTGCTCTTGATCTGCATCCTCTCTTGAGCCTCTGCATCACTCTCTTGAGCCTCTGCATCACTCTCTTAAGCCTCTGCATCACTCTCTTAAGCCTCTGCATCACTCTCTTGAGCCTCTGCATCACTCTCTTGAGCCTCTGCATCACTCTCTTAAGCCTCTGCATCACTCTCTTAAGCCTCTGCATCACTCTCTTGAGCCTCTGCATCCCTCTCTTAAGCCTCTGCATCACTCTCTTGAGCCTCTGCATCACTCTCTTGAGCCTCTGCATCACTCTCTTGAGCCTCTGCATCACTCTCTTGAGCCTCTGCATCACTCTCTTGAGCCTCTGCATCACTCTCTTGAGCCTCTGCATCACTCTCTTGAGCCTCTGCATCACTCTCTTGAGCCTCTGCATCACTCTCTTGAGCCTCTGCATCCCTCTCTTGAGCCTCTGCATCACTCTCTTGAGCCTCTGCATCACTCTCTTGAGCCTCTGCATCCCTCTCTTGAGCCTCTGCATCACTCTCTTGAGCCTCTGCATCACTCTCTTGAGCCTCTGCATCACTCTCTTGAGCCTCTGCATCACTCTCTTGAGCCTCTGCATTACTCTCTTGAGCCTCTGCATCACTCTCTTGAGCCTCTGCATCACTCTCTTAAGCCTCTGCATCACTCTCCTAAGCCTCTGCATCACTCTCTTGAGCCTCTGCATCACTCTCTTGAGCCTCTGCATCACTCTCTTGAGCCTCTGCATCCCTCTCTTGAGCCTCTGCATCACTCTCTTGAGCCTCTGCATCACTCTCTTCATCCTCTGCATCCCTCTGTTGAGCCTCTGCATCACTCTCTTAAGCCTCTGCATCCCTCTCTTGAGCCTCTGCATCCCTCTCTTGAGCCTCTGCATCCCTCTCTTGAGCCTCTGCATCCCTCTCTTGAGCCTCTGCATCACTCTCTTAAGCCTCTGCATCCCTCTCTTGAGCCTCTGCATCACTCTCTTAAGCCTCTGCATCACTCTCTTGAGCCTCTGCATCACTCTCTTGAGCCTCTGCATCACTCTCTTGAGCCTCTGCATCCCTCTCTTGAGCCTCTGCATCACTCTCTTGAGCCTCTGCATCACTCTCTTAAGCCTCTGCATCACTCTCTTGAGCCTCTGCATCACTCTCTTGAGCCTCTGCATCACTCTCTTATGCCTCTGCATCACTCTCTTAAGCCTCTGCATCACTTTCTTGAGCCTCTGCATCACTCTCTTGAGCCTCTGCATCACTCTCTTGAGCCTCTGCATCCCTCTCTTGAGCCTCTGCATCCCTCTCTTGAGCCTCTGCATCACTCTCTTGAGCCTCTGCATCACTCTCTTGAGCCTCTGCATCACTCTCTTGAGCCTCTGCATCACTCTCTTGAGCCTCTGCATCACTCTCTTGAGCCTCTGCATCCCTCTCTTGAGCCTCTGCATCACTCTCTTAAGCCTCTGCATCACTCTCTTCAGCCTCTGCATCACTCTCTTAGCCTCTGCATCACTCTCTTGAGCCTCTGCATCACTCTCTTGAGCCTCTGCATCACTCTCTTGAGCCTCTGCATCACTCTCTTGAGCCTCTGCATCACTCTCTTGAGCCTCTGCATCACTCTCTTGAGCCTCTGCATCACTCTCTTGAGCCTCTGCATCACTCTCTTGAGCCTCTGCATCCCTCTCTTGAGCCTCTGCATCACTCTCTTGAGCCTCTGCATCCCTCTCTTGAGCCTCTGCATCCCTCTCTTGAGCCTCTGCATCACTCTCTTGAGCCTCTGCATCACTCTCTTGAGCCTCTGCATCACTCTCTTAAGCCTCTGCATCACTCTCTTGAGCCTCTGCATCCCTCTCTTGAGCCTCTGCATCACTCTCTTGAGCCTCTGCATCCCTCTCTTGAGCCTCTGCATCCCTCTCTTGAGCCTCTGCATCACTCTCTTGAGCCTCTGCATCACTCTCTTGAGCCTCTGCATCACTCTCCTAAGCCTCTGCATCCCTCTCTTGATCCTCTGCATCACTCTCTTGAGCCTCTGCATCACTCTCTTGAGCCTCTGCATCACTCTCTTAAGCCTCTGCATCACTCTCTTAAGCCTCTGCATCACTCTCTTAAGCCTCTGCATCACTCTCTTGAGCCTCTGCATCACTCTCTTAAGCCTCTGCATCACTCTCTTGAGCCTCTGCATCACTCTCTTAAGCCTCTGCATCCCTCTCTTGAGCCTCTGCATCACTCTCTTAAGCCTCTGCATCACTCTCTTGAGCCTCTGCATCACTCTCTTGAGCCTCTGCATCACTCTCTTGAGCCTCTGCATCACTCTCTTGAGCCTCTGCATCACTCTCTTGAGCCTCTGCATCACTCTCTTGAGCCTCTGCATCACTCTCTTGAGCCTCTGCATCACTCTCTTGAGCCTCTGCATCACTCTCTTGAGCCTCTGCATCACTCTCTTGAGCCTCTGCATCACTCTCTTAAGCCTCTGCATCCCTCTCTTGAGCCTCTGCATCACTCTCTCTTGAGCCTCTGCATCACTCTCTTGCCTCTGCATCACTCTCTTAAGCCTCTGCATCACTCTCTAGAGCCTCTGCATCTCTCTCTTCAGCCTCTGCATCACTCTCTTAAGCCTCTGCATCCCTCTCTTAAGCCTCTGCATCACTCTCTTGAGCCTCTGCATCACTCTCTTGAGCCTCTGCATCACTCTCTTGTGCCTCTGCATCATTCTCTTGAGCCTCTGCATCCCTCTCCTGAGCCTCTGCATCACTCTCTTGAGCCTCTGCATCACTCTCTTGAGCCTCTGCATCACTCTCTTGTGCCTCTGCATCACTCTCTTGAGCCTCTGCATCACTCTCTTCAGCCTCTGCATCCCTCTCTTGAGCCTCTGCATCATTCTCTTAAGCCTCTGCATCACTCTCTTGAGCCTCTGCATCACTCTCTTGAGCCTCTGCATCACTCTCTTGAGCCTCTGCATCACTCTCTTGAGCCTCTGCATCACACTCTTGAGCCTCTGCATCACTCTCTTGAGCCTCTGCATCACTCTCTTGAGCCTCTGCATCCCTCTCTTGAGCCTCTGCATCACTCTCTTGAGCCTCTGCATCACTCTCTTGAGCCTCTGCATCTCTCTCTTGAGCCTCTGCATCACTCTCTTCTGCATCCTCTGCATCACTCTCTTGAGCCTCTGCATCACTCTCTTGAGCCCTGCATCACTCTCTTGAGCCTCTGCATCACTCTCTTGAGCCTCTGCATCACTCTCTTGAGCCTCTGCATCACTCTCTTGAGCCTCTGCATCACTCTCTTAAGCCTCTGCATCACTCTCTTGAGCCTCTGCATCCCTCTCTTGAGCCTCTGCATCACTCTCTCAAGCCTCTGCATCACTCTCTTCATCCTCTGCATCACTCTCCTGAGCCTGTTCATCACTCTCTTAAGCCTCTGCATCAATCTCTAGAGCCTCTGCATCTCTCTCTTCAGCCTCTACATCACTCTCTTAAGCCTCTGCTTCCCTCTCTTGATCCTCTGCATCACTCTCCTGAGCCTCTGCATCACTCTCTTGAGCCTCTGCATCACTCTCTTGAGCCTCTGCATCACTCTCTTGAGCCTCTGCATCACTCTCTTGAGCCTCTGCATCACTCTCTTGAGCCTCTGCATCACTCTCTTAAGCCTCTGCATCACTCTCTTCATCCTCTGCATCACTCTCTTGAGCCTCTGCATCATTCTCTTGAGCCTCTGCATCACTCTCTTGAGCCTCTGCATCACTCTCTTGAGCCTCTGCATCCCTCTCTTGAGCCTCTGCATCACTCTCATAAGCCTCTGCATCACTCTCTTCAGCCTCTGCATCCCTCTCTTGAGCCTCTGCATCACTCTCTTAAGCCTCTGCATCACTCTCTTGAGCCTCTGCATCACTCTCTTGAGCCTCTGCATCACTCTCTTGAGCCTCTGCATCCCTCTCTTGAGCCTCTGCATCACTCTCTTGAGCCTCTGCATCACTCTCTTGAGCCTCTGCATCACTCTCTTGAGCCTCTGCATCACTCTCTTGAGCCTCTGCATCACTCTCTTGAGCCTCTGCATCACTCTCTTGAGCCTCTGCATCACTCTCTTGAGCCTCTGCATCACTCTCTTGAGCCTCTGCATCACTCTCTTGAGCCTCTGCATCCCTCTCTTGAGCCTCTGCATCACTCTCTTGAGCTCTGCATCACTCTCTTGAGCCTCTGCATCACTCTCTTGAGCCTCTGCATCACTCTCTTGAGCCTCTGCATCACTCTCTTAAGCCTCTGCATCACTCTCTTGAGCCTCTGCATCCCTCTCTTGAGCATCACTCTCTCTGCATCACTCTCTTGAGCCTCTGCATCCCTCTCTTGAGCCTCTGCATCACTCTCTTGAGCCTCTGCATCCCTCTCTTGAGCCTCTGCATCACTCTCTTAAGCCTCTGCATCACTCTCTCCTTGCATCACTCCCAAGAGCCTTTGCATCACTTTCTTAAGCCTCTGCATCCCTTTCTTAAGCCTCTGCATTCCTCTCTTGAGCCTCTGAATCCCTCTCCTAATCCTCTGCATCACTCTCTTTATCCTCTGCATCACTCTCTTGAGCCTCTGCATCACTCTCTTGAGCCTTTGCACCACTCTCTTAAGCCTCTGCATCCCTCTCTTGAGCCTCTGCATCCCTCTCTTGAACCTCTGCATCCCGCTCTTAAGCCTCTGCATCCCTCTCTTGAACCTCTGCATCCCGCTCTTAAGCCTCTGCATCACTCTCTTCAGCCTCTGCATTTCTCTCTTCAGCCTCTGCATCCCTCTCTTGAGCCTCTGCATCACTCTCTTGAGCCTCTGCATCACTCTCTTAAGCCTCTGCATCACTCTCTTGAGCCTCTGCATCACTCTCTTAAGCCTCTGCATCACTCTCTTGAGCCTCTGCATCACTCTCTTGAGCCTCTGCATCACTCTCTTGAGCCTCTGCATCACTCTCTTGAGCCTCTGCATCACTCTCTTGAGCCTCTGCATCACTCTCTTGAGCCTCTGCATCACTCTCTTGAGCCTCTGCATCACTCTCTTGAGCCTCTGCATCCTCTCTTGAGCCTCTGCATCACTCTCTTGAGCCTCTGCATCACTCTCTTGAGCCTCTGCATCACTCTCTTGAGCCTCTGCATCACTCTCTTGAGCCTCTGCATCACTCTCTTTAGCCTCTGCATCACTCTCTTTCGCCTCTGCATCTCTCTCTTGAGCGTCTGCATCACTCTCTTACGCCTCTGCATCCCTCTCTTGAGCCTCTGCATCACTCTCTTGAGCCTCTGCATCACTCTCTTGAGCCTCTGCATCACTCTCTTGAGCCTCTGCATCACTCTCTTGAGCCTCTGCATCACTCTCTTGAGCCTCTGCATCACTCTCTTGAGCCTCTGCATCACTCTCTTAAGCCTCTGCATCACTCTCTTGAGCCTCTGCATCACTCTCTTGAGCCTCTGCATCACTCTCTTGAGCCTCTGCATCACTCTCTTAAGCCTCTGCATCCCTCTCTTGAGCCTCTGCATCACTCTCTTGAGCCTCTGCATCACTCTCTTGAGCCTCTGCATCACTCTCTTGAGCCTCTGCATCACTCTCTTAAGCCTCTGCATCACTCTCTTGAGCCTCTGCATCACTCTCTTGAGCCTCTGCATCACTCTCTTGAGCCTCTGCATCACTCTCTAGAGCCTCTGCATCACTCTCTTGAGCCTCTGCATCACTCTCTTGAGCCTCTACATCACTCTCTTAAGCCTCTGCATCCCTCTCTTGAGCCTCTGCATCACTCTCTTAAGCCTCTGCATCACTCTCTTCAGCCTCTGCATCACTCTCTTGAGCCTCTGCATCCCTCTCTTGAGCCCCTGCATCCCTCTCTAAGCCTCTGCATCACTCTCTTGAGCCTCTGCATCATTCTCTTGAGCTTCTGCATCACTCTCTGGAGCCTCTGCTTCACTCTCTTGAGCATCTGTATCCCTCTCTTGAGCCTCTGCATCACACTCTTGAGCCTCTGCATCACTCTCTTGAGCCTCTGCATCACTCTCTTGAGCCTCTGCATCACTCTCTTGAGCCTCTGCATCCCTCTCTTAAGCCTCTGCATCACTCTCTTGAGCGTCTGCATCACTCTCTTGAGCCTCTGCATCCCTCTCTTGATCCTCTGCATCACTCGCTTGAGCCTCTGCATAACTCTCTTGAGCCTCTGCATCACTCTCTTCAGCCTCTGCATCCCTCTCTTGAGCCTCTGCAACACTCTCTTAATTCAGCCTCTGCATCACTCTCTTTAGCCTCTGCACCCCACTTTTAAGCCTCTGCATCGCTCTCTTGAGCCTCTGCATCCCTCTCATGAGCCTCTGCATCACTCTCTTAATTCTCTGCAACTCTCTCTTCAGCGAATGCATAACTCACTTGCGCCTCTGCATCCCTCTCTTGATCCTCTACATCACTCGCTTGAGCCTCTGCATAACTCTCTTGAGTCTCTGCATCTCTCTCTTGAGCCTCTGTATCCCTCTCTTGATCCTCTGCATCTCTCTCTTGAGCCTTGCATCACTCTCTTAAGCCTCTGCATCCCTCTCTTGAGCCTCTGCATCATTCTCTTGAGCCTCTGCATCACTCTCTTGAGCCTCTGCATCACTCTCTTAAGCCTCTGCATCACTCTCTTGAGCCTCTGCCCAGCAAACACAAATCATCTACACAACGTTCGCCTATCTCTTCCCATAGGTGTGGGAATGATTTGCATTGAGAATGGTGCAGGAGAGCCTTTGAGAAACTTTTACTCAAAAAATCCAAACACAAAGGTTTAATTATAAATTGTTTTTCTACAATTATTTTCTTCCAAATGTAAAACAAATAGTTTTTACATGTTTAAATATAAAATTTATGGTGTTTTTTTGTAAAATTCATTAATAAATTGTGAATGATATATATTGGCTGAGTGAAACCTTTAAAATCCATTTAGTTATAATATGAACAGAAAAAAGTAGTTTTCCAAATTTTCTAAAAATCGCTCTTTTTAACACAATTTGACTCCTTATGCATTCCACTAAACACTAATATCATGTTTAAATATATAATTTATGTATTATTCCCTAAGATAATTTATATAAATTATAAAAGTTGCTGGAAAGTGGTGAGAAAGAATCTGAAAACGTTTTGTTGTCTTATATTGGCGTGTTCTTATTAACTAGAGTGAGTAAGAGTGAGCGAGAGTGGGTAAGAGTGAGTAAGAGTGACTGAAGGTGAGTGAGAGTGCCAGAGAGTGTGTAAGTGTGAGTAAGAGTGAGTATAAGTAAGAGTGACTGAGAGTGAGTAAGAGTGACAGAGTGAGTAGAGTGAGAGAGTAAGAGTGACAGAGTGAGTAAGAGTAAGAGTGAGTAGAGTGAGAGTAAGAGTGATTGTAAAGTGAGTTGAGAGTAAGAGTGATTGAGAGTAGTGAGAGTAAGAGTGATTGAGAGTAAGAGTGATTGAGAGTAAGAGTGATTGAGAGTAAGAGTGATTGAGAGTAAGAGTGATTGAGAGTAAGAGTGATTGAGAGTAAGAGTGATTGGGAGTAGAGAGATTGGGAGTAGGAGTAGAGTGAGAGTAGGAGTAAGAATGAGAATAAGAGTGATTGAGAGTAAGAGTGAGTAAGAGTAAGAGTGAGAGTAAGAGTGATTGAGAGTAAGAGTGATTGAGAGTAAGAGTGATTGAGAGTAAGAGTGATTGGGAGTAAGAGTAAGAAGAGTGAGTGAGAGTAAGAGTAAGAATGAGAGTAGGAGTGATTGAGAGTAGGAGTGATTGGGAGTAGGAGTGATTGGGAGTAAGAGTGATTGAGAGTAAGAGTAATTGAGAGTGGTTGAGAGTATGAGAGTAAGAGTGAGAGAGTGAGTATGAATGGGTAAGGGTGACTGAGAGTGAGTAAGAGTGACAGAGTAAGAATGACAGAGTAAGAGTGATAGAGAGTAAGAGTGACAGAGAGTAAGAGTGACAGAGAGTAAGAGTGACAGAGAGTGACAGAGTAAGAGTGACAGAGAGTAAGAGTGACAGAGAGTAAGAGTGACAGAGAGTAAGAGTGACAGAGTAAGAGTGAGTAAGGATGACAGAGAAAGAGTGAGTAATAGTGCGTAAGAGTGATTGAGAGTTAGAGTGAGAGTAAGAGTGATTGAGAGTTAGTGAGAGTAAGAGTGATTGAGAGTAAGAGTGATTGAGAGTAAAAGTGATTGAGAGTAAGAGTGATTGAGAGTAAGAGTGATTGGGAGTAAGAGTGATTGAGAGTAAGAGTGATTGGGAGTAAGAGTGATTGGGAGTAGGAGTAAGAATGAGAATAAGAGTGATTGAGAGTAAGAGTGAGTAAGAGTAAGAATGAGAGTAAGAGTGATTGAGAGTAAGAGTGATTGAGAGTAAGAGTGATTGAGAGTAAGAGTGATTGGGAGTAAGAGTGATTGAGAGTAAGAGTGATTGGGAGTAAGAGTGATTGGGAGTAGGAGTAAGAATGAGAATAAGAGTGATTGAGAGTAAGAGTGAGTAAGAGTAAGAATGAGAGTAAGAGTGATTGAGAGTAAGAGTGATTGAGAGTAAGAGTGATTGAGAGTAAGAGTGATTGGGAGTAAGAGTGATTGGGAGTAAGAGTAAGAGTGAGAGTAAGAGTAAGAATGAGAATAAGAGTGATTGAGAGTAAGAGTGATTGGGAGTAAGAGTAAGAGTAAGAATGAGAGTAGGAGTGATTGAGAGTAGGAGTGATTGGGAGTAGGAGATTGGGAGTAAGATGATGGGAGTAAGAGTGATTGAGAGTAAGAGTAATTGAGAGTAAGAGTATGAGAGTAAGAGTGAGAGAGTGAGTATGAATGGGTAAGGGTGACTGAGAGTGAGTAAGAATGACAGAGTAAGAGTGACAGAGAGTAAGAGTGACAGAGAGTAAGAGTGACAGAGAGTAAGAGTGACAGAGAGTAAGAGTGACAGAGAGTAAGAGTGACAGAGAGTAAGAGTGACAGAGTAGAGTAAGAGTGACAGAGAGTAAGAGTGACAGAGAGTAAGAGTGACAGAGTAAGAGTGAAGAGTAAGAGTAAGAGTGACAGAGTAAGAGTGACAGAGAGTAAGAGTGACAGAGAGTAAGAGTGACAGAGAGTAAGAGTGACAGAGTAAGAGAGTGAGAGTGATTATGAGAGAGTTAAGAGTGTGAGGTGTGAGAGGGTAGCAGGCCAGGGGAGGCAGGATGTGTGGTCACAGGCGAGGCCTAGGCCTCGTGATCTCTAATGTTGGTTTTTATATATATGTTGGATTTTTTGTCCTGTTTCAAATTATAATTATTTAGCAGGAATGTAATAAGATATTGCACAGTATTAATGTGACAATAATATATGCATTATTTCCTTGATAATCAAACTTGTTGTTCAAAGATAATATACAATCTTTGAAGGAAACATTTTGAGAGCGCGAGCTGGCAACACTGGGCAGGTGGGTGAGAGAGACATATGGTTAATTGTGCTCAGACCTTCAGTGGTGAAGGGTGTGTCCCAGCTGGCCGCCACCAGCCGCCACCCGCCGCCACCCGCCGCCCACCAGCCGCCACCCGCCACCACCCACCACCCACCACCAGCCGCCACCCACCACCAGGCCCCCACCCGCCACCTGCCACCACCCACCATCAGCCGCCACCCGCCGCCACCCGCCACCCACCACCCAGCCGCCAGCCGCCGCCACCCGCCACCCACCACCAGCCGCCACCCGCCACCCACCACCAGCCGCCACCCGCCACCGCCACCACCACCGCCACCCGCCACCACCCACCACCAGCCACCACCCCACCACCACCACCCGCCCCGCCACCACCACCGCCACCCCACCACCAGCCGCCACCCCACCAGCCACCACCCACCACCAGCCGCCACCCGCCACCACCCACCACCAGCCGCCACCCGCCACCACCCACCACCAGCCACCCGCCACCCACCACCACCCGCCACCACCACCAGCCACCCACCACCGCCACCCACCACCGCCACCACCCGCCACCACGCACCACCACCACCGCCACCACCCACCACCACCACCACCCGCCACCACCACCACCACCCACCACCACCGCCGCCACCACCCACCACCACCGCCGCCACCACCCATCATCACCGCCGCCACCACCCACCACAGCCGCCACCACCACCACCACCCACCACCCATCACCGCCACCACCGCCACCACCCACCACAGCCGCCGCCGACCCACCACCGCCACCACCACACCCGCCACCACCACCACCACCCACCACCACCACCACCACCCGCCACCGCCGCCACCACCAGCCGCCACCCGCCACCACCGCCCGCCACCGCCACCACCACCAGCCGCCATCACCACCACCACCGCCACCAGCCGCCACCACCACCAGCCACCACTGCCCGCCACCAGCCGCCACCACCACCAGCCGCCACCACCACCACCACCAGCCGCCACCACCGCCACCACCGCCAGCCGCCACCACCAGCCGCCATCACCGCCACCACCAGCCGCCACAGCACCACCAGCCGCCCACCACCGCCACCAGCTGCCACCACCACCAGCCGCCACCACCAGCCGCCACCACCGCCACCACCACCTGCCACCAGCCGCCACCACCGCCCGCTATCAGCCGTCACCGCCCGTTGCCACAGTCGCCACCGCAAGCCGCCACCGCCAGCCGCCACCAGCCCCCCCCACCCACCGCCGATCGTCACCACCCACCACAGCCGCCGCCGCCGCCACCGCCCGCCACCGCCCGCCACCGCCCGCCACCACCCACCACAGCCGCCACCACCCACCACCCGCCGCCACCACCACCACCACCAGCCGCCGCCGCCACCCACCACCCGCCGCCACCACCCACCACCACCAGCCGCCGCCGCCACCACCACCCACCACCACCGCCGCCACCACCACCACCACCAGCCGCCGCCGCCACCACCACCACACCACCACCAGCCACCACCGCCACCACCACCCACCACCACCGCCGCCACCACCACCCCCACCACCGCCGCCACCACCCACCACCGCCAGCCGCCACCCGCCACCGCCCGCCACCACCGCCACCACCGCCAGACAGCCGCCAGTGTCCGCCACCGCCGCCACTGTCCGCCCGCCGTCACTGTCCGCCACTGCCACTATCCACTGTCCGCCCACTGTCCGCCACCGCCACCACTGTCTGCCACCGCCACCACTGTCCGCCACTGCCACCACTGTCCGCCACCGCCACCACTGTCCGCCCGCCGCCACCACTGTCCGCCCGCCGCCACCACTGTCCGCCCGCCGCCACCACTGTCCGCCCGCCGCCTCCACTGTCCGCCCGCCGCCACCACTGTCCGCCCGCCGCCGCCACTGTCCGCCCGCCGCCGCCACTGTCCGCCCGCCGCCGCCACTGTCCGCCCGCCGCCGCCACTGTCCGCCCGCCGCCGCCACTGTCCGCCCGCCGCCGCCACTGTCCGCCCGCCCCCACTGCCGCCGCCAAAGCCGCCACCCGCTCGCCGCCACTATCCGCCACAGCCGCCACTGTCCGCCCGCCGCCACTATCCGCCACCGCCGCCACTGTCCGCCCGCCGCCACTGTCCGCCCGCCGCCGCCACTGTCCGCCCGCCGCCACTGTCCGCCCGCCGCCACTATCCGCCACCGCCGCCACTGTCCGCCCGCCGCCACCACTGTCCGCCCGCCGCCACCACTGTCCGCCCGCCGCCACCGCCCGCCGCCACCACTGTCCGCCCGCCGCCACCACTGTCCGCCCGCCGCCCCGCCGCCACCACTGTCCGCCCGCCGCCACCACTGTCCGCCCGCCGCCACCACGGTCCGCCCGCCGCCGCCTCTGTCCGCCCGCCGCCGCCACTGTCCGCCCGCCGCCGCCACTGTCCGCCCGCCGCCGCCACTGTCCGCCCGCCGCCGCCACTGTCCGCCCGCCGCCACTGTCCACCACCGCCGCCAAAGCCGCCACGGTCCGCCCGCCGCCACTATCCGCCACAGCCGCCACTGTCCGCCCCACTGCCGCCACTGTCCGCCCGCCGCCACTGTCCGCCCGCCGCCACTGTCCGCCACCGCCGCCACTGTCCGCCCGCCGCCACTATCCGCCACCGCCGCCACTGTCCGCCCGCCGCCACTGTCCGCCCGCCGCCGCCACTGTCCGCCCGCCGCCACTGTCCGCCCGCCGCCACTATCCGCCACCGCCGCCACTGTCCGCCCGCCGCCACTGTCCGTCCGCCACCACTGTCCGCCCGCCCGCCACCACTGTCCGCCCGCCGCCACCACTGTCCGCCCGCCGCCACCACTGTCCGCCCGCCGCCACCACTGTCCGCCCGCCGCCACCACTGTCCGCCCGCCGCCACCACTGTCCGCCCGCCGCCACTGTCCGCCCGCCGCCACCACTGTCCGCCCGCCGCCACCACTGTCCGCCCGCCGCCGCCACTGTCCGCCCGCCGCCGCCACTGTCCGCCCGCCGCCGCCACTGTCCGCCCGCCGCCGCCACTGTCCGCCCGCCGCCGCCACTGTCCACTGTCCACCACCGCCGCCAAAGCCGCCACGGTCCGCCCGCCGCCACTATCCGCCACAGCCGCCACTGTCCGCCCGCCGCCACTGTCCGCCCGCCGCCACTGTCCGCCCGCCGCCACTGTCCGCCACCGCCGTCCGCCCGCCGCCACTATCCGCCACCGCCGCCACTGTCCGCCCGCCGCCACTGTCCGCCCGCCGCCGCCACTGTCCGCCCGCCGCCACTGTCCGCCCGCCGCCACTATCCGCCACCGCCGCCACTGTCCGCCACAGCCGTCACTCTCCGCCGTACAGCCTCCCCTCTCTCCGTTAGTAAATAATTATAATTGTTATAAATAAATAATAAAAGAAATATAAATTATTAGATTTTTTTACCCTTAAATTGGTTTTAATATTTAAATTGAAAATAATAATATAATATAAAATATAATAAAAATAATATAATATAAAATATAATTTAATTTCAAGAAATTTAACTTTAAACACAAAGATGTGAAAAAGGGTTCAGATTATTGGCTCAAACCTTTCATAAGAGATTCATATTGGTATATGAATGGATTATGAATGACTCATGTTAGGAGTGTAAAGTTGCCACAACATCTCAAATTAGTGATAGATACATATGTCTTGGTTATAAGTTTTGGAAACCTATTTAAGTCCACACACAATATCGTATCTGATACGATAAAACAAACGTTTCCAATACTTTCAAATACTTTCCAGATATGTTATGGCAACCTAAAATTGTTTGCTGGGTGAATCCCTCTCTTGAGCCTCTGAATCCCTCTCTTGAGCCTCTACATCACTCTCTCAAGCCTCTGCATCACTCTCTTGAGCCTCTGCCTCCTCTGCATCACTCTCTTGATCCTCTGCATCACTCTCCTGAGCCTCTGCATCACTCTCTTAAGCCTCTGCAGCACTCTCTAGAGCCTCTGCATCTCTCTCTTCAGCCTCTGCATCACTCTCTTAAGCCTCTGCTTCCCTCTCTTGATCCTCTGCATCACTCTCTTGAGCCTCTGCATCACTCTCTTGATCCTTTACATCACTCTCTTGAGCCTCTGCATCACTCTCTTAAGCCTCTCCATCACTCTGTTGAGCCTCTGCATCACTCTTTTGAGCCTCTGCATCACTCTCTTAAGCCTCTGCATCCCTCTCTTCATCCTCTGCATCACTCTCTTGACCCTCTGCATCATTTTCTTGAGCCTCTGCATCCCTCTCTTAAACCTCTACATCATTTTCTTGAGCCTCTGCATCACTCTCTTGAGGCTCTGCATCACTCTCTTAAGCCTCTGCATCTCTCTCTTCAGCCTCTGCATCACTCTCTTGATCCTCTGCATCCCTCTCTTGAGACTCTGCATCCCTCTCTTGAGCCTCTGCAACACTCTCTTCAGCCTCTGCATCACTCTCTTCAGCCTCTGCACCCCTCTCTTAGGCCTCTGCATCACTCTATTAATCTTCTGCATCACTCTCGTAAGTCACTGCATCACTCTCTGCAACCTCTGCATATCTCTCTTGAGTCTCTGCATCACTCTCTTGAGCCTCTGCATCCCTCACTTGAGCCTCTGCATAACTCTCTTGAGTCTCTGAATCCCTCTCTTGAGCCTCTGAATCCCTCTCTTAAGCCTCTGCATCACTCTCTTAAGCCTCTGCATCACTCTCTTAAGTCTCTGCATCACTCTCGTAAGCCTCTGCATAACTCTCTTGAGTCTCTGAATCCCTCTCGTGAGCCTCTGCATCACTCTCTTGAGCCTCTGCATCCTTCTCTTGAGCCTTTGCATCACTTTCTTAGGTCTCTGCATCACTCTCGTAAGCCTCTGAATCACTCTCTTGAGCCTCTGCATCACTCTTGAGCCTCTGCATCCTCTCTTGCCTCTGCATCACTCTCTTGAGCCTCTGCATCACTCTCTTGAGCCTCTGCATCACTCTCTTAAGCCTCTGCATCCCTCTCTTGAGCCTCTGCATCACTCTCTTAAGCCTCTGCATCCCTCTCTTGAACCTCTGCATCCTCTCTCCTCTGCAACTCTCTTGATCCTCTGCATCATCTCTTGAGCCTCTGCATCCCTCTCGAGCCTTTACAACAGTCTCTTCAGCCAATGCATCCCTCTCCTGAGCCTCTGCATCATTCTCTTAAGCCTCTGCATCACACTCCTGAGCCTCTGCATCACAACCTTTAGCCTCTGCATCACTCTCTTAGCCCTCTGCATCACTCTCTTGAGCCTCTGCATCACACTCTTGAGCCTCTGCATTACTCTCTTGAGCCTCTGCGTCACTCTCTTGAGCCTCTGCATCGCTCTCTTGAGCGTCTGCATCACTCTCTCTAGCCTCTACATCACTCTCTTAAGCCTCTGCAACTCTCTCTTCAGCGTATGCATCACTCTCTTACGCCTCTGCATCCCTCTCTTCATCCTCTACATCACTCGCTTAAGCCTCTGCATAACTCTCTTGAGCCTCTGCATCACTCTCTTGAGCCTCCGCATCCCTCTCTTGAGCCTCTGGAACACTCTCTTCAGCCTCTGCATCACTCTCCATAGCCTCTGCACCCCACTCTTAAGCCTCTGCATCCCTCGCTTGAGCCTCTGCATAACTCTCTTGAGTCTCTGCATCTCTCTCTTGAGCCTCTGTATCTCTCTCCTATGCCTCTGCATCACTCTGCATCCCTGTCTTGAGCCTTTGCATCACTCTCTTAAGCCTTTGCATCCCTCTCTTGAACCACTGCATCATTCTCGTAAGCCTCTGCATCACTCTCTTGAGCCTCTGCATAACTCTCTTGAGTGTCTGCATCACTCTCTTAAGCCTCTGAATCCCTCTCTTGAGCCTCTGCATCACTCTCTTGAGCCTCTGCATCACTCTCTTGATCCTCTGCATCACTCTCTTGAGCCTCTGCATCACTCTCTTGAGCCTCTGCATCACTCTCTTGAGCCTCTGCATCACTCTCTAGAGCCTCTGCATCTCTCTCTTCAGCCTCTGCATCACTCTCTTAAGCCTCTGCTTCCCTCTCTTGATCCTCTGCATCACTCTCTTGAGCCTCTGCATCACTCTCTTGATCCTCTGCATCACTCTCTTGAGCCTCTGCATCACTCTCTTAAGCCTCTGCATCACTCTCTTGAGCCTCTGCATCACTCTCTTGAGCCTCTGCATCACTCTCTTAAGCCTCTGCATCCCTCTCTTCATCCTCTGCATCGCTCTTTTGACCCTCTGTATCATTTTCTTGAGCCTCTGCATCCCTCTCTTAAACCTCTACATCATTTTCTTCAGCCTCTGCATCACTCTCATGAGGCTCTGCATCACTCTCCTAAGCCTCTGCATCTCTCTCTTCAGCCTCTGCATCACTCTCTTGATCCTCTGCATCCCTCTCTTGAGCCTCTGCATCCCTCTCTTAAGCCTTTGCATCACTCACTTAAGCCTCTGCATCACTCTCGTAAGCTTCTGAATCACTCTCTTGAGCCTCTGCATCCCTCTCTTGAGCCTCTGCATCCCTCTCTTAAGCCTCTGCATCACTCTCTTGAGCCTCTGCATCCCTCTCTTGAGCCTCTGCATCACTCTCTTAAGCCTCTGCATCACTCTCTTGAGCCTCTGCATCACTCTCTTGAGCCTCTGCATCACTCTCTTTAGCCTCTGCATCACTCTCTTGAGCCTCTGCATCACTCTCTTGAGCCTCTGCATCACTCTCTTGAGCCTCTGCATCACTCTCTTGAGCCTCTGCATCACTCTCTTGAGCCTCTGCATCACTCTCTTGAGCCTCTGCATCACTCTCTTGAGCCTCTGCATCACTCTCTTGATCCTCTGCATCACTCTCTTGAGCCTCTGCATCACTCTCTTGAGCCTCTGCATCACTCTCTTGAGCCTCTGCATCACTCTCTTGAGCCTCTGCATCACTCTCTTGAGCCTCTGCATCACTCTCTTAAGCCTCTGCATCACTCTCTTGAGCTTCTGCATCACTTTCTTAAGCCTCTGCATCCCTCTCTTGAGCCTCTGCATCCCTCTCTTGAGCCTCTGCATCACTCTCTTCAGCCTCTGCATCCCTCTCTCTGCAGCCCTCTCTTAGCCTCTGCATCACTCTCTTAAGCCTCTGCATCACTCTCTTAAGCCTCTGCATCACTCTCTGCAGCCTCTGCATATCTCTCTTGAGCCTCTGCATCACTCTCTTGAGCCTCTGCATCCCTCTCTTGAGCCTCTGCATCCCTCTCTAGAGCCTCTGAATCCCTCTCTTGAGCCTCTGCATCCCTCTCTTAAGCCTCTGCATCACTCTCTTAAGCCTCTGCATCACTCTCTTAAGCCTCTGCATCACTCTCTTAAGCCTTTGCATCACTCTCTTAAGCCTCTGCATCCCTCTCTTGAGCCTCTGCATCACTCTCTTGAGCCTCTGCATCCTTCTCTTGAGCCTCTGCATCACTCTCTTAAGCCTCTGCATCACTCTCGTAAGCCTCTGCATCACTCTCTTGAGCCTCTGCATCACCCTCTTAAGCCTCTGCATCCCTCTCTTCAGCCTCTGCATCACTCTCTTAAGCCTCTGCATCCCTCTCTTGAGCCTCTGCATCCCTCTCTTGAGCCTCTGCATCCCTCTCTTGAGCCTCTGCATCCCTCTCTTCAGCCTCTGCATCACTCTCTTCAGCCTCTGCATCCCTCTCTTGAGCCTCTGCATCACTCTCTTAAGCCTCTGCATCACTCTCTTGAACCTCTGCATCACACTCTTTAGCCTCTGCATCACTCTCTTAGCCCTCTGCATTACTCTCTTGATCCTCTGCGTCACTCTCTTGAGCCTCTGCATCGCTCTCTTGAGCCTCTGCATCGCTCTCTTGAGCCTCTGCATCACTCTCTTAAGCCTCTGCATCACTCTCTTGAGCCTCTGCATCACTCTCTTGAGCCTCTGCATCACTCTCTTAAGCCTCTGCATCCCTCTCTTCATCTTCTGCATCACTCTCTTGACCCTCTGCATCATTTTCTTGAGCCTCTGCATCACTCTCTTCAGCCTCTGCATCACTCTCTTAAGCCTCTGCATCTCTCTCTTGAGCCTCTGCATCACTCTCTTGAAGCCTCTGCATCACTCTCTTCAGCCTCTGCATCACTCTCTAGAGCCTCTGCATCACTCTGTTCAGCTTCTGCATCACTCTCTTAAGCCTCTGCTTCCATCTCTTGATCCTCTGCACCACTCTCTTGAGCCTCTGCATTACTCTCTTGATCCTCTGCATCACTCTCTTGAGCCTCTGCATCACTCTCTTGAGCCTCTGCATCCCTCTCTTGAGCCTCTGCATCACTCTCTTAAGCCTCTGCATCCCTCTCTTGATCCTCTGCATCACTCTCTTAAGCCTCTGCATCCCTCTCTTCATCCTCTGCATCACTCTCTTGAGCCTCTGCATCATTCTCTTGAGCCTCTGCATCCCTCTCTAAAGCCTCTACATCATTCTCTTGAGCTTCTGCATCACTCTCTGGAGCCTCTGCATCACTCTCTTGAGCATCTGCATCCCTCTCTTGAGCCTCTGCATCCCTCTCTTGAGACTGTGCATCACTCTCTTCAGCCAATGCATCCCTCTCTTGAGCCTCTGCATCATTCTCCTTAGCCTCTGCATCACACTCCTGAGCCTCTGCATCACACACTTTAGCCTCTGCATCACTCTCTTAGGCCTCTGCATCACTCTCTTGAGCCTCTGCATCACTCTCTTGAGCCTCTGCATCACTCTCTTGAGCCTCTGCATCGCTCTCTTGAGCCTCTGCATCACTTTCTTGAGCCTCTGCATCACTCTTTTAATTCTCTGCAACTCTCTCTTCAGCGTCTGCATCACGCTCTTACGCCTCTGCATCCCTCTCTTGATCCTCTACATCACTCTCTTGAGCCTTTGCATCACTCTCTTGAGCCTGTGCATCCCTCTTTTGAGCCTCTGCATCACACTCTTGAGCCTCTCCAAGACTCTCTTGAGCCTCTCCATCACTCTCGTAAGCCTCTGCATCACGCGCTTGAGCCTCTGCATAACTCTCTTGAGACTCTGCATCCTTCTCATGAGCCTCTGCAACACTCTCTTCAGCCTCTGCATCACTCTCTTCAGCCTCTGCACCCCCTCTCTTAGGCCTCTGCATCACTCTCTGGATCCTCTGCATACCTCCCTTGAGTCTCTGCATCACTCTCTTGAGCCTCTGCATCCCTCACTTGAGCCTCTGCATATCTCTCTTGAGTCTCTGAATCCTTCTTTTGAGCCTTTGAATCCCACTCTTAAGCCTCTGCATCACTCTCTTGAGCCTCTGCATCCCTCACTTGAACCTCTGCATAACTCTCTTGAGTCTCTGAATCCCTCTCTTGAACCCTGCATCCCTCTCTTGAGGCTCTGCATCACTCTCTTGAGCCTCTGCATCACCCTCTTAAGCCTCTGCATCCCTCTTTAAAGCTGATGCATCACTTTCTTAAGCCTCTGCATCCCTCACTTGAGCCTCTGCATCCCTCTCTTGAGCCTTTGCATCACTCTCTTAACCCTCTGCATCCCTCTCTTGATCCTGTGCATCACTCTCGTAAACCTCTGCATCACTCTCTTCAGCCTCTGCATCACTCTCTTTAGCCTCTGCACCCCTCTCTTAAGCCTCTGCATCCCTCGCTTTAGACTCTGCATCTCTCTCTTGAGCCTCTGCATAATTCTCTTAAGCCTCTGCAACTCTCTCTTCAGCGTCTGCATCACTCTCTTACGCCTCTGCATCCCTCTCTTGATCCTCTACATCACTCGCTTGAGCCTCTGCATAACTCTCTTGAGCCTTTGCATCACTCTCTTGAGCCTCTGCATCCCTCTCTTGAGCCTCTGCAACACTCTCTTCAGCCTCTGCATCACTCTCTTTAGCCTCTGCACCCCACTCTTAAGCCTCTGCATCCCTCGCTTGAGCCTCTGCATAACTCTCTTGAGTCTCTGCATCTCTCTCTTGAGCATCTGTATCCCTCTCCTATGCCTCTGCATCACTCTGCATCCCTCTCTTGAGCCTTTGCATCACTCTCTTAAGCCTCTGCATCACTCTCTTGAGCCTCTGCGTAACTCTCTTGAGTGTCTGCATCACTCTCTTAAGCCTCTGAATCCTTCTCTTGAGCCTCTGAATCCCTCTCTTGAGCCTCTGCATCACTCTCTCCAGCCTCTGCATCATTCTCTAGAGCCTCTGCATCACTCTCCTAAACCTCTGCTTCCCTCTCTTGATCCTCTGCATCACTCTCTTTAGCCTCTGCATCACTCTCTTAAGCCTCTGCATCCCTCTCTTCATGCTCTGCATCACTCTCTTCAGCCTCTGCATCACTCTCTTAAGCCTCTGCATCTATCTCTTCAGCCCCTGCATCACTCTTTTGAGCCTCTGCATCCCTTTCTTGAGCCTCTGCCTCCCTCTCTTAAGCCTTTGCATCACTCACTTCAGCCTCTATATCACTCACGTAAGCCTCTGAATCACTCTCTTCAGCCTCTGCATCCCTCTCTTGAGTCTCTGCATCACTCTCTTTAGCCTCTGCATCCCTCTCTTGAGCCTCTGCATCATCTTGGGCCTCTTAGCCTCTGCATAGCTCTCTTGAGCCTCTGTATCATTCTCTGGCGCGGGTTCGATTCCCGCACGAGGGAGAAACAAATGGGCAAAGTTTCTTTCACCTCCTGCATCCCCTGTTACCTAGCAGTAAATAGGTACCTGGGAGTTAGTCACCTGTCGCGGGCTGCTTCCTCTCTGGAGGCCTGGTCGAGGACCGGGCCGCGGGGACACTAAAGCCCCTGCATCATCTCTTAATAATATCAAGATAACCTCAAGATTCTCTCTAAGCCTCTGCATCACACTCTTGAGCCTCTGCATCACTCACTTTAGCCTCTGCATCACTCTCTTGAGCCTCTGCATCACTCTCTTGAGCCTCTGCATCACTCTCTTGAGCCTCTGCATCACTCTCTTGAGCCTCTGCATCACTCTCTTGAGCCTCTGCATCACTCTCTTCAGCCTCTGCATCCCTCTCTTGAGCCTCTGCATCATTCTCCTAAGCCTCTGCATCACTCTCTTGAGCCTCTGCATCACTCTCTTGAGCCTTTGCATCACTCTCTTGAGCCTGTGCATCACTCTCTTAAGCCTCTGCATCACACTCTTGAGCCTCTGCAAAACTCTCTTGAGCCTCTGCATCGATCTCTCTTTAGCCTCTGCACCCCACTCTTAAGCCTCTGCATCCCTCGCTTGAGCCTCTGCATAACTCTCTTGAGTCTCTGCATCTCTCTCTTGAGCCTCTGTATCCCTCTCCTATGCCTCTGCATCACTCTGCATCCCTGTCTTGAGCCTTTGCATCACTCTCTTAAGCCTTTGCATCCCTCTCTTGAACCACTGCATCATTCTCGTAAGCTCTGCATCACTCTCTTGAGCTTCTGCATAACTCTCTTGAGTGTCTGCATCACTCTCTTAAGCCTCTGAATCCCTCTCTTGAGCCTCTGAATCCCTCTCTTGAGCCTCTACATCACTCTCTCAAGCCTCTGCATCACTCTCTTCATCCTCTGCATCACTCTCCTGAGCCTCTGCATCACTCTCTTAAGCCTCTGCATCAATCTCTAGAGCCTCTGCATCTGTCTCTTCAGCCTCTGCATCACTCTCTTAAGCTTCTGCTTCCCTCTCTTGATCCTTTGCATCACTCTCCTGAGCCTCTGCATCACTCTCTTGATCCTTTACATCACTCTCTAGAGCCTCTGCATCACTCTCTAAAGCCTCTCCATCACTCTGTTGAGCCTCTGCATCACTCTTTTGAACCTCTGCATCACTCTCTTAAGCCTCTGCATCCCTCTCTTCATCCTCTGCATCACTCTCTTAAGCCTTTGCATCACTCACTTAAGCCTCTGCATCACTCTCGTAAGCCTCTGAATCACTCTCTTGAGGCTCTGCATCCGTCTCTTGAGCCTCTGCATCACTCTCTTAAGCCTCTGCATCACTCTCTTGAGCCTCTGCAACATTCTAATAAGCCTCTGCATCACACTCTTGAGCCTCTGCATTACACTCTTGAGCCTCTGCATCACTCACTTTAGCCTCTGCATCTCTCTCTTGAGCCTCTGCATCACTCTCTTGAGAATCTGCATCAATATCTTGAGCCTCTGCATCACTCTTTTGAGCCTCTGCATCACTTTCTGCAGCCTCTGCATCTTTCTCTTGAGCCTCTGCATCATTCTCCTAAGCCTCTGCATCACTCTCTTGAACCTCTGCATCACTCTCTTGAGCCTTTGCATCACTCTCTTGAGCCTGTGCATCCCTCTTTTGAGCCTCTGCATAACTCTCTTGAGACTCTGCATCCCTCTCTTGAGCCTCTGCAACACTCTCTTCAGCCTCTGCATCACTCTCTTCAGCCTCTGCACCCCTCTCTTAGGCCTCTGCAACACTCTCTGGATCCTCTGCATACCTCTCTTGAGTCTCTGCATCACTCTCTTGAGCCTCTGCATCCCTTACTTGAGCCTCTGCATAACTCTCTTGAGTCTCTGAATCCCTCTCTTGAGCCTCTGAATCCCTCTCTTAAGCCTCTGCATCACACTCTCAAGCCTCTGCATCACTCTCGTAAGCCTCTGAATCACTCTCTTGAGCCTCTACATCACTCTCTTGAGCCCCTGCATCCCTCTCTTGAGCCTCTGCATCACTCTCTTGAGCCTCTGCATCACTCTCTTAAGCCTCTGCATCCCTCTTTTAAGCCGATGCATCACTTTCTTAAGCCTCTGCATCCCTCACTGGAGCCTCTGCATCCCTCTCTTGAACTCCTGGATCCCTCTCTTGAGCCTCTGCATTCCTCTTTTGAGCCTTTGCATCACTCTCTTAACCCTCTGCATCCCTCTCTTGATCCTGTGCATCACTCTCGTAAGCCTCTGCATCACTCTCTTGAGCCTCTGCATAACTCTCTTGAGTGTCTGCATCACTCTCTTAAGCCTCTGAATCCTTCTCTTGAGCCTCTGAATCCCTCTCTTGAGCCTCTGCATCACTCTCTCGAGCCTCTGCATCACACTCTTGAGCCTCTGCATCACTCTCTTGAGCCTCTGCATAACTCTCTTGAGCCTCTGCATCGCTCTCTTGAGCCTCTGCATCTCTCTCTTGAGCCTCTGCATCACTCTCTTAAGCCTCTGCAACTCTCTCTTCAGCCTCTTCATCAATCTCTTACACCTCTGCATCCCTCTCTTGATCCTCTACATCACTCGCTTGAGCCTCTGCATAACTCTCTTGAGCCTCTGCATCACTCTCTTGAGCCTCTGCATCCCTCTCTTGAGCCTCTGCAACACTCTCTTCAGCCTCTGCATCACTCTCTTGAGGCTCTGCATCACTCTCTTAAGCCTCTGCATCTCTCTCTTGAGCCTCTGCATCACTCTCTTGATCCTCTGCATTCCTCTCTCGAGCCTCTGCATCCCTCTCTTAAGCCTTTGCATCACTCACTTAAGACTCTGTATCACTCTCGTAAGCCTCTGAATCACTCTCTTGAGCCTCTGCATCCCTCTCTTGAGCCTCTGCAACACTCTCTTCAGCCTCTGCATCACTCTCTTGAGGCTCTGCATCCCTCTCTTAAGCCTCTGAATCACTCTCTTGAGCCACTGCATCCCTCTCTTAAGCCTCTGAATCACTCTCTTGAGCCTCTGCATCCCTCTCTTGAGCCTCTGCATCATTCTCCTAAGCCTCTGCATCACACTCTTGAGCCTCTGCATCACACTCTTGAGCCTCTACATCACTCACTTTAGCCTCTGCATCACTCTCGTGAGCCTCTGCATCACTCTCTTGAGAATCTGCATCAACCTCTTGAGCCTCTGCATCACTCTCTTGAGCCTCTGCATCACTTTACGCAGCCTCTGCATCTTTCTCTTGAGCCTCTGCATCATTCTCCTTAGCCTCTGCATCACTCTCTTGAGCCTCTGCATCACTCTCTTGAGCCTTTGCATCACTCTCTTGAGCCTGTGCATCCCTCTTTTGAGCCTCTGCATCACACTCTTGAGCCTCTCCAAGGCTCTCTTGAGCCTCTGCATCACTCGCTTGAGCCTCTGCATAACTCTCTTGAGCCTCAGCATCCTTCTCTTGAGCCTCTGCAACACTCTCTTCAGCCTCTGCATTACTCTCTTCAGCCTCTGCACCCCTCTCTTAGGCCTCTGCATCTCTCTCTTAAGCCTCTGCATCACTCTCGTAAGTCACTGCATCACTCTCTTGATCCTCTGCATACCTCTCTTGAGTCTCTGCATCACTCTCTAGAGCCTCTGCATCCCTCACTTGAGCCTCTGCATAACTCTCTTGAGTCTCTGAATCCCTCTCTTGAGCCTCTGAATCCCTCTCTTAAGCCTCTGCATCACTCTCGTAAGCCTCTGAATCACTCTCTTGAGCCTCTGCCTCACTCTCTTGAGCCCCTGCATCCCTCTCTTGAGCCTCTGCATCACTCTCTTGAGCCTCTGCATCACCCTCTTAAGCCTCTGCATCCCTCTTTTAAGCCGCTGCATCACTTTCTTAAGCCTCTGCATCCCTCACTTGAGCTTCTGCATCCCTCTCTTGAACTCCTGCATCCCTCTCTTCAGCCTCTGCATCCCTCTCTTGAGCCATTGCATCAGTCTCTTAACCCTCTGCATCCCTCTCTTGATCCTGTGCATCACTCTCGTAAACCTCTGCATCACTCTCTTCAGCCTCTGCATCACTCTCTTTAGCCTCTGCACCCCTCTCTTAAGCCTCTGCATCCCTCGCTTGAGACTCTGCATAACTCTCTTGAGTCTCTGAATCTATCTCTTGAGCCTCTGAATCCCTCTCTTGAATCTCTGCATCACTCTCTTTACCTTCTGTATCCCTCTCCTATGCCTTTGCATCACTCTCTTAAGCCTCTGCATCACTCTCTTGAGCCTCTGCATAACTCTCTTGTGTGTCTGCATCACTCTCCTAAGCCTCTGAATCCTTCTCTTGAGCCTCTGAATCCCTCTCTTGAGCCTCTGCATCACTCTCTCCATCATCTGCATCATTCTCTTGAGCCTCTGCATCACTCTCTTTAGCCTCTGCATCCCTCTCTTAAGCCTCTGCATCATCAGGGGCCTCGTAGCCTGGTGGATAGTGCGCAGGACTCGTAATTCTGTGGCGCGGGTTCGATTCTCGCACGAGGGAGAAACAAATGGGCAAAGTTTCTTTCACCCTGAATGTCCCTGTTACCTAGCAGTAAATAGGTACCTGGAAGTTAGTCAGCTGTCACGGGCTACTTCCTGGGTGTGGAGGCCTGGTCGCGGACCGGGCCGCGGGGACACTAAAGCCCCGAAATCATCTCAAGATAACATCAAGATAACCTCAAGATTCTCCTAAGCCTCTGCATCACACTCTTGAGCCTCTGCATCACTCACTTTAGCCTCTGCATCACTCTCTTGAGCCTCTGCATCACTCTCTTGAGCCTTTGCATCACTCTCTTGATCCTCTGCATTACTCTCTTGAGCCTCTGCATCCGTCTCTTGAGCCTCTGCATCATTCTCCTAAGCCTCTGTAACACTCTCTTGAGCCTCTGCATCACTCTCTCGAGCCTCTGCATCACTCTCTTGAGCCTCTGCATCACTCTCTTGAGCCTCTGCATCGCTCTCTTGAGCCTGTGCATCACTCTCTTGAGCCTCTGCAACACTCTCTTCAGCGTCTGCATCATTCTCTGAAACCTCTGCATCCCTCTCTTGATCCTCTGCATCACTCTCTTGAGCCTCTGCAACACTCTCTTCAGCCTCTAGATCCCTCTCTTGAACCTCTGCAACATTCTCAAAATATGTATTTATTTGTCAGAGTCTATTCTTTGTAATTAAATGACAAAACCCGACGGCCTTTAAATACCTTCCATATGTTCATACATTGTGTTCCAGTACAAACCTAGTGGTACGCCTTAAGGGTCTGGTGTGTGTAGGAGTATAGGTGGTAGTAACGGTTGCTGAGGCAAGGTGTTATGTGTTGTGTAATCGCTGTGTTCGGAATGAACCGGGGTTCAGCGTCACGACATATTTGGTGGCAGCGCAATCAGGTTTTGGAACACTTTGAGAGATGAAGGAAGTGTGTTACTGGTTTAGTTGGTGAGGGAATGTTCGGGAATTGGTAGACGTCGGGTTGTGTTCAGGACGGTGGATATTGGAGTGAGGAAGGGAAGGTGTGTGGGCCAGTGAGTGGCCATAGTGGGGTGTGGGGCCAAGTGGATTGGCCACGTTGTGCGGCAGGGAAAAGTTCCCTAAGGGGTGGAAACAGTAGTGTGGGGAACTGATAAGTGACGTTGTTAATGGTGGCTTAAAATTATAAGTGATTCTAGTGAGATTAAGGGAATAAGGCCAAGTAAGGTTACTGTACGGTAAAGCGTCAAGCTGGTTCATACACGAGCACATAAGGGGCGAGTAGCCATGACGGGTACGGGTAGTAATAGGGGCGCCAGTGGCCAGGCCACGAGTAATGTCGGTCAGGGTGAGAGTGGTGATAACACGGCGGCGTTGCTTACGGCGCAGGCGGCAGCGTCAGAGACAATTGGGCAGGTTGCACAGTGGTTGAAAAATGTGTTGAGCACGCATGAGACGACTAATGCAGGACCTAAGGTATATAGAGACATACCCACGTTTTGGGGAGCCAAACGGGATTCGAAAGGTCAGTTACTGACGGATATTAGAACATTTTTCTTTGCTCTAGAGAAGGCGACTAGTGTGGGGTCATGGTCGGATCAGGCAAAGATTGCATTGGCATATTCCAAGGTGAAAGGGGAAGCAAAGACCCTACTCAACTCGGCGGAAATTAGAGAAATAAATAGTTATAGCGAGTTTAAGCAGGAACTGATAGATCATTACGATGTGCAGCACGATGCAGTAGAACTAAAGGCTCAGTTAGCTGCACTTAAACGAGAACCAGGGGAACAATTAAGGGCGTTTGGCCATAGAATAAGACTCTTGGGTGATGTGATTGAGCGGACGGAAACGCAGTTCACGGGGGTAGTAAGAGATTCTATGCAACGGAGTGTTTTTTCGGTGCACTACCGCGGGAAAGTGCGTTACACTGCAGGGAAGCTAAGTCTTTTAAGGAATCGGTGAAACATGCAGTGTTTTGGGCGGAGAATAGCCCGACACATAAACTGACAGAGGATGACATTTTCAAGGAAATGTCCCCTAAGGAACAGGCAAATCTTGCAGACACGCAAGAGAGACAGGCTCAGCTCTGGGCCCCAGTAGCTCAGCCAGTGGAGGATGGACCCGCGGCGGGGGTCACACATTCCAAGGGCAAGGGGCGAGGTGCTCCTCGACGTAACAATAATAAGGGCTGGGAGCCAAGGGTGTTCCAGGGACACAATACGAGTGGGGTGTCGTGGGGACCCCATCAGGGTACTCGCGGGCAGCGAGGAGGCTATAATCAAGGGGCACGTGGAGGCAGGTTCACTCCTGCTCCACCACGATACACGCCTGCTCAGGGAGCACAGGAAATGTACCACCAGAACCAGGGTACCGGTAGAGGGTATCCCCGGGGAACGGGGTACACTGCAGGTAAACACGAGCCGGACCGACCTAAGCAGACAAAAGTGTGTAAGCTGTGTGGTGACGGTAGTCACTTGGCCTGGCAGTGTAAGCTTTTTGTTCCGCCTAATTACCCAGTGTGTACAGTAGGGGGTGGCGGACAGTGGTTGTGTACCGTCGGGTCGGGTCATCCCATAAAGGTGCATTTACGGTTAAAGGGCACTATCTATACAGCCTTGGTGGACACCGGTGCTTCCGTGTCCATCATGAGTCGTAGCGAGAAGATGGCGGTAGACCCGCTACCACAGTCGTAGCGTGTTAGGATCAGACGTCAGGCTGATACCGAACAACAGGAGATTAACGGCGGTGGGGGATAATGCGTTGCGGGTGTTGGGTGAGACAACTGTGGATTTCCAGCTAGAAGATAGATGGTTTAAACATAGTTTTGTAGTAATACAGGATATAGGGCTGAAACATATCAACATTATCTTGGGAATTGATTTCATCGAAAAATACTCATGTACCATAGCGTTCAGCGCAAGGGGGAATAAATTGGTATGTGGGGGTCAAGCGGTAGACGTTAACAAGGTGAGGAGTAGAGAAGGAGTAGCAGTAGTGAGGGTAACTATGGTAACTCGGCTGGGGACCAGAATATACAGTGGGCAGTCACGGTACCCAAGGATGTTACCATTCCGGGAGAAGCATCCTTAGTGATTAAAATGGCATGTAAAGCCAAGGGAGTAGACGTTGTGCAAATTGAGCCATTGGATAATCCAGCAGGGTTGGTGATAATGGAGACTATTGAAGACATAAATGAAGGGGTAATTCGGTTGAGGGTTTTTAATCCCTCTCGGTGGCCAGTCACCTTGAGTAAGCATGCACAGGTAGCGTGGGCGCACCCTGTGGAGGAGATTATTGCAGCCATGTCAGTAAGTCAGAGTGAGGGCGACAAGGATAGAATGGATAAATTAATGGGAATAGTGGATAGGATGTCCATGGAAAGGGAGGTTAAGGAAGCCTTAAGGGGTTAGGCTTGTTAGGCTTGAGAAGGTCCCCCGGGATCATGTCACAGAGCTTCAGGTAGAGTAGAAGGGAAGCTATGAGGCTACACTCAGTTATTCTAGAAAAAAAAGGGGGAGGAAGTGAAGCCAACGTGACGTTATAGGCGAAATTCGCCCCCTGACATCAAAGCAGGGACAAGGGCCAGCTGCAATGGTTTTGCAGCTGCGCTCAGGCTATATACGGGGTGAGAGTACGGAGCCGAGGGGGTTATGTAATAATGGGATCGAGCCAGGGGGCTCCGAGGGAATATTTTGCAGGTACAGCGGTCGGGAAGGTGTGAATACAGGTGGACACACTGGGCGGATGGGCCTAGACCAGAGACCTGTGAGGGATCTACAGCGTTCTGGGATTAGTGCCCTGGAACGGGACGTCAGCACAGACCCAAGGGAACATGACCCTGGGGTAGGAATCTCCGTTGCTCTGGAGGCCAGGATCACGTTAGCTCAGAGCAACGATGGGACATTGACAACATTCACCAGGCTGGACAGCCTGGGTTTTGTCTGGGTCATGGAGGATCTATGACCTAGCAACCATGGGACACGAAGACAAGAGAAGTGATGCTGCCAATTGTGGAGGAGGCCAGTGAAACATTGTGTGATCATTGTAAGCCCTTATGTCAACAGTACAGGGCAAGATGTTAAATGATAATTAACTTGTTACTAAGGATGAAGAACCTTAGATATATATGTGTTGTGTATATATTAATGACTAGTGTCATTTCTGTTTAAGTGCCAGCATTCTGGTCAATGTAATTTTATGTTTATGTTTGTATGTAATTATATGTCAGCAGTTTAGGTATATGAGCATTGTTGGAGATGCGAAAAATTATTACAGACTATTTAACCTGTGATATGATGTGAATAAAATGTATATGATGGAGAAGTGTTGTGAGTCATGTCGGGGAAAATTTTAATTTATTTCATCGTGTGTATAATGAACTTATTGGATGATTTCTTAGTTGTACACATATGGTGGGTGCATCCTCCAGGTCCTTGCACTAATGGAACCATTGCAATGATGCATATGGGGACATATGCGTGTTTAAGGAGGGGAGTGGTGTTGTAATCCACAAGTTAGTAGGAATTATTAGCTAGAGGATCATTACTACAACATTTAACGAATGATGATTGGAAGTACATGTAAGTAGACAGACTATGGATCACATATCTAAGAAAGATCAATGGATTAAGACCGAAGCTGTTTAGCCAAATTAATAATTCCTGGAAAGAGGAATTATTCTTCTTCAGGCTTCTAGGATCAAGGTTACCGCTCTAGGGATAAGGTTAATCGGATGATACCTTCCTTGAGAGGCGGGGTGAAATGTTTGAGGCCATGGCTGACTGGAGTCAGTCTTGTTGTGGGAGTTGAACTGGCAAGTCCTCCGAGGTCTCCGTTTGTGGCAGCAGCGCAGTGTAGCAGACAGCTATGCGAGAACCTGATGTGATCTTAGTGACGAAGTTAAGTCTGCAGAATGTGAGTATTGAATAAAAGACTAACCGGGTGTGGAGTGTTGTAGTAATCATTCCGTATTAGGGACTTAGGCGGAAGTTACGAGTGTGGGTGGTGATCGCGGAGGTCAGGTGGTCTATGGGTATTGGAAGTGTATTGACCTAATAATGTTAATATGTATTTATTTGTCAGAGTCTATTCTTTGTAATTAAATGACAAAACCCGACGGCCTTTAAATACCTTCCATATGTTCATACATTGTGTTCCAGTACAAACCTAGTGGTACGCCTCAAGGGTCTGGTGTGTGTAGGAGTATAGGTGGTAATAACGGTTGCTGAGGCAAGGTGTTATGTGTTGTGTAATCGCTGTGTTCGGAATGAACCGGGGTTCAGCGTCACGACAATGGAGAGGCTTAGGAGAATGATGCAGAGGCTCAAGAGTGGGATGCAGAGGCTCAAGAGAGTGATGCAGAGGCTCAAGAGAGTGATGCAGGGGCTCAAGAGAGTGATGCAGAGGCTTAAGAGAGTGATTGAGAGGCTCAAGAGAGTGAGGCAAAGGCTCAAGAGAGTGATTCAGAGGCTTACGAGAGTGATGCGGAGGCTTAAGAGAGTGAGGCGGAGGCTTAGGAGAGGGACGCAGAGGCTCAAGAGAGTGATGCAGAGGCTTAAGAGGGTGATGCAGAGGCTCAAGAGAGTGATGCAGAGGTTCAAGAGAGTGATGCAGAGGCTCAAGAGAGTGATGCAGAGGATCAAGAGAGGGAAGCAGAGGCTTAAGAGAGTGATGCAGAGGATCAAGCGAGTGATGCAGAGGATCAAGAGAGTGATGCAACGGCTTGACAGAGTGATGCAGAGGCTCAAGAGAGGGATTCAGAGGCTCAAGAGAGTGATGCAGACACTCAAGAGAGTTACGCAGAGGCTCAAGAGAGTGATGCAGAGGCTTACGAGAGTGATGCAGAGGATCAAGAGAGGGATGCAGAGGCTTAAGAGAGTGATGCAAAGGCTGAAGAGAGGGATGCAGAGGCTCAAGAGAGGGATGCAGGAGTTTAAGAGAGGGATGCAGAGACTCAAGAGAGTGATGCAGAGGCTTACAAGAGTGATGTAGAGGGTTAAAAGAGTCATGCAGAGGCTTAAGAGAGTGGTGCCGAGGCTGAATAGAGTGATGCAGAGGCTGAAGAGAGTGTTGCAGAGGCTCAAGAGAGAAATGCAGAGGCTCAAGAGAGTGATGCAGAGGCTCAAGAGAGTTATGCAGAGGCTCAAACGAGTGATGCAGAGGATCAAGAGAGTGATGCAGAGGCTTAAGAGAGTGATGCAGAGGCTCAAAAGAGTGATGCAGAGGCTTAAGAGAGGGATGCCGAGGCTCAAGAGAGTGATGCAGAGGCTCAGGAGAGTGTTGCAGAGGCTCAAGAGAGTGATTCAGAGGCTTACAAGAGTGATGCAGATGCTCAAGAGAGTGATGCAGAGGCTCAAGAGAGTGATGCAGAGGCTCAAGAGAGTGATGCAGAGGCTTAAGAGAGGGATGCCGAGGCTCAAGAGAGTGATGCAGAGGCTCAAGAGAGGGATGTAGAGGCTCAGGAAAGTGATGCAGAGGCTCAAGAGAGTGATGCAGAGCCTAAGGAGATTGATGCAGAGGCTCAAGAGAGGGATGCAGAAGCTCAAGAGAGTGATGCAGAGGCTCAAGAGAGGGATGCAGAGGCTCAAGTAAGTGATTCAGAGGCTCAAGAGAGTGATGCAGAAGCTCAAGAGAGGGATGCAGAGGCTCAAGAGAGTGATTCAAAGGCTTACGAGAGTGATGCAGAGGCTTAAGAGAGTGATGCAGAGGCTTAAGATAGGGATGCAGAGGCTCAAGAGAGGGATGCAGAGGCTCAGGAAAGGATGCAGGGGCTCATGAGAGGGATGCAGAGGCTTAGGAGAGTGATGCAAAGGCTCGAGAGGGATGCACAGGCTCATGAGAGGGATGCAGGAGTTCAAGAGAGAGATGCAGAGGCTCAAGAGAGGGATGCAGAGGCTTAGGAAAGTGATGCAGAGGCTCAAATGAGGGATGCAGAGGCTTAAAAGGGTGATGCAGAGGCTGAAGAGAGTGATGCAGAGGCTCAAGAGAGGGATGCAGGGGATCAAGAGAGTGATGCTGAGGCTCAAAAGAGTGATTCAGAGGCTTACGAGAGTGATGCAGAGGCTTAGGAGAGTGATCTAGAGGCTTAAGAGAGTGATACAGAGGCTCTGGCGAGTGATGCACAGGCTTAGGAGAATGATGCAGAGGCTCAAGAGAGGGATGCAGAGGCTGAATAGAGTGATGCAGAGGCTCAAGAGAGTGATGCAGAGGCTCAGGAAAGTGATATAGAGGTTTACGGGAGTGATGCAGAAGCTTAAGAGATTGATGCAGAGGCTTACAAGAGTGAAGCAGAGGCTCAAGAGTGGGATGGAGAGGCTCAAGAGAGTGATTCAGAGGTTTACGGGAGTGATGCAGAGGCTTAAGCGAGTGATGCAGAGGCTTACGAGAGTGATGCAGAGGCCTAACAGAGTGATACAGAGGCTCAAGAGAGGGATGCAGAGGCTGAAGAGAGGGATGAATAGGCTCAAGAGAGGGATGCAGAGGCTGAAGAGAGGGATGCAGAGGCTTAAGAAGGTGATGCAGAGGCTCAAGAGAGTGATGCAGAGGCACAAGAGAGTGATGCAGAGGATCAAAAGAGTGATGCAGAGGCTCTAGAGAGTGATGCAGAGGCTTAAGCGAGTGATGCAGAGGCTTAAGAAAGGGATGCATAGGCTTAAGAGAGGGATGCAGAGGCTCAAGAGAGTGATTCAGAGGCTTACAATAGTGATGCAGAGAATCAAGAGAGTGATGCAGAAGCTCGAGAGAGTTATGCAGAGGCCTCAAGAGAGGGATTCAAAGGCTTAAGAGAGTGATGCAGAGGCTGAAGAGAGTGATGCAGAGGCTCAAGAGAGGGATGAAGAGGCTCAAGAGAGTGATGCAGCGGATCAAGAGAATGATGCAGAGCCTCAAGAGAGTGATGCAGAGGCTTTAGAGGGTGATGCAGAGGCTCAAGAGAGTGATACAGAGGCTTGAGAGAGGGATGCAGGGGCTAAAGAGAGTGATGCAGAGGCTCAAGAAAGGGATGCAGAGGCTCAAGAGAGGGATGCAGAGCCTCAAGTGAGGGATGCAGAGGCACAAGAGAGGAATGCAGAGGCTCATGCGAGGGAAGCAGGAGTTCAAGAGAGGGATGTAGAGGCTCAGGAGAGTGATTCAGAGGCTTACGAGAGTGATACAGAGGCTTAAGAGAGTGATGCAGAGGCTAAAGAGAGGGATGCAGGGGCTCAAGAGAGGGATGCAGAGGCTCAAGAAAGGGATGCAAGGGCTATAGAGAGGGATACAGAGGCTCAAGTGAAGGATGCAGAGGCACAAGAGAGGGATGCAGAGGCTCTTGAGAGTGACGCAGAGGCTCAAGAGAGTGATGCAGAGACTTAAGAGAGTGATGCAAAGGCTCAGGAGAGGGATACAGAGGCTTAAGAGAGTGATGCAAAAGCTCAGGAGAGGGATGCAGAGGCTCATGAGACGGATGCAGGAGTTAAAGAGAGTGCTGCAGAGGCTCAAGAAAGGGATGCAGAGGCATAAGAAAGTGATGCAGAGGCTCAAGAAAGGGATGCAGAGGCTTACGAAAGTGACGCAGAGGCTCAAAAAAGGGATGCAGAGGCTTAATAGAGTGATGCAGAGGCTCAAGAGAGGGATGTAGAGGCTTAAGAGAGTGATGCAAAAGCTCAGGGGAGGGATGCAGAGGCTTATGCGATGGATGCAGGAGTTCAAGAGAGTGGTGCAGAGGCTCAAGAAAGGGATGCAGAGGCTTAAGAAAGTGATGCAGAGGCTCAAAAAAGGCATGCAGAGGCTTAAGAGAGTGATGCAGAGGCTGAAGAGAGTGTAGCAGAGGCTTAAGAGAGGGATGCAAAGGCTCAAGAGAGTGATGCAAAGGCCTCTGCAACACTCTCTTCAGCTTCTGCATCACTCTCTTAAGCTTCTGCATCCCTTTTTTGAGCCTCTGCATCACTTTCGTAAGCCTCTGCATCCCTTTTTTGAGCCTCTGCTTCACTCTTTTGAGCCTCTGCATCACTCTCTTGAGCCTCTACATCCCTCTCTTGAGCCTCTGCATCCCTCTCTTAAGCCTCTGCATCAATCTCATGAGCCTTTGCATCCCTCTCTTAAGCCTCTGCAACACTCTCTTCAGCCTCTACACCACTCTCTTGAGCCTTTGCATCACTCTCTTGAGCCTCTGCATCACCCTCTTAAGCCTCTGCATCCCTCTTTTGAGCCTCTGCATCACTTTCTAAAGCCACTGCATCCCTTTCTTGAGCCTCTGCATCTCTCTCTTGAACTCCTCCATCCCTCTCATGAGCCTTTGCATCCTTCTCTTGAGCATCACTCGCCTAAGCCTCTGTATCCCTCTCTTGAGCCTCTGCATCACTCTCAAGAGCCTCTGCATACCTCTCTTGTGACTCTGTATCCCTCACTTGAGCATCTGCATCCCTTTCTTGAGCCCCTGCATCCCTCTCTTGACTCTCTGCATCCCTCTCTTGAGACTCTGCATCACTCTCTTTAGCCTCTCTATCACTCTCTTGAGCCTCTGCATCACTCTCATGAGCCTTTGCATCCTTCTCTTGAGCATCACTCGCTTTAGCCTCTGCATCCCTCTCTTGAGTCTCTGCATCACTCAAGAGCCTCTGAATCCCTCTCTTGTGCCTCTGCATCCCTCACTTGAGCCTCTGCATCCCTCTCTTGAGCCCCTGCATCCCTCTCTTGAACCTCTGCATCTCTCGCTTGAGCCTGTGCATCACTCTCTTTAGCCTCTGCATCTCTCTCTTCAGCCTCTGCATCACTCTCTTGATCCTCTGCATCACTCTCTTGAACCTCTGCATCACTCTCTTGAGCCTTTGCATCACTCTCTTGAGCCTCTGCAACCCTCTCTTAAGCCTCTGCAACACTCTCTTTAGCCTCTGCATCACTCTCATGAGCCTTTGCATCCCTCTCTTCAGCCTCTGATATAATACCAATAAACTGAAAATTCACAAAAACGTGGAAAAACGGCAAAATATTGCCTAATTCGATGATATTTTGTTTAAATCACATAAAGGAAAAGGGTATGATAAAGGTCAGAATATTGCTAAATTCGATGATTTTTAGTACAAAACAAAATGCAAGAAAACCTGCTTAAAAATGCAAAATTTGAAAAATTCTGAGATATGAAGGCCAAATCACGTATCGTGAGAAAACGTGAAGTAGTATTGGTATTGATAAAAACGAATATATATACGTAAAAATCACACTACATGAATAACGTGAAAAAAGTCACTATAATACCATATTTGAGGATTTTAACTTCAAATCATAGTACAAGGTTTCGTAATATTTAGATCCAAGAAAAAACATATGACAATGTTGTTCCAAATACAAATGATAAAAATCAATGTGTTTTTAATAGAATTAACTAAAATGTTCCTGATTTTCCGTTTATATTACCGATGGAAGTTTTACACGTAAAACCGCTCTAATCCGGCTGAAACGTCGATATATGCAATAAAAACAGAACTTCTCCCCTTTTCAATATGTTATTCAGTATTTTAACGAGAAACAAATTGTTGTTTGAAAATGAAGTGTTTAAGGTTAATTCCTAATCAATTATGTGTTTGCATCATTTTTATCGTATATTTAATGAATTAATAACAATAAACCGAAAATTCACAAAAACGTGGAAAAACGGCAAAATATTGCCTAATTCGATGATATTTTGTTTAAATCACATAAAGGAAAAGGGTATGATAAAGGTCAAAATATTGCTAAATTCGATGATTTTTAGTACAAAACAAAATGCAAGAAAACCTGCTTAAAAATTCAAAATTTGCGAAATTCTGAGGTATGAAGGCCAAATCACATATCGTGAGAAAACATGAAGTAGTATCGAAATATTGGTAAAAACGAATATATATACGTAAAATCACACTACATGAATAACGTGAAAAAAGTCACTATATTACCATTTTTGAGGATTTTAACTTCAAATCATAGAGCGAGGTTTCGTTTTATTTAGATCCAAGAAAAAACATATGACAATGTTGTTTCAAATACAAATGATAAAAATCAATGTGTTTTCATTAGAATTAACTAAAATGTTCCTGATTTTCCGTTTATATTACCGATAGAAGATGTACACGTAAAACCGCTCTAATCCGGCTGAAACGTCGATATATGCAATAAAAACAGAACTTCTCCCCTTTCCAATATCTTACTCAGTATTTTAACGAGAAACAAATAGTTGATTGAAAATGAAGTGTTTAAGGTTAATTTCTAATCAATTATGTGTTTGCATCATTTTTATCGTATATTTAATGAATTAATAACAATAAACCGAAAATTCACAAAAACGTGGAAAAACAGCAAAATATTGCCTAATTCGATGATATTTTGTTTATATCACATAAATGAAAGGAGGAGTATAAACGTCAAAATATTGCTGGATTCGATAATTTATAGTACGAAACAAAATGCAAGAAAACTTGCTTAAAATGTATCGCATTTATGCGGTCTTCATATCTCAGATTATGCGATAATCTGAGATATGAAGGCCAAATCACATATCGTAATACTACATGAAATATTGGTAAAAATGAATATATTTACGTAATATCAAACTACATGAAAAACGTGAAAAAGTCATTATTATACCAAATTTGAGGATTTTAACTTTGAATCATAAAGCGACGTTTCGTAATTTTTAGACCCTAGAAAAGACGTATATAGATGTTGCTTCCAATACAAATGATAAAAATCAATGTGTTTTCATTAAAATTAACTAAAATGTTCCTGATTTTCCGTTTATATTACCGATGGAAGATGTACACGTAAAACCGCTCTAATCCGGCTGAAACGTCGATATATGCAATAAAAACAGAACTTCTCCCCTTTTCAATATGTTATTCAGTATTTTAACGAGAAACAAAAAGTTGATTGAAAATGAAGTATTTAAGGTTAATTTCTGATCAATTATGTGTTTGCATCATTTTTATCGTATATTTAATGATATAATAACAATAAACTGAAAATTCACAAAAACGTGGAAAAACGGCAAAATATTGCCTAATTCGATGATATTTTGTTTAAATCACATAAAGGAAAAGGGGATGATAAAGGTCAAAATATTGCTGAATTCGATGATTTTTAGTACAAAACAAAATGCAAGAAAACCTGCTTAAAATGCAAAATTTGCAAAATTCTGAGATATGAGGGCTAAATCACGTATCGTGAGAAAACATGAAGTAGTATTGGTATTGGTAAAAACGAATATATATACGTAAAAATCACACTACATGAATAACGTGAAAAAAGTCACTATATTACCATTTTTGAGGATTTTAACTTCAAATCATAGAGCGAGGTTTCGTTTTATTTAGACCAAAGAAAAAAACATATGACAATGTTGTTTCCAATACAAATGATAAAAATCAATGTGTTTTTATTAGAATTAACTAATATGTTCCAGATTTTCCGTTTATATTACCGATGGAAGATGTACACGTAAAACCGCTCTAATCCGGCTGAAACGTCGATATATGCAATAAAAACAGAACTTCTCCCCTTTTCAATATGTTATTCAGTATTTTAACGAGAAACAAATAGTTGATTGAAAATGTAGTGTTTAAGGTTATTTTCTGATCAATTATGTGTTTGCATAATTTTTCTCATATATTTAATGAAATAATAACAATAAACTGAAAATTCACAAAAAGTGGAAAAACGGCAAAATATTGCCTAATTCGATGATATTTTGTTTAAATCACATAAAGGAAAAGGGTATGATAAAGGTCAAAATATTGCTAAATTCGATGATTTTTAGAACAAAACAAAATGCAAGAAAACCTGCTTAAAAATTCAAAATTTGCGAAATTCTGAGGTATGAAGGCCAAATCACATATCGTGAGAAAACATGAAGTAGTATCGAAATATTGGTAAAAACGAATATATATACGTAAAATCACACTACATGAATAACGTGAAAAAAGTCACTATATTACCATATTTGAGGATTTTAACTTCAAATCATAGAGCGAGGTTTCGTTTTATTTAGATCCAAGAAAAAACATATGACAATGTTGTTTCAAATACAAATGATAAAAATCAATGTGTTTTTATTAGAATTAACTAAAATGTTCCTGATTTTCCGTTTATATTACCGATGGAAGATGTACACGTAAAACCGCTCTAATCCGGCTGAAACGTCGATATATGCAATAAAAGCAGAACTTCTCCCCTTTTCAATATGTTATTCAGTATTTTAATGAGAAACAAATAGTTGATTGAAAATGTAGTGTTTAAGGTTATTTTCTGATCAATTATGTGTTTCCTTAATTTTTCTCGTATATTTAATGAAATAATAACAATAAACTGAAAATTCACAAAAACGGGGAAAAACGGCAAAATATTGCCTAATTCGATGATATTTTGTTTAAATCACATAAAGGAAAAAGGTATGATAAAGGTCAAAATATTGCTAAATTCGATGATTTTTAGAACAAAACAAAATGCAAGAAAACCTGCTTAAAAATTCAAAATTTGCGAAATTCTGAGGTATGAAGGCCAAATCACATATCGTGAGAAAACATGAAGTAGTATCGAAATATTGGTAAAAACGAATATATATACGTAAAATCACACTACATGAATAACGTGAAAAAAGTCACAATATTACCATTTTTGAGGATTTTAACTTCAAATCATAGAGCGAGGTTTCGTTTTATTTAGATCCAAGAAAAAAACATATGACAATGTTGTTTCAAATACAAATGATAAAAATCAATGTGTTTTCATTAGAATTAACTAAAATGTTCCTGATTTTCCGTTTATATTACCGATAGAAGATGTACACGTAAAACCGCTCTAATCCGGCTGAAACGTCGATATATGCAATAAAAACAGAACTTCTCCCCTTTCCAATATCTTACTCAGTATTTTAACGAGAAACAAATAGTTGATTGAAAATGTAGTGTTTAAGGTTAATTTCTAATCAATTATGTGTTTGCATCATTTTTATCGTATATTTAATGAATTAATAGCAATAAAGTGAAAATTCACAAAAACGTGGAAAAACAGCAAAATATTGCCTAATTCGATGATATTTTGTTTATATCACATAAAGGAAAAGGGGATGATAAATGTCAAAATATTGCTCAGTTCGATGATATTTAGTACGAAACAAAATGCAAGAAAACTTGCTTAAAATGCAATATTATGCGAAAATCTGAGATTTGAACGCCAAATCACATATATTGATACTACATGAAATATTGGTAAAAATGAATATATTTACGTAATATCAAACTACATGAAAAACGTGAAAAAAGTCATTATTATACCAAATTTGAGGATTTTGACTTCGAATCATAAAGCGACGTTTCGTATTTTTTAGACCCTAGAAAAGACGTATAAAGATGTTGCTTCCAATACAAATGATAAAAATCAATGTGTTTTCATTAAAATTAACTAAAATGTTCCTGATTTTCGGTTCATATTACCGATGGAAGATGTACACGTAAAACCGATCTAATCCGGCTGAAACGTCAATATATGCAATAAAAACAGAACTTCTCCCCTTTTTAATATCTTACTCAGTATTTTAACGAGAAACAAATAGATGATTGAAAATGAAGTATTTAAGGTTATTTCCTGATCAATTATGTGTTTACATAATTTTTCTCGTATATTTAATGATATAATACCAATAAACTGAAAATTCACAAAAACGTGGAAAAACGGCAAAATATTGCCTAATTCGATGATATTTTGTTTAAATCACATAAAGGAAAAGGGTATGATAAAGGTCAAAATATTGCTAAATTCGATGATTTTTAGTACAAAACAAAATGCAAGAAAACCTGCTTAAAAATGCAAAATTTGCAAAATTCTGAGATATGAAGGCCAAATCATGTATCGTGAGAAAACATGAAGTAGTATTGGTATTGGTAAAAACGCATATATATACGTAAAATCACACTACATGAATAACGTGAAAAAGTCACTATATTACCATATTTGAGAATTTTAACTTCAAATCATAGAGCGAGGTTTCGTAATATTTAGATCCAAGAGAAAACATATGACAATGTTGTTTCAAATACAAATGATAAAAATCAATGTGTTTTCATTAGAATTAACTAAAATGTTCCTGATTTTCCGTTTATATTACCGATGGAAGATGTACACGTAAAACCGCTCTAATCCGGCTGAAACGTCGATATATGCAATAAAAACAGAACTTCTCCCCTTTCCAATATCTTACTCAGTATTTTAACGAGAAACAAATAGTTGATTGAAAATGTAGTGTTTAAGGTTAATTTCTAATCAATTATGTGTTTGCATCATTTTTATCGTATATTTAATGAATTAATAGCAATAAAGTGAAAATTCACAAAAACGTGGAAAAACAGCAAAATATTGCCTAATTCGATGATATTTTGTTTATATCACATAAATGAAAAGGGGATGATAAATGTCAAAATATTGCTCAGTTCGATGATATTTAGTACGAAACAAAATGCTAGAAAACTTGCTTAAAGTGCAATATTATGCGAAAATCTGAGATTTGAAGGCCAAATCACATATTATTTATTTAGTATACTACATGAAATATTGAAATGAAAACATGAAATATAATAAAATATTATTATTTAGTATACTACATGAAATATTGGTAAACATGAATATATTTACGTAATATCAAACTACATGAAAAACGTGAAAAAAGTCATTATTATACAAAATTTGAGGATTTTAACTTCGAATCATAAAGCGACGTTTCGTATTTTTTAGGCCCTAGAAAAGACGTATAAAGATGTTGCTTCCAATACAAATGATAAAAATCAATGTGTTTTCATTAAAATTAACTAAAATGTTCCTTTTTTTCGGTTTATATTACCGATGGAAGATGTACACGTAAAACCGCTCTAATCCGGCTGAAACGTCGATATATGCAATAAAAACAGAACTTCTCCCCTTTCCAATATCTTACTCAGTATTTTAACGAGAAACAAAGAGTTGATTGAAAATGAAGTGTTTAATGAAGTGTTTAAGGTTAATTTCTAATCAATTATGTGTTTGCATCATTTTTATCGTATATTTTTAATAACAATAAACCGAAAATTCACAAAAACGTGGAAAAACAGCAAAATATTGCCAAATTCGATGATATTTTGTTTATATCACATAGAGGAAAGGAGGAGTATAAACGTTAAAATTTTGCTGAATTCGATAATTTTTAGTACAAAACAAAATGCAAGAAAACTTGCTTAAAATGTATTGCATTTATGCGGCCTTCATATCTCAGATTATGCGATAATCTGAGATATGAAGGCCAAATCACATATCTTGATACTGCATGAAATATTGGTAAAAATGAATATATTTACGTAATATCAAACTACATGAAAAACGTGAAAAAGTCATTATTATACCAAATTTGAGGATTTTAACTTCGAATCATAAAGCGACGTTTCGTATTTTTTAGACCCTAGAAAAGACGTATAAAGATGTTGCTTCCAATACAAATGATAAAAATCAATGTGTTTTCATTAAAATTAACTAAAATGTTCCTGATTTTCGGTTTATATTACCGATGGAAGATGTACACGTAAAACCGTTCTAATCCGGCTGAAACGTCAATATATGCAATAAAAACAGAACTTCTCCCCTTTTCAATATCTTACTCAGTTTTTTAACGAGAAACAACTAGATGATTGAAAATGAAGTATTTAAGGTTATTTTCTGATCAATTATGTGTTTACATAATTTTTCTCGTATATTTAATGATATAATACCAGTAAACTGAAAATTCACAAAAACGTAAAAAACGGCAAAATATTGCCTCATTCGATGATATTTTGTTTAAATCACATAAAGGAAAAGGGTATGATAAAGGTCAAAATATTGCTAAATTCGATGATTTTTAGAACAAAACAAAATGCAAGAAAACCTGCTTAAAAATGCAAAATTTGCGAAATTCTGATATATGAAGGCCAAATCACATATCGTGAGAAAACATGAAGTAGTATAGAAATATTGGTAAAAACGAATATATATACGTAAAATCACACTACATGAATAACGTGAAAAAGTCACTATATTACCATATTTGAGGATTTTAACTTCAAATCATAGAGCGAGGTTTCGTATTATTTAAATCCAAGAAAAAACATAAGACAATGTTGTTTCAAATACAAATGATAAAAATCAATGTGTTTTCATTAGAATTAACTAAAATGTTCCTGATTTTCCGTTTATAATACCGATGGAAGATGTACACGTAAAACCGCTCTAATCCGGCTGAAACGTCGATATATGCAATAAAAACAGAACTTCTCCCCGTTTCAATATCTTACTCAGTATTCTAACGAGAAACAAATAGTTGTTTGAAAATGATGTGTTTAAGGTTAATTTCTAATCAATTATGTGTTTGCATCATTTTTATCGTATATTTAATGAATTAATAACAATAAACCGAAAATTCACAAAAACGTGGAAAAACAGCAAAATATTGCCTTATTCGATGATATTTTGTTTATATCACATAGAGGAAAGGAGGAGTATAAACGTCAAAATTTTGCTGAATTCGATAATTTTTAGTACAAAACAAAATGCAAGAAAACTTGCTTAAAATGTATTGCATTTATGCGGCCTTCATATCTCAGATTATGCGATAATCTGAGATATGAAGGCCAAATCACATATCTTGATACTACATGAAATATTGGTAAAAATGAATATATTTACGTAATATCAAACTACATGAAAAACGTGAAAAAGTCATTATTATACCAAATTTGAGGATTTTAACTTCGAATCATAAAGCGACGTTTCGTAATGTTTAGACCCTAGAAAAGACGTATAAAGATGTTGCTTCCAATACAAATGATAAAAATCAATGTGTTTTCATTAAAATTAACTAAAATGTTCCTGATTTTCGGTTTATATTACCGATGGAAGATGTACACGCAAAACCATTCTAATCCGGCTGAAACGTCGATATATGGAATAAAAACAGAACTTCTCCTCTTTTCAATATGTTATTCAGTATTTTAACGAGAAGCAAATAGATGATTGAAACTTAAGTATTTAAGGTTATTTTCTGATAAATTATGTGTTTGCATAATTTTTCTCGTATATTTAATGAAATAATAACAATAAACTGAAAATTCACAAAAACGGGGAAAAACGGCAAAATATTGCCTAATTCGATGATATTTTGTTTAAATCACATAAAGGAAAAGGGTATGATAAAGGTCAAAATATTGCTAAATTCGATGATTTTTAGAACAAAACAAAATGCAAGAAAACCTGCTTAAAAATCAAAATTTGCGAAATTCTGAGGTATGAAGGCCAAATCACATATCGTGAGGAAACATGAAGTAGTATCGAAATATTGGTAAAAACGAATATATATACGTAAAATCACACTACATGAATAACGTGAAAAAAGTCACTATATTACCATTTTTGAGGATTTTAACTTCAAATCATAGAGCGAGGTTTCGTTTTATTTAGATCCAAGAAAAAACATTTGACGATGTTGTTTCAAATACAAATGATAAAAATCAATGTGTTTTCATTAGAATTAACTAAAATGTTCCTGATTTTCCGTTTATATTACCGATAGAAGATGTACACGTAAAACCGCTCTAATCCGGCTGAAACGTCGATATATGCAATAAAAATAGAACTTCTCCCCTTTCCAATATCTTACTCAGTATTTTAACGAGAAACAAATAGTTGATTGAAAATGAAGTGTTTAAGGTTAATTTCTAATCAATTATGTGTTTGCATCATTTTTATCGTATATTTAATGAATTAATAACAATACACCGAAAATTCACAAAAACGTGGAAAAACAGCAAAATATTGCCTAATTCGATGATATTTTGTTTATATCACATAAAGGAAAGGAGGACTATAAACGTCAAAATTTTGCTGAATTCGATCATTTTTAGTACAAAACAAAATGCAAGAAAACCTGCTTAAAAATGCAAAATTTGCGAAATTCTGATATATGAAGGCCAAATCACATATCGTGAGAAAACATGAAGTAGTATAGAAATATTGGTAAAAACGAATATATATACGTAAAATCACACTACATGAATAACGTGAAAAAGTCACTATATTACCATATTTGAGGATTTTAACTTCAAATCATAGAGCGAGGTTTCGTATTATTTAAATCCAAGAAAAAACATAAGACAATGTTGTTTCAAATACAAATGATAAAAATCAATGTGTTTTCATTAGAATTAACTAAAATGTTCCTGATTTTCCGTTTATATTACCGATGGAAGATGTACACGTAAAACCGCTCTAATCCGGCTGAAACGTCGATATATGCAATAAAAACATAACTTCTCCCCTTTTCAATATCTTACTCAGTATTCTAACGAGAAACAAATAGTTGTTTGAAAATTATGTGTTTAAGGTTAATTTCTAATCAATTATGTGTTTGCATCATTTTTATCGTATATTTAATGAATTAATAACAATAAACCGAAAATTCACAAAAACGTGGAAAAACAGCAAAATATTGCCTAATTCGATGATATTTTGTTTATATCACATAAAGGAAAGGAGGAGTATAAACGTCAAAATTTTGCTGAATTCTATAATTTTTAGTACAAAACAAAATGCAAGAAAACTTGCTTAAAATGTATTGCATTTATGCGACCTTCATATCTCAGATTATGCGATAATCTGAGATATGAAGGCCAAATCACATATCGTGATACTACATGAAATATTGGTAAAAATGAATATATTTACGTAATATCAAACTACATGAAAAACGTGAAAAAGTCATTATTATACCAAATTTGAGGATTTTAACTTCGAATCATAGAGCGACGTTTCGTATTTTTTAGACCCTAGAAAAGACGTATATAGATGTTGCTTCCAATACAAATGATAAAAATCAATGTGTTTTCATTAAAATTAACTAAAATGTTCCTGAATTTCCGTTTATATTACCGATGGAAGATGTACACGTAAAACCGTTCTAATCCGGCTGAAACGTCGATATATGCAATAAAAACAGAACTTCTCCCCTTTTCAATATGTTATTCAGTATTTTAACGAGAAACAAATAGATGATTGAAAATGAAGTATTTAAGGTTATTTTCTGATCAATTATGTGTTTAAATAATTTTTCTCGTATATTTAATGATATAATACCAATAAACTGAAAATTCACAAAAACGTGGAAAAACGGCAAAATATTGCCTAATTCGATGATATTTTGTTTAAATCACATAAAGGAAAAGGGTATGATAAAGGTCAAAATATTGCTAAATTCGATGATTTTTAGTACAAAACAAAATGCAAGAAAACCTGCTTAAAATGCAAAATTCTGAGATATGAAGGCCAAATCACGTATCGTGAGAAAACATGAAGTAGTATTGGTATTGGTAAAAACGAATATATATACGTAAAAATCACACTACATGAATAACGTGAAAAAAGTCACTATTACCATATTTGAGGATTTTAACTTCAAATCATAGAGCGAGGTTTCGTAATATTTAGATCCAAGAAAAAACATATGACAATGTTGTTTCAAATACAAATGATAAAAATCAATGTGTTTTTATTAGAATTAACTAAAATGTTCCTGATTTTCCGTTTATATTACCGATGGAAGATGTACACGTAAAACCGCTCTAATCCGGCTGAAACGTCGATATATGCAATAAAAGCAGAACTTCTCCCCTTTTCAATATGTTATTCAGTATTTTAATGAGAAACAAATAGTTGATTGAAAATGTAGTGTTTAAGGTTATTTTCTGATCAATTATAGGTTTCCATAATTTTTCTCGTATATTTAATGAAATAATAACAATAAACTGAAAATTCACAAAAACGGGGAAAAACTGCAAAATATTTTAAATTTAAAAAAAATTTTTTTTAATAAAAAAAAAAAATTTTTAAAAAAAAAAAAAAAATTTTTTTTTATTTAATTTTGGAAATTGGGAAAAGGGGGCCCCAAATTTTTTTAAAAAAAAAATTTTTTTAAAAAAAAAAAGTTTTAAAAAAAAAGGGGTTAAAAAGGTTTTTTTGGTTAATTTTAAAAAAATTTTTTTTTTAGATTTTTTTAAAAAAATAAAAAAAAAAAAAAAAAAAGGAAAAATTTAATTTAAAAATTTTTGGGTTTTTTAAAAAAAAAGGGGAAATTTTTTTTTTTGGAAAAAATTTTAAAAAACCCAAAAAAAAAAAAAAAAAATTTTTTTTTTTAAAAAACCTAAAATTTTGGGTTTTTATTTTTGGAAGAAAATTTAAAAAATTTAAAAACGTTAAATTTAAAAAAAAAAATTTTTTTAAAAAAAATTTTAAAAAAAAAAGGGGGAAAATTTTTTAATTAAAAGGAAATTAAATTTTTCTTTTTTTTTAAAAAAAAAAAAAAAAACCAAAAAAAAAGGAAATATTCCAAAATTTTAAAAAATTTAAAAAGGGGGGAAAAAAATTAAAAAAACAAAATTTTTTTAAAAAACCAAATTTAAAAAAAAAAAAAAAAATTTGGAAATTTAATTTTTTAAAAAAATTTTAAAAAATTTTTTTTAAAAAATTTTAAAAAAAAAAAAAATTAAAAAAATAAAAAACCAAAAAGCCTTTTTTTTTTTTTAACTTAAAAAAAGGGGGTTTGGAAAATTTAAACCAAAAAAAAAAAAAAAAAAAAAAATTTAAAAAAATGGTTTTTTGGAAATTTAAAAAAAACCCCTTTATTTTTTAAAAAAAAAAACCGGGAAAAAAAACCCCCGGGTTTAAAAAATTTTTAAAAAACCCAAAACAAAAATTTTAAAAAGGGTTTTTAATTAATTTTAATTTTTTTTTTGGGGGTTTTTAATTTTTAAATAAAAAAAAAAAAAAAATTTTAAAAACAAAAAAAACCTTTTTTTTTTTTAAAAAAAAAGGGGTTTTAAAAAAAAAAAAAAATTTTAAAAAAAACCAAAAATTGCAAAAAAAACTTTTCCCCCCTTTTTTTTTAAAAAAAAAAATTTGGGAAAAAATTTTTTTAAAAAATTTTTTTAAAAAAAATTTTTTTTTTTAAAAAAATTTTAAAAAAAAAAAAAAAAAATTTAAAAAGAAAATAAAGCCTTTTTAATTTTTGGAAAAAAAGGGAAAAGGGGGTTAAAAAAAATTTTTTGGGTTTTTTTAAAAAACAAAAAAAATTTTCAAATTTTAATTTAAGGGCCCAAAACCTTTTTTAAATTAAAAAATAAAAAAATTTTCTCCCAAAATTTTAAAAAAATTTTTTTAAAAACAAAAAAAAAATTAAAAATTTAATTTTAAAAATTTTTAAAATTTTTTAAAATTTTTAAAATTTTTTTTAAAAAAAAAAAATTAAAAAAAAAAAAAAAACCTTTTTTTAAATTTTTTAAAAAAAAGGGGGTTTATAAAAAAAATTTAAACCAAAAATTTTTAAACCCAAAAAACCAAAAATTGGAAAAAAAAAATTTTTTTAAAACCAAATTTAAAGGGAAAAAAAAAGGGAAATTTAAATTTGGAAAAATAAATTTTTTTTTTTTTAAAAAAAAAAATAAAAAATTTGAAAATTTTAAAAAAAAAAAGGGGTTTTTTTTTTAAAAAAAAAAAATTTGGAAAAAAATAAAAAAAATTTGTTTAAATTGAAAATTTTTAAAAAAAAATTTCCAAAAATTTCCAAAAAAAAAGGAAAAAAAAAAAATATTAAAAAAAATAAAACCCCTTTTTTAAAAAACCAAAATTTTTAAAAAAAAATAATTGAATTAAAAAAAAGGTTTTTAATTTTTAAATTTTTTTCAAAATTTTTAACGGGTTTTTTTTTAAAAAAAAAAAATTTAAAAAGGTTTAAAAAAAAAATAAAACCAATTTTTTTTTTTAAAAAAAAAAGGGGTTTATAAAAAAATTTTAAAAAATTTTTTCCCCAAAAAAGGAAAAAATTTAAAAATAAAATTTCCCTTTCCCTTTTTTAAAAAAAAAAAAAAAAAATTAAGGTTTTGGTTAAAAAAAAATTAGTTTTCAATTTTTTAAAATTTAAAAAAAAAAAAAAATTTTAAAAAAAAAAAAGCAAATTTGTTTAATTTAAAAAAAAAAAAAAAAAAAAAAAAAAATTTTTGTTTTCTTAAATTTTAATAAAAAAATTTGGTTTTTTTAAAAAAAAAATTTTTAAAAATTCCAAAAAAAAAAAATTTTTTAATTTTATTTAAAAAAAAAAAATAAAAAAAAAAAGGGGGAAAATTTCCAAAAATTTTTTTTTTTTTAAATTTAATAAAAAAAAAAAATTCCAAAAAAAAAAAAAAATTTTTTAAAAAAAATTTTTTTTCCATTAAAAAAAATTTTGGTTTTTTTTTTCCATTTTTTAAAAAAAAAAAAAAAAGGTTTTTTCCCCCTTTTTCCCCTTTTTAAATTTTTATTTCCAAAAAAAATTTGTTAAAATAAAATTTTTTAAAAATTTTAAATTTAAATTTTTTTTTTAAACGTTAAAAAATAATTTTTAAAACCAAAAAAAATTTTAAAAACCGGGAAAAAAAAATTTTTTTTTTTTGGGGAAAAATTTGGGGGAAAAAAAAAAAAAATTTGTTTTTTAAAATTTTTAAAAAACCAAAATTTGGAAAATTTAAAAAATTTTAAAAAACCGGGGAAAAATGGGAAACCAAATTTAAAAAAAAAAATTTTTTTAAAAATTTAATTTTTTTAAAAAAAAAAAAAAAAAAAATTTTAATTTTTTTAAATTTTTTTAAATAATTTTTTTTTTTTAAACCCTAAAAAAATTTAAAAATTTTAAAACCAAAAAAAACCAATTGGTTTAATTTTTTAAATAAAATTTAAAAATTTTTTAAAACCAAAAAAAAAATTTTTAAAAACCCAAAAAGGAAAAAAAAAAAAATTTCCCTTTTTAAATTTTGGGAAAAGGGAAAAAAAAAAAAAAAATTTTTAAAAAAATTAATTAAAATTTTAAAAAATTTTTTTTAAAAAAAAAAAAAAATTTGAAAATTTTAAAAAAAAAAGGGGTTTTTTTTTAAAAAAAAAAAATTTGGGGAAAAAAATAAAAAAAATTTTTTAAATTAAATTAATTTTAAAAAAAATTTCCAAAAAATTCCAAAAAAAAAAAAAAGGGGGAAAAATATTGGGAAAAAAAAATTTTTTTTTTAAAAAATTTAAAAAAAAAAATTTTTAAAAAAAAAAGGTTAATTTTAAAATTTTGGGTTTTTTTTAAAAAAAGGGAAATTAAAAAACCAAAAAAACATAAAAAAAAAAAAATTTAAAAAATTTTTTTTTTTTAAAAAAAAAAATTTTTTTAAAATTTTGTGGAAATTTAATTTTAAAACCCCAAAAAAGGGAAAACTTAAAAAAAAAACCTTTCCCCTTTTTTTAAAAACCAAATTTAAAGGAAAAAATTTTTTAAAAAAAGTCATTATTATACCAAATTTGAGGATTTTAACTTCGAATCATAGAGCGACGTTTCGTATTTTTTAGACCCTAGAAAAGACGTATAAAGATGTTGCTTCCAATACAAATGATAAAAATCAATGTGTTTTCATTAAAATTAACTAAAATGTTCCTGATTTTCCGTTTATATTACCGATGGAAGATGTACACGTAAAACCGTTCTAATCCGGCTGAAACGTCGATATATGCAATAAAAACAGAACTTCTCCCCTTTCCAATATCTTACTCAGTATTTTAACGAGAAACAAATAGATGATTGAAAATGAAGTATTTAAGGTTATTTTCTGATCAATTATGTGTTTGCATAATTTTTATCGTATATTTAATGAATTAATAACAATAAACTGAAAATTCACAAAAACGTGGAAAAACGGCAAAATATTGCCTAATTCGATGATATTTTGTTTAAATCACATAAAGGAAAAGGGGATGATAAAGGTCAAAATATTGCTAAATTCGATGATTTTTAGTACAAAACAAAATGCAAGAAAACTTGCTTAAAATGCAAAATTTGCGAAATTCTGAGATTTGAAGGCCAAATCACATATCGTGAGAAAACATGAAGTAGTATCGAAATATTGGTAAAAACGAATATATATACGTAAAATCACACTACATGAATAACGTGAAAAAAGTCACTATATTACCATATTTGAGGATTTTAACTTCAAATCATAGAGCGAGGTTTCGTATTATTTAGATCCAAGAAAAGACATATGACAATGTTGTTTCAAATACAAATGATAAAAATCAATGTGTTTTCATTAGAATTAACTAAAATGTTCCTGATTTTCCGTTTATATTACCGATGGAAGATGTACACGTAAAACCGCTCTAATCCGGCTGAAACGTCGATATATGCAATAAAAACAGAACTTCTCCCCTTTCCAATATCTTACTCAGTATTTTAACGAGAAACAAATAGTTGATTGAAAATGAAGTGTTTAAGGTTAATTTCTAATCAATTATGTGTTTGCATCATTTTTATCGTATATTTAATGAATTAATAGCAATAAACTGAAAATTCACAAAAACGTGGAAAAACAGCAAAATATTGCCTAATTCGATGATATTTTGTTTATATCACATAAAGGAAAAGGGGATGATAAACGTCAAAATATTGCTGAATTCGATGATTTTTAGTACGAAACAAAATGCAAGAAAACTTGCTTAAAATGCAATATTATGCGAAAATCTGAGATTTGAAGGCCAAATCACATATCGTGATACTACATGAAATAGTATCGAAATATTGGTAAAAATGAATATATTTACGTAATATCAAACTACATGAAAAACGTGAAAAAAGTCATTATTATACCAAATTTGAGGATTTTAACTTCGAATCATAGAGCGACGTTTCGTATTTTTTAGACCCTAGAAAAGACGTATAAAGATGTTGCTTCCAATACAAATGATAAAAATCAATGTGTTTTCATTAAAATTAACTAAAATGTTCCTGATTTTCCGTTTATATTACCGATGGAAGATGTACACGTAAAACCGCTCTAATCCGGCTGAAACGTCGATATATGCAATAAAAACAGAACTTCTCCCCTTTTCAATATCTTACTCAGTATTTTAACGAGAAACAAATAGATGATTGAAAATGAAGTATTTAAGGTTATTTTCTGATCAATTATGTGTTTGCATAATTTTTATCGTATATTTAATGAATTAATAACAATAAACTGAAAATTCACAAAAACGTGGAAAAACGGCAAAATATTGCCTAATTCGATGATATTTTGTTTAAATCACATAAAGGAAAAGGGGATGATAAAGGTCAAAATATTGCTAAATTCGATGATTTTTAGTACAAAACAAAATGCAAGAAAACTTGCTTAAAATGCAAAATTTGCGAAATTCTGAGATTTGAAGGCCAAATCACATATCGTGAGAAAACATGAAGTAGTATCGAAATATTGGTAAAAACGAATATATATACGTAAAATCACACTACATGAATAACGTGAAAAAAGTCACTATATTACCATATTTGAGGATTTTAACTTCAAATCATAGAGCGAGGTTTCGTATTATTTAGATCCAAGAAAAGACATATGACAATGTTGTTTCAAATACAAATGATAAAAATCAATGTGTTTTCATTAGAATTAACTAAAATGTTCCTGATTTTCCGTTTATATTACCGATGGAAGATGTACACGTAAAACCGCTCTAATCCGGCTGAAACGTCGATATATGCAATAAAAACAGAACTTCTCCCCTTTCCAATATCTTACTCAGTATTTTAACGAGAAACAAATAGTTGATTGAAAATGAAGTGTTTAAGGTTAATTTCTAATCAATTATGTGTTTGCATCATTTTTATCGTATATTTAATGAATTAATAGCAATAAACTGAAAATTCACAAAAACGTGGAAAAACAGCAAAATATTGCCTAATTCGATGATATTTTGTTTATATCACATAAAGGAAAAGGGGATGATAAACGTCAAAATATTGCTGAATTCGATGATTTTTAGTACGAAACAAAATGCAAGAAAACTTGCTTAAAATGCAATATTATGCGAAAATCTGAGATTTGAAGGCCAAATCACATATCGTGATACTACATGAAATAGTATCGAAATATTGGTAAAAATGAATATATTTACGTAATATCAAACTACATGAAAAACGTGAAAAAAGTCATTATTATACCAAATTTGAGGATTTTAACTTCGAATCATAGAGCGACGTTTCGTATTTTTTAGACCCTAGAAAAGACGTATAAAGATGTTGCTTCCAATACAAATGATAAAAATCAATGTGTTTTCATTAAAATTAACTAAAATGTTCCTGATTTTCCGTTTATATTACCGATGGAAGATGTACACGTAAAACCGCTCTAATCCGGCTGAAACGTCGATATATGCAATAAAAACAGAACTTCTCCCCTTTTCAATATCTTACTCAGTATTTTAACGAGAAACAAATAGATGATTGAAAATGAAGTATTTAAGGTTATTTTCTGATCAATTATGTGTTTGCATAATTTTTATCGTATATTTAATGAATTAATAACAATAAACTGAAAATTCACAAAAACGTGGAAAAACGGCAAAATATTGCCTAATTCGATGATATTTTGTTTAAATCACATAAAGGAAAAGGGGATGATAAAGGTCAAAATATTGCTAAATTCGATGATTTTTAGTACAAAACAAAATGCAAGAAAACTTGCTTAAAATGCAAAATTTGCGAAATTCTGAGATTTGAAGGCCAAATCACATATCGTGAGAAAACATGAAGTAGTATCGAAATATTGGTAAAAACGAATATATATACGTAAAATCACACTACATGAATAACGTGAAAAAAGTCACTATATTACCATATTTGAGGATTTTAACTTCAAATCATAGAGCGAGGTTTCGTATTATTTAGATCCAAGAAAAGACATATGACAATGTTGTTTCAAATACAAATGATAAAAATCAATGTGTTTTCATTAGAATTAACTAAAATGTTCCTGATTTTCCGTTTATATTACCGATGGAAGATGTACACGTAAAACCGCTCTAATCCGGCTGAAACGTCGATATATGCAATAAAAACAGAACTTCTCCCCTTTCCAATATCTTACTCAGTATTTTAACGAGAAACAAATAGTTGATTGAAAATGAAGTGTTTAAGGTTAATTTCTAATCAATTATGTGTTTGCATCATTTTTATCGTATATTTAATGAATTAATAGCAATAAACTGAAAATTCACAAAAACGTGGAAAAACAGCAAAATATTGCCTAATTCGATGATATTTTGTTTATATCACATAAAGGAAAAGGGGATGATAAACGTCAAAATATTGCTGAATTCGATGATTTTTAGTACGAAACAAAATGCAAGAAAACTTGCTTAAAATGCAATATTATGCGAAAATCTGAGATTTGAAGGCCAAATCACATATCGTGATACTACATGAAATAGTATCGAAATATTGGTAAAAATGAATATATTTACGTAATATCAAACTACATGAAAAACGTGAAAAAAGTCATTATTATACCAAATTTGAGGATTTTAACTTCGAATCATAGAGCGACGTTTCGTATTTTTTAGACCCTAGAAAAGACGTATAAAGATGTTGCTTCCAATACAAATGATAAAAATCAATGTGTTTTCATTAGAATTAACTAAAATGTTCCTGATTTTCCGTTTATATTACCGATGGAAGATGTACACGTAAAACCGCTCTAATCCGGCTGAAACGTCGATATATGCAATAAAAACAGAACTTCTCCCCTTTTCAATATCTTACTCAGTATTTTAACGAGAAACAAATAGATGATTGAAAATGAAGTATTTAAGGTTATTTTCTGATCAATTATGTGTTTGCATAATTTTTATCGTATATTTAATGAATTAATAACAATAAACTGAAAATTCACAAAAACGTGGAAAAACGGCAAAATATTGCCTAATTCGATGATATTTTGTTTAAATCACATAAAGGAAAAGGGGATGATAAAGGTCAAAATATTGCTAAATTCGATGATTTTTAGTACAAAACAAAATGCAAGAAAACTTGCTTAAAATGCAAAATTTGCGAAATTCTGAGATTTGAAGGCCAAATCACATATCGTGAGAAAACATGAAGTAGTATCGAAATATTGGTAAAAACGAATATATATACGTAAAATCACACTACATGAATAACGTGAAAAAAGTCACTATATTACCATATTTGAGGATTTTAACTTCAAATCATAGAGCGAGGTTTCGTATTATTTAGATCCAAGAAAAGACATATGACAATGTTGTTTCAAATACAAATGATAAAAATCAATGTGTTTTCATTAGAATTAACTAAAATGTTCCTGATTTTCCGTTTATATTACCGATGGAAGATGTACACGTAAAACCGCTCTAATCCGGCTGAAACGTCGATATATGCAATAAAAACAGAACTTCTCCCCTTTCCAATATCTTACTCAGTATTTTAACGAGAAACAAATAGTTGATTGAAAATGAAGTGTTTAAGGTTAATTGCTAATAAATTATGTGTTTGCATCATTTTTATCGTATATTTAATGAATTAATACCAATAAACTGAAAATTCACGAAAACGTGGAAAAACAGCAAAATATTGCCTAATTCGATGATATTTTGTTTATATCACATAAAGGAAAAGGGGATGATAAACGTCAAAATATTGTTAAATTCGATGATTTTTCGTACAAAACAAAATGCAAGAAAACTTGCTTAAAATGCAATATTATGCGAAATTCTGAGATTTGAAGGACAAATCACATATCGTGATACTACATGAAATAGTATCGAAATATTGGTAAAAAGGAATATATTTACGTAATATCAAACTACATGAAAAACGTGAAAAAGGTCATTATTATACCAAATTTGAGGATTTTAACTTCGAATCATAGAGCGACGTTTCGTATTTTTTAGACCCTAGAAAAGACGTATATAGATGTTGCTTCCAATACAAATGATAAAAATCAATGTGTTTTCATTAGAATTAACTAAAATGTTCCTGATTTTCCGTTTATATTACCGATGGAAGATGTACACGTAAAACCGCTCTAATCCGGCGGAAACGTCGATATATGCAATAAAAACAGAACTTCTCCCCTTTTCAATATCTTACTCAGTATTTTAACGAGAAACAAATAGATGATTGAAAATGAAGTATTTAAGGTTATTATCTAATCAATTATGTGTTTGCATAATTTTTATCGTATATTTAATGAATTAATAACAATAAACTGAAAATTCACGAAAACGTGAAAAAACGGCAAAATATTGCCTAATTCGATGATATTTTGTTTAAATCACATAAAGGAAAAGGGGATGATAAACGTCAAAATATTGCTAAATTCGATGATTTTTAGTACAAAACAAAATGCAAGAAAACTTGCTTAAAATGCAAAATTTGCGAAATTCTGAGATTTGAAGGCCAAATCACATATCGTGAGAAAACATGAAGTAGTATCGAAATATTGGTAAAAACGAATATATATACGTAAAATCAAACTACATGAAAAACGTGAAAAAAGTCACTATTATACCATATTTGAGGATTTTAACTTCAAATCATAGAGCGAGGTTTCGTATTATTTAGATCCAAGAAAAGACATATGACAATGTTGTTTCCAATACAAATGATAAAAATCAATGTGTTTTCATTAGAATTAACTAAAATGTTCCTGATTTTCCGTTTATATTACCGATGGAAGATGTACACGTAAAACCGCTCTAATCCGGCTGAAACGTCGATATATGCAATAAAAACAGAACTTCTCCCCTTTCCAATATCTTACTCAGTATTTTAACGAGAAACAAATAGTTGATTGAAAATGAAGTGTTTAAGGTTAATTTCTAATCAATTATGTGTTTGCATCATTTTTATCGTATATTTAATGAATTAATAGCAATAAACTGAAAATTCACAAAAACGTGGAAAAACAGCAAAATATTGCCTAATTCGATGATATTTTGTTTATATCACATAAAGGAAAAGGGGATGATAAACGTCAAAATATTGCTGAATTCGATGATTTTTAGTACGAAACAAAATGCAAGAAAACTTGCTTAAAATGCAATATTATGCGAAAATCTGAGATTTGAAGGCCAAATCACATATCGTGATACTACATGAAATAGTATCGAAATATTGGTAAAAATGAATATATTTACGTAATATCAAACTACATGAAAAACGTGAAAAAAGTCATTATTATACCATATTTGAGGATTTTAACTTCGAATCATAGAGCGACGTTTCGTATTTTTAGACCCTAGAAAAGACGTATAAAGATGTTGCTTCCAATACAAATGATAAAAATCAATGTGTTTTCATTAGAATTAACTAAAATGTTCCTGATTTTCCGTTTATATTACCGATGGAAGATGTACACGTAAAACCGCTCTAATCCGGCTGAAACGTCGATATATGCAATAAAAACAGAACTTCTCCCCTTTTCAATATCTTACTCAGTATTTTAACGAGAAACAAATAGATGATTGAAAATGAAGTATTTAAGGTTATTTTCTGATCAATTATGTGTTTGCATAATTTTTATCGTATATTTAATGAATTAATAACAATAAACTGAAAATTCACAAAAACGTGGAAAAACGGCAAAATATTGCCTAATTCGATGATATTTTGTTTAAATCACATAAAGGAAAAGGGGATGATAAAGGTCAAAATATTGCTAAATTCGATGATTTTTAGTACAAAACAAAATGCAAGAAAACTTGCTTAAAATGCAAAATTTGCGAAATTCTGAGATTTGAAGGCCAAATCACATATCGTGAGAAAACATGAAGTAGTATCGAAATATTGGTAAAAACGAATATATATACGTAAAATCACACTACATGAATAACGTGAAAAAAGTCACTATATTACCATATTTGAGGATTTTAACTTCAAATCATAGAGCGAGGTTTCGTATTATTTAGATCCAAGAAAAGACATATGACAATGTTGTTTCAAATACAAATGATAAAAATCAATGTGTTTTCATTAGAATTAACTAAAATGTTCCTGATTTTCCGTTTATATTACCGATGGAAGATGTACACGTAAAACCGCTCTAATCCGGCTGAAACGTCGATATATGCAATAAAAACAGAACTTCTCCCCTTTCCAATATCTTACTCAGTATTTTAACGAGAAACAAATAGTTGATTGAAAATGAAGTGTTTAAGGTTAATTTCTAATCAATTATGTGTTTGCATCATTTTTATCGTATATTTAATGAATTAATAGCAATAAACTGAAAATTCACAAAAACGTGGAAAAACAGCAAAATATTGCCTAATTCGATGATATTTTGTTTATATCACATAAAGGAAAAGGGGATGATAAACGTCAAAATATTGCTGAATTCGATGATTTTTAGTACGAAACAAAATGCAAGAAAACTTGCTTAAAATGCAATATTATGCGAAAATCTGAGATTTGAAGGCCAAATCACATATCGTGATACTACATGAAATAGTATCGAAATATTGGTAAAAATGAATATATTTACGTAATATCAAACTACATGAAAAACGTGAAAAAAGTCATTATTATACCAAATTTGAGGATTTTAACTTCGAATCATAGAGCGACGTTTCGTATTTTTTAGACCCTAGAAAAGACGTATAAAGATGTTGCTTCCAATACAAATGATAAAAATCAATGTGTTTTCATTAGAATTAACTAAAATGTTCCTGATTTTCCGTTTATATTACCGATGGAAGATGTACACGTAAAACCGCTCTAATCCGGCTGAAACGTCGATATATGCAATAAAAACAGAACTTCTCCCCTTTTCAATATCTTACTCAGTATTTTAACGAGAAACAAATAGATGATTGAAAATGAAGTATTTAAGGTTATTTTCTGATCAATTATGTGTTTGCATAATTTTTATCGTATATTTAATGAATTAATAACAATAAACTGAAAATTCACAAAAACGTGGAAAAACGGCAAAATATTGCCTAATTCGATGATATTTTGTTTAAATCACATAAAGGAAAAGGGGATGATAAAGGTCAAAATATTGCTAAATTCGATGATTTTTAGTACAAAACAAAATGCAAGAAAACTTGCTTAAAATGCAAAATTTGCGAAATTCTGAGATTTGAAGGCCAAATCACATATCGTGAGAAAACATGAAGTAGTATCGAAATATTGGTAAAAACGAATATATATACGTAAAATCACACTACATGAATAACGTGAAAAAAGTCACTATATTACCATATTTGAGGATTTTAACTTCAAATCATAGAGCGAGGTTTCGTATTATTTAGATCCAAGAAAAGACATATGACAATGTTGTTTCAAATACAAATGATAAAAATCAATGTGTTTTCATTAGAATTAACTAAAATGTTCCTGATTTTCCGTTTATATTACCGATGGAAGATGTACACGTAAAACCGCTCTAATCCGGCTGAAACGTCGATATATGCAATAAAAACAGAACTTCTCCCCTTTCCAATATCTTACTCAGTATTTTAACGAGAAACAAATAGTTGATTGAAAATGAAGTGTTTAAGGTTAATTTCTAATCAATTATGTGTTTGCATCATTTTTATCGTATATTTAATGAATTAATAGCAATAAACTGAAAATTCACAAAAACGTGGAAAAACAGCAAAATATTGCCTAATTCGATGATATTTTGTTTATATCACATAAAGGAAAAGGGGATGATAAACGTCAAAATATTGCTGAATTCGATGATTTTTAGTACGAAACAAAATGCAAGAAAACTTGCTTAAAATGCAATATTATGCGAAAATCTGAGATTTGAAGGCCAAATCACATATCGTGATACTACATGAAATAGTATCGAAATATTGGTAAAAATGAATATATTTACGTAATATCAAACTACATGAAAAACGTGAAAAAAGTCATTATTATACCAAATTTGAGGATTTTAACTTCGAATCATAGAGCGACGTTTCGTATTTTTTAGACCCTAGAAAAGACGTATAAAGATGTTGCTTCCAATACAAATGATAAAAATCAATGTGTTTTCATTAAAATTAACTAAAATGTTCCTGATTTTCGGTTTATATTACCGATGGAAGATGTACACGTAAAACCGTTCTAATCCGGCTGAAACGTCGATATATGCAATAAAAACAGAACTTCTCCCCTTTTCAATATCTTACTCAGTATTTTAACGAGAAACAAATAGATGATTGAAAATGAAGTATTTAAGGTTATTTTCTGATCAATTATGTGTTTGCATAATTTTTATCGTATATTTAATGAATTAATAACAATAAACTGAAAATTCACAAAAACGTGGAAAAACGGCAAAATATTGCCTAATTCGATGATATTTTGTTTAAATCACATAAAGGAAAAGGGGATGATAAAGGTCAAAATATTGCTAAATTCGATGATTTTTAGTACAAAACAAAATGCAAGAAAACTTGCTTAAAATGCAAATTTGCGAAATTCTGAGATTTGAAGGCCAAATCACATATCGTGAGAAAACATGAAGTAGTATCGAAATATTGGTAAAAACGAATATATATACGTAAAATCACACTACATGAATAACGTGAAAAAAGTCACTATATTACCATATTTGAGGATTTTAACTTCAAATCATAGAGCGAGGTTTCGTATTATTTAGATCCAAGAAAAGACATATGACAATGTTGTTTCAAATACAAATGATAAAAATCAATGTGTTTTCATTAGAATTAACTAAAATGTTCCTGATTTTCCGTTTATATTACCGATGGAAGATGTACACGTAAAACCGCTCTAATCCGGCTGAAACGTCGATATATGCAATAAAAACAGAACTTCTCCCCTTTCCAATATCTTACTCAGTATTTTAACGAGAAACAAATAGTTGATTGAAAATGAAGTGTTTAAGGTTAATTTCTAATCAATTATGTGTTTGCATCATTTTTATCGTATATTTAATGAATTAATAGCAATAAACTGAAAATTCACAAAAACGTGGAAAAACAGCAAAATATTGCCTAATTCGATGATATTTTGTTTATATCACATAAAGGAAAAGGGGATGATAAACGTCAAAATATTGCTGAATTCGATGATTTTTAGTACGAAACAAAATGCAAGAAAACTTGCTTAAAATGCAATATTATGCGAAAATCTGAGATTTGAAGGCCAAATCACATATCGTGATACTACATGAAATAGTATCGAAATATTGGTAAAAATGAATATATTTACGTAATATCAAACTACATGAAAAACGTGAAAAAAGTCATTATTATACCAAATTTGAGGATTTTAACTTCGAATCATAGAGCGACGTTTCGTATTTTTTAGACCCTAGAAAAGACGTATAAAGATGTTGCTTCCAATACAAATGATAAAAATCAATGTGTTTTCATTAGAATTAACTAAAATGTTCCTGATTTTCCGTTTATATTACCGATGGAAGATGTACACGTAAAACCGCTCTAATCCGGCTGAAACGTCGATATATGCAATAAAAACAGAACTTCTCCCCTTTTCAATATCTTACTCAGTATTTTAACGAGAAACAAATAGATGATTGAAAATGAAGTATTTAAGGTTATTTTCTGATCAATTATGTGTTTGCATAATTTTTATCGTATATTTAATGAATTAATAACAATAAACTGAAAATTCACAAAAACGTGGAAAAACGGCAAAATATTGCCTAATTCGATGATATTTTGTTTAAATCACATAAAGGAAAAGGGGATGATAAAGGTCAAAATATTGCTAAATTCGATGATTTTTAGTACAAAACAAAATGCAAGAAAACTTGCTTAAAATGCAAAATTTGCGAAATTCTGAGATTTGAAGGCCAAATCACATATCGTGAGAAAACATGAAGTAGTATCGAAATATTGGTAAAAACGAATATATATACGTAAAATCACACTACATGAATAACGTGAAAAAAGTCACTATATTACCATATTTGAGGATTTTAACTTCAAATCATAGAGCGAGGTTTCGTATTATTTAGATCCAAGAAAAGACATATGACAATGTTGTTTCAAATACAAATGATAAAAATCAATGTGTTTTCATTAGAATTAACTAAAATGTTCCTGATTTTCCGTTTATATTACCGATGGAAGATGTACACGTAAAACCGCTCTAATCCGGCTGAAACGTCGATATATGCAATAAAAACAGAACTTCTCCCCTTTCCAATATCTTACTCAGTATTTTAACGAGAAACAAATAGTTGATTGAAAATGAAGTGTTTAAGGTTAATTTCTAATCAATTATGTGTTTGCATCATTTTTATCGTATATTTAATGAATTAATAGCAATAAACTGAAAATTCACAAAAACGTGGAAAAACAGCAAAATATTGCCTAATTCGATGATATTTTGTTTATATCACATAAAGGAAAAGGGGATGATAAACGTCAAAATATTGCTGAATTCGATGATTTTTAGTACGAAACAAAATGCAAGAAAACTTGCTTAAAATGCAATTTATGCGAAAATCTGAGATTTGAAGGCCAAATCACATATCGTGATACTACATGAAATAGTATCGAAATATTGGTAAAAATGAATATATTTACGTAATATCAAACTACATGAAAAACGTGAAAAAAGTCATTATTATACCAAATTTGAGGATTTTAACTTCGAATCATAGAGCGACGTTTCGTATTTTTTAGACCCTAGAAAAGACGTATAAAGATGTTGCTTCCAATACAAATGATAAAAATCAATGTGTTTTCATTAGAATTAACTAAAATGTTCCTGATTTTCCGTTTATATTACCGATGGAAGATGTACACGTAAAACCGCTCTAATCCGGCTGAAACGTTGATATATGCAATAAAAACAGAACTTCTCCCCTTTTCAATATCTTACTCAGTATTTTAACGAGAAACAAATAGATGATTGAAAATGAAGTATTTAAGGTTATTTTCTGATCAATTATGTGTTTGCATAGTTTTATCGTATATTTAATGAATTAATAACAATAAACTGAAAATTCACAAAAACGTGGAAAAACGGCAAAATATTGCCTAATTCGATGATATTTTGTTTAAATCACATAAAGGAAAAGGGGATGATAAAGGTCAAAATATTGCTAAATTCGATGATTTTTAGTACAAAACAAAATGCAAGAAAACTTGCTTAAAAATGCAAAATTTGCGAAATTCTGAGATTTGAAGGCCAAATCACATATCGTGAGAAAACATGAAGTTGTATCGAAATATTGGTAAAAACGAATATATATACGTAAAATCACACTACATGAATAACGTGAAAAAAGTCACTATATTACCATATTTGAGGATTTTAACTTCAAATCATAGAGCGAGGTTTCGTATTATTTAGATCCAAGAAAAGACATATGACAATGTTGTTTCAAATACAAATGATAAAAATCAATGTGTTTTCATTAGAATTAACTAAAATGTTCCTGATTTTCCGTTTATATTACCGATGGAAGATGTACACGTAAAACCGCTCTAATCCGGCTGAAACGTCGATATATGCAATAAAAACAGAACTTCTCCCCTTTCCAATATCTTACTCAGTATTTTAACGAGAAACAAATAGTTGATTGAAAATGAAGTGTTTAAGGTTAATTTCTAATCAATTATGTGTTTGCATCATTTTTATCGTATATTTAATGAATTAATAGCAATAAACTGAAAATTCACAAAAACGTGGAAAAACAGCAAAATATTGCCTAATTCGATGATATTTTGTTTATATCACATAAAGGAAAAGGGGATGATAAACGTCAAAATATTGCTGAATTCGATGATTTTTAGTACGAAACAAAATGCAAGAAAACTTGCTTAAAATGCAATATTATGCGAAAATCTGAGATTTGAAGGCCAAATCACATATCGTGATACTACATGAAATAGTATCGAAATATTGGTAAAAATGAATATATTTACGTAATATCAAACTACATGAAAAACGTGAAAAAAGTCATTATTATACCAAATTTGAGGATTTTAACTTCGAATCATAGAGCGACGTTTCGTATTTTTTAGACCCTAGAAAAGACGTATAAAGATGTTGCTTCCAATACAAATGATAAAAATCAATGTGTTTTCATTAAAATTAACTAAAATGTTCCTGATTTTCCGTTTATATTACCGATGGAAGATGTACACGTAAAACCGTTCTAATCCGGCTGAAACGTCGATATATGCAATAAAAACAGAACTTCTCCCCTTTTCAATATCTTACTCAGTATTTTAACGAGAAACAAATAGATGATTGAAAATGAAGTATTTAAGGTTATTTTCTGATCAATTATGTGTTTGCATAATTTTTATCGTATATTTAATGAATTAATAACAATAAACTGAAAATTCACAAAAACGTGGAAAAACGGCAAAATATTGCCTAATTCGATGATATTTTGTTTAAATCACATAAAGGAAAAGGGGATGATAAAGGTCAAAATATTGCTAAATTCGATGATTTTTAGTACAAAACAAAATGCAAGAAAACTTGCTTAAAATGCAAAATTTGCGAAATTCTGAGATTTGAAGGCCAAATCACATATCGTGAGAAAACATGAAGTAGTATCGAAATATTGGTAAAAACGAATATATATACGTAAAATCACACTACATGAATAACGTGAAAAAAGTCACTATATTACCATATTTGAGGATTTTAACTTCAAATCATAGAGCGAGGTTTCGTATTATTTAGATCCAAGAAAAGACATATGACAATGTTGTTTCAAATACAAATGATAAAAATCAATGTGTTTTCATTAGAATTAACTAAAATGTTCCTGATTTTCCGTTTATATTACCGATGGAAGATGTACACGTAAAACCGCTCTAATCCGGCTGAAACGTCGATATATGCAATAAAAACAGAACTTCTCCCCTTTCAATATCTTACTCAGTATTTTAACGAGAAACAAATAGTTGATTGAAAATGAAGTGTTTAAGGTTAATTTCTAATCAATTATGTGTTTGCATCATTTTTATCGTATATTTAATGAATTAATAGCAATAAACTGAAAATTCACAAAAACGTGGAAAAACAGCAAAATATTGCCTAATTCGATGATATTTTGTTTATATCACATAAAGGAAAAGGGGATGATAAACGTCAAAATATTGCTGAATTCGATGATTTTTAGTACGAAACAAAATGCAAGAAAACTTGCTTAAAATGCAATATTATGCGAAAATCTGAGATTTGAAGGCCAAATCACATATCGTGATACTACATGAAATAGTATCGAAATATTGGTAAAAATGAATATATTTACGTAATATCAAACTACATGAAAAACGTGAAAAAAGTCATTATTATACCAAATTTGAGGATTTTAACTTCGAATCATAGAGCGACGTTTCGTATTTTTTAGACCCTAGAAAAGACGTATAAAGATGTTGCTTCCAATACAAATGATAAAAATCAATGTGTTTTCATTAAAATTAACTAAAATGTTCCTGATTTTCCGTTTATATTACCGATGGAAGATGTACACGTAAAACCGCTCTAATCCGGCTGAAACGTCGATATATGCAATAAAAACAGAACTTCTCCCCTTTTCAATATCTTACTCAGTATTTTAACGAGAAACAAATAGATGATTGAAAATGAAGTATTTAAGGTTATTTTCTGATCAATTATGTGTTTGCATAATTTTTATCGTATATTTAATGAATTAATAACAATAAACTGAAAATTCACAAAAACGTGGAAAAACGGCAAAATATTGCCTAATTCGATGATATTTTGTTTAAATCACATAAAGGAAAAGGGGATGATAAAGGTCAAAATATTGCTAAATTCGATGATTTTTAGTACAAAACAAAATGCAAGAAAACTTGCTTAAAATGCAAAATTTGCGAAATTCTGAGATTTGAAGGCCAAATCACATATCGTGAGAAAACATGAAGTAGTATCGAAATATTGGTAAAAACGAATATATATACGTAAAATCAAACTACATGAATAACGTGAAAAAAGTCACTATATACCATATTTGAGGATTTTAACTTCAAATCATAGAGCGAGGTTTCGTATTATTTAGATCCAAGAAAAGACATATGACAATGTTGTTTCAAATACAAATGATAAAAATCAATGTGTTTTCATTAGAATTAACTAAAATGTTCCTGATTTTCCGTTTATATTACCGATGGAAGATGTACACGTAAAACCGCTCTAATCCGGCTGAAACGTCGATATATGCAATAAAAACAGAACTTCTCCCCTTTTCAATATCTTACTCAGTATTTTAACGAGAAACAAATAGTTGATTGAAAATGAAGTATTTAAGGTTATTTTCTAATCAATTATGTGTTTGCATCATTTTTATCGTATATTTAATGAATTAATAGCAATAAACTGAAAATTCACAAAAACGTGGAAAAACAGCAAAATATTGCCTAATTCGATGATATTTTGTTTAAATCACATAAAGGAAAAGGGGATGATAAACGTCAAAATATTGCTAAATTCGATGATTTTTAGTACAAAACAAAATGCAAGAAAACTTGCTTAAAATGCAAAATTTGCGAAATTCTGAGATTTGAAGGCCAAATCACATATCGTGAGAAAACATGAAGTAGTATCGAAATATTGGTAAAAACGAATATATATACGTAAAATCAAACTACATGAAAAACGTGAAAAAAGTCACTATATTACCATATTTGAGGATTTTAACTTCAAATCATAGAGCGAGGTTTCGTATTATTTAGATCCAAGAAAAGACATATGACAATGTTGTTTCAAATACAAATGATAAAAATCAATGTGTTTTCATTAGAATTAACTAAAATGTTCCTGATTTTCCGTTTATATTACCGATGGAAGATGTACACGTAAAACCGCTCTAATCCGGCTGAAACGTCGATATATGCAATAAAAACAGAACTTCTCCCCTTTCAATATCTTACTCAGTATTTTAACGAGAAACAAATAGTTGATTGAAAATGAAGTGTTTAAGGTTAATTTCTAATCAATTATGTGTTTGCATCATTTTTATCGTATATTTAATGAATTAATAGCAATAAACTGAAAATTCACAAAAACGTGGAAAAACAGCAAAATATTGCCTAATTCGATGATATTTTGTTTATATCACATAAAGGAAAAGGGGATGATAAACGTCAAAATATTGCTGAATTCGATGATTTTTAGTACGAAACAAAATGCAAGAAAACTTGCTTAAAATGCAATATTATGCGAAAATCTGAGATTTGAAGGCCAAATCACATATCGTGATACTACATGAAATAGTATCGAAATATTGGTAAAAATGAATATATTTACGTAATATCAAACTACATGAAAAACGTGAAAAAAGTCATTATTATACCAAATTTGAGGATTTTAACTTCGAATCATAGAGCGACGTTTCGTATTTTTTAGACCCTAGAAAAGACGTATAAAGATGTTGCTTCCAATACAAATGATAAAAATCAATGTGTTTTCATTAGAATTAACTAAAATGTTCCTGATTTTCCGTTTATATTACCGATGGAAGATGTACACGTAAAACCGTTCTAATCCGGCTGAAACGTCGATATATGCAATAAAAACAGAACTTCTCCCCTTTTCAATATCTTACTCAGTATTTTAACGAGAAACAAATAGATGATTGAAAATGAAGTATTTAAGGTTATTTTCTAATCAATTATGTGTTTGCATAATTTTTATCGTATATTTAATGAATTAATAACAATAAACTGAAAATTCACAAAAACGTGGAAAAACGGCAAAATATTGCCTAATTCGATGATATTTTGTTTAAATCACATAAAGGAAAAGGGGATGATAAAGGTCAAAATATTGCTAAATTCGATGATTTTTAGTACAAAACAAAATGCAAGAAAACTTGCTTAAAATGCAAAATTTGCGAAATTCTGAGATTTGAAGGCCAAATCACATATCGTGAGAAAACATGAAGTAGTATCGAAATATTGGTAAAAACGAATATATATACGTAAAATCACACTACATGAATAACGTGAAAAAAGTCACTATATTACCATATTTGAGGATTTTAACTTCAAATCATAGAGCGAGGTTTCGTATTATTTAGATCCAAGAAAAGACATATGACAATGTTGTTTCAAATACAAATGATAAAAATCAATGTGTTTTCATTAGAATTAACTAAAATGTTCCTGATTTTCCGTTTATATTACCGATGGAAGATGTACACGTAAAACCGCTCTAATCCGGCTGAAACGTCGATATATGCAATAAAAACAGAACTTCTCCCCTTTCCAATATCTTACTCAGTATTTTAACGAGAAACAAATAGTTGATTGAAAATGAAGTGTTTAAGGTTAATTTCTAATCAATTATGTGTTTGCATCATTTTTATCGTATATTTAATGAATTAATAGCAATAAACTGAAAATTCACAAAAACGTGGAAAAACAGCAAAATATTGCCTAATTCGATGATATTTTGTTTATATCACATAAAGGAAAAGGGGATGATAAACGTCAAAATATTGCTGAATTCGATGATTTTTAGTACGAAACAAAATGCAAGAAAACTTGCTTAAAATGCAATATTATGCGAAAATCTGAGATTTGAAGGCCAAATCACATATCGTGATACTACATGAAATAGTATCGAAATATTGGTAAAAATGAATATATTTACGTAATATCAAACTACATGAAAAACGTGAAAAAAGTCATTATTATACCAAATTTGAGGATTTTAACTTCGAATCATAGAGCGACGTTTCGTATTTTTTAGACCCTAGAAAAGACGTATAAAGATGTTGCTTCCAATACAAATGATAAAAATCAATGTGTTTTCATTAAAATTAACTAAAATGTTCCTGATTTTCGGTTTATATTACCGATGGAAGATGTACACGTAAAACCGTTCTAATCCGGCTGAAACGTCGATATATGCAATAAAAACAGAACTTCTCCCCTTTTCAATATCTTACTCAGTATTTTAACGAGAAACAAATAGATGATTGAAAATGAAGTATTTAAGGTTATTTTCTGATCAATTATGTGTTTGCATAATTTTTATCGTATATTTAATGAATTAATAACAATAAACTGAAAATTCACAAAAACGTGGAAAAACGGCAAAATATTGCCTAATTCGATGATATTTTGTTTAAATCACATAAAGGAAAAGGGGATGATAAAGGTCAAAATATTGCTAAATTCGATGATTTTTAGTACAAAACAAAATGCAAGAAAACTTGCTTAAAATGCAAAATTTGCGAAATTCTGAGATTTGAAGGCCAAATCACATATCGTGAGAAAACATGAAGTAGTATCGAAATATTGGTAAAAACGAATATATATACGTAAAATCACACTACATGAATAACGTGAAAAAAGTCACTATATTACCATATTTGAGGATTTTAACTTCAAATCATAGAGCGAGGTTTCGTATTATTTAGATCCAAGAAAAGACATATGACAATGTTGTTTCAAATACAAATGATAAAAATCAATGTGTTTTCATTAGAATTAACTAAAATGTTCCTGATTTTCCGTTTATATTACCGATGGAAGATGTACACGTAAAACCGCTCTAATCCGGCTGAAACGTCGATATATGCAATAAAAACAGAACTTCTCCCCTTTCCAATATCTTACTCAGTATTTTAACGAGAAACAAATAGTTGATTGAAAATGAAGTGTTTAAGGTTAATTTCTAATCAATTATGTGTTTGCATCATTTTTATCGTATATTTAATGAATTAATAGCAATAAACTGAAAATTCACAAAAACGTGGAAAAACAGCAAAATATTGCCTAATTCGATGATATTTTGTTTATATCACATAAAGGAAAAGGGGATGATAAACGTCAAAATATTGCTGAATTCGATGATTTTTAGTACGAAACAAAATGCAAGAAAACTTGCTTAAAATGCAATATTATGCGAAAATCTGAGATTTGAAGGCCAAATCACATATCGTGATACTACATGAAATAGTATCGAAATATTGGTAAAAATGAATATATTTACGTAATATCAAACTACATGAAAAACGTGAAAAAAGTCATTATTATACCAAATTTGAGGATTTTAACTTCGAATCATAGAGCGACGTTTCGTATTTTTTAGACCCTAGAAAAGACGTATAAAGATGTTGCTTCCAATACAAATGATAAAAATCAATGTGTTTTCATTAAAATTAACTAAAATGTTCCTGATTTTCGGTTTATATTACCGATGGAAGATGTACACGTAAAACCGTTCTAATCCGGCTGAAACGTCGATATATGCAATAAAAACAGAACTTCTCCCCTTTTCAATATCTTACTCAGTATTTTAACGAGAAACAAATAGATGATTGAAAATGAAGTATTTAAGGTTATTTTCTGATCAATTATGTGTTTGCATAATTTTTATCGTATATTTAATGAATTAATAACAATAAACTGAAAATTCACAAAAACGTGGAAAAACGGCAAAATATTGCCTAATTCGATGATATTTTGTTTAAATCACATAAAGGAAAAGGGGATGATAAAGGTCAAAATATTGCTAAATTCGATGATTTTTAGTACAAAACAAAATGCAAGAAAACTTGCTTAAAATGCAAAATTTGCGAAATTCTGAGATTTGAAGGCCAAATCACATATCGTGAGAAAACATGAAGTAGTATCGAAATATTGGTAAAAACGAATATATATACGTAAAATCACACTACATGAATAACGTGAAAAAAGTCACTATATTACCATATTTGAGGATTTTAACTTCAAATCATAGAGCGAGGTTTCGTATTATTTAGATCCAAGAAAAGACATATGACAATGTTGTTTCAAATACAAATGATAAAAATCAATGTGTTTTCATTAGAATTAACTAAAATGTTCCTGATTTTCCGTTTATATTACCGATGGAAGATGTACACGTAAAACCGCTCTAATCCGGCTGAAACGTCGATATATGCAATAAAAACAGAACTTCTCCCCTTTCCAATATCTTACTCAGTATTTTAACGAGAAACAAATAGTTGATTGAAAATGAAGTGTTTAAGGTTAATTTCTAATCAATTATGTGTTTGCATCATTTTTATCGTATATTTAATGAATTAATAGCAATAAACTGAAAATTCACAAAAACGTGGAAAAACAGCAAAATATTGCCTAATTCGATGATATTTTGTTTATATCACATAAAGGAAAAGGGGATGATAAACGTCAAAATATTGCTGAATTCGATGATTTTTAGTACGAAACAAAATGCAAGAAAACTTGCTTAAAATGCAATATTATGCGAAAATCTGAGATTTGAAGGCCAAATCACATATCGTGATACTACATGAAATAGTATCGAAATATTGGTAAAAATGAATATATTTACGTAATATCAAACTACATGAAAAACGTGAAAAAAGTCATTATTATACCAAATTTGAGGATTTTAACTTCGAATCATAGAGCGACGTTTCGTATTTTTTAGACCCTAGAAAAGACGTATAAAGATGTTGCTTCCAATACAAATGATAAAAATCAATGTGTTTTCATTAAAATTAACTAAAATGTTCCTGATTTTCGGTTTATATTACCGATGGAAGATGTACACGTAAAACCGTTCTAATCCGGCTGAAACGTCGATATATGCAATAAAAACAGAACTTCTCCCCTTTTCAATATCTTACTCAGTATTTTAACGAGAAACAAATAGATGATTGAAAATGAAGTATTTAAGGTTATTTTCTAATCAATTATGTGTTTGCATCATTTTTATCGTATATTTAATGAATTAATAACAATAAACTGAAAATTCACAAAAACGTGGAAAAACGGCAAAATATTGCCTAATTCGATGATATTTTGTTTAAATCACATAAAGGAAAAGGGGATGATAAAGGTCAAAATATTGCTAAATTCGATGATTTTTAGTACAAAACAAAATGCAAGAAAACTTGCTTAAAATGCAAAATTTGCGAAATTCTGAGATTTGAAGGCCAAATCACATATCGTGAGAAAACATGAAGTAGTATCGAAATATTGGTAAAAACGAATATATATACGTAAAATCACACTACATGAATAACGTGAAAAAAGTCACTATATTACCATATTTGAGGATTTTAACTTCAAATCATAGAGCGAGGTTTCGTATTATTTAGATCCAAGAAAAGACATATGACAATGTTGTTTCAAATACAAATGATAAAAATCAATGTGTTTTCATTAGAATTAACTAAAATGTTCCTGATTTTCCGTTTATATTACCGATGGAAGATGTACACGTAAAACCGCTCTAATCCGGCTGAAACGTCGATATATGCAATAAAAACAGAACTTCTCCCCTTTCCAATATCTTACTCAGTATTTTAACGAGAAACAAATAGTTGATTGAAAATGAAGTGTTTAAGGTTAATTTCTAATCAATTATGTGTTTGCATCATTTTTATCGTATATTTAATGAATTAATAGCAATAAACTGAAAATTCACAAAAACGTGGAAAAACAGCAAAATATTGCCTAATTCGATGATATTTTGTTTATATCACATAAAGGAAAAGGGGATGATAAACGTCAAAATATTGCTGAATTCGATGATTTTTAGTACGAAACAAAATGCAAGAAAACTTGCTTAAAATGCAATATTATGCGAAAATCTGAGATTTGAAGGCCAAATCACATATCGTGATACTACATGAAATAGTATCGAAATATTGGTAAAAATGAATATATTTACGTAATATCAAACTACATGAAAAACGTGAAAAAAGTCATTATTATACCAAATTTGAGGATTTTAACTTCGAATCATAGAGCGACGTTTCGTATTTTTTAGACCCTAGAAAAGACGTATAAAGATGTTGCTTCCAATACAAATGATAAAAATCAATGTGTTTTCATTAAAATTAACTAAAATGTTCCTGATTTTCGGTTTATATTACCGATGGAAGATGTACACGTAAAACCGTTCTAATCCGGCTGAAACGTCGATATATGCAATAAAAACAGAACTTCTCCCCTTTTCAATATCTTACTCAGTATTTTAACGAGAAACAAATAGATGATTGAAAATGAAGTATTTAAGGTTATTTTCTAATCAATTATGTGTTTGCATAATTTTTATCGTATATTTAATGAATTAATAACAATAAACTGAAAATTCACAAAAACGTGGAAAAACGGCAAAATATTGCCTAATTCGATGATATTTTGTTTAAATCACATAAAGGAAAAGGGGATGATAAAGGTCAAAATATTGCTAAATTCGATGATTTTTAGTACAAAACAAAATGCAAGAAAACTTGCTTAAAATGCAAAATTTGCGAAATTCTGAGATTTGAAGGCCAAATCACATATCGTGAGAAAACATGAAGTAGTATCGAAATATTGGTAAAAACGAATATATATACGTAAAATCACACTACATGAATAACGTGAAAAAAGTCACTATATTACCATATTTGAGGATTTTAACTTCAAATCATAGAGCGAGGTTTCGTATTATTTAGATCCAAGAAAAGACATATGACAATGTTGTTTCAAATACAAATGATAAAAATCAATGTGTTTTCATTAGAATTAACTAAAATGTTCCTGATTTTCCGTTTATATTACCGATGGAAGATGTACACGTAAAACCGCTCTAATCCGGCTGAAACGTCGATATATGCAATAAAAACAGAACTTCTCCCCTTTCCAATATCTTACTCAGTATTTTAACGAGAAACAAATAGTTGATTGAAAATGTGTTTAAGGTTAATTTCTAATCAATTATGTGTTTGCATCATTTTTATCGTATATTTAATGAATTAATAGCAATAAACTGAAAATTCACAAAAACGTGGAAAAACAGCAAAATATTGCCTAATTCGATGATATTTTGTTTATATCACATAAAGGAAAAGGGGATGATAAACGTCAAAATATTGCTGAATTCGATGATTTTTAGTACGAAACAAAATGCAAGAAAACTTGCTTAAAATGCAATATTATGCGAAAATCTGAGATTTGAAGGCCAAATCACATATCGTGATACTACATGAAATAGTATCGAAATATTGGTAAAAATGAATATATTTACGTAATATCAAACTACATGAAAAACGTGAAAAAAGTCATTATTATACCAAATTTGAGGATTTTAACTTCGAATCATAGAGCGACGTTTCGTATTTTTTAGACCCTAGAAAAGACGTATAAAGATGTTGCTTCCAATACAAATGATAAAAATCAATGTGTTTTCATTAAAATTAACTAAAATGTTCCTGATTTTCGGTTTATATTACCGATGGAAGATGTACACGTAAAACCGTTCTAATCCGGCTGAAACGTCGATATATGCAATAAAAACAGAACTTCTCCCCTTTTCAATATCTTACTCAGTATTTTAACGAGAAACAAATAGATGATTGAAAATGAAGTATTTAAGGTTATTTTCTAATCAATTATGTGTTTGCATCATTTTTATCGTATATTTAATGAATTAATAACAATAAACTGAAAATTCACAAAAACGTGGAAAAACGGCAAAATATTGCCTAATTCGATGATATTTTGTTTAAATCACATAAAGGAAAAGGGGATGATAAAGGTCAAAATATTGCTAAATTCGATGATTTTTAGTACAAAACAAAATGCAAGAAAACTTGCTTAAAATGCAAAATTTGCGAAATTCTGAGATTTGAAGGCCAAATCACATATCGTGAGAAAACATGAAGTAGTATCGAAATATTGGTAAGAACGAATATATATACGTAAAATCACACTACATGAATAACGTGAAAAAAGTCACTATATTACCATATTTGAGGATTTTAACTTCAAATCATAGAGCGAGGTTTCGTATTATTTAGATCCAAGAAAAAACATATGACAATGTTGTTTCAAATACAAATGATAAAAATCAATGTGTTTTCATTAGAATTAACTAAAATGTTCCTGATTTTCCGTTTATATTACCGATGGAAGATGTACACGTAAAACCGCTCTAATCCGGCTGAAACGTCGATATATGCAATAAAAACAGAACTTCTCCCCTTTCCAATATCTTACTCAGTATTTTAACGAGAAACAAATAGTTGATTGAAAATGAAGTGTTTAAGGTTAATTTCTAATCAATTATGTGTTTGCATCATTTTTATCGTATATTTAATGAATTAATAGCAATAAACTGAAAATTCACAAAAACGTGGAAAAACAGCAAAATATTGCCTAATTCGATGATATTTTGTTTATATCACATAAAGGAAAAGGGGATGATAAACGTCAAAATATTGCTGAATTCGATGATTTTTAGTACGAAACAAAATGCAAGAAAACTTGCTTAAAATGCAATATTATGCGAAAATCTGAGATTTGAAGGCCAAATCACATATCGTGATACTACATGAAATAGTATCGAAATATTGGTAAAAATGAATATATTTACGTAATATCAAACTACATGAAAAACGTGAAAAAAGTCATTATTATACCAAATTTGAGGATTTTAACTTCGAATCATAGAGCGACGTTTCGTATTTTTTAGACCCTAGAAAAGACGTATAAAGATGTTGCTTCCAATACAAATGATAAAAATCAATGTGTTTTCGTTAGAATTAACTAAAATGTTCCTGATTTTCCGTTTATATTACCGATGGAAAATGTACACGTAAAACCGTTCTAATCCGGCTGAAACGTCGATATATGTAATAAAAACAGTACTTCTCCCCTTTTCAATATCTTACTCAGTATTTTAACGAGAAACAAGTAGATGATTGAAAATGAAGTATTAAAGGTTATTTTCTGGTCAATTATGTGTTTGCATAATTTTTATCGTATATTTAATGAATTAATAACAATAAACTGAAAATTCACAAAAACGTGGAAAAACGGCAAAATATTGCCTAATTCGATGATTTTTTGTTTAAATCACATAAAGCAAAAGGGGATGATAAAGGTCAAAATATTGTTAAATTCGATGATTTTTAGTACAAAACAAAATGCAAGAAAACTTGCTTAAAATGCAAAATTTGCGAAATTCTGAGATATGAAGGCCAAATCACATATCGTGAGAAAACATGAAGTAGTATCGAAATATTGGTAAAAACGAATATATATACGTAAAATCACACTACATGAATAACGTGAAAAAAGTCACTATATTACCATATTTGAGGATTTTAACTTCAAATCATAGAGCGAGGTTTCGTATTATTTAGATCCAAAAAAAGACATATGACAATGTTGTTTCAAATACAAATGATAAAAATCAATGTGTTATCATTAAAATTAACTAAAATGTTCCAGATTTTCCGTTTATATTACCGATGGAAGATGTACACGTAAAACCGTTCTAATCCGGCTGAAACGTTGATATATGCAATAAAAACAGAACTTCTCCCTTTCCAATATCTTACTCAGTATTTTAACGAGAAACAAATAGTTGATTGAAAATGAAGTGTTTAAGGTTAATTTCTAATCAATTATGTGTTTGCATCATTTTTATCGTATATTTAATGAATTAATAGCAATAAAGAGAAAATTCACAAAAACGTGGAAAAACAGCAAAATATTGCCTAATTCGATGATATTTTGTTTATATCACATAAAGGAAAAGGGGATGATAAACGTCAAAATATTGCTGAATTCGATGATTTTTAGTACGAAACAAAATGCAAGAAAACTTGCTTAAAATGCAATATTATGCGAAAATCTGAGATTTGAAGGCCAAATCACATATCGTGATACTACATGAAATAGTATCGAAATATTGGTAAAAATGAATATATTTACGTAATATCAAACTACATGAAAAACGTGAAAAAAGTCATTATTATACCAAATTTGAGGATTTTAACTTCGAATCATAAAGCGACGTTTCGTATTTTTTAGACCCTAGAAAAGACGTATAAAGATGTTGCTTCCAATACAAATGATAAAAATCAATGTGTTTTCATTAAAATTAACTAAAATGTTCCTGATTTTCGGTTTATATTACCGATGGAAGATGTACACGTAAAACCGTTCTAATCCGGCTGAAACGTCGATATATGCAATAAAAACAGAACTTCTCCCCTTTTCAATATCTTACTCAGTATTTTAACGAGAAACAAATAGGTGATTGAAAATGAAGTATTTAAGGTTATTTTCTAATCAATTATGTGTTTGCATCATTTTTATCGTATATTTAATGAATTAATAACAATAAACTGAAAATTCACAAAAACGTGGAAAAACGGCAAAATATTGCCTAATTCGATGATATTTTGTTTAAATCACATAAAGGAAAAGGGGATGATAAAGGTCAAAATATTGCTAAATTCGATGATTTTTAGTACAAAACAAAATGCAAGAAAACTTGCTTAAAATGCAAAATTTGCGAAATTCTGAGATATGAAGGCCAAATCACATATCGTGAGAAAACATGAAGTAGTATCGAAATATTGGTAAAAACTAATATATATACGTAAAATCACACTACATGAATAACGTGAAAAAAGTCACTATATTACCATATTTGAGGATTTTAACTTCAAATCATAGAGCGAGGTTTCGTATTATTTAGATCCAAGAAAAAACATATGACAATGTTGTTTCAAATACAAATGATAAAAATCAATGTGTTTTCATTAGAATTAACTAAAATGTTCCTGATTTTCCGTTTATATTACCGATGGAAGATGTACACGTAAAACCGCTCTAATCCGGCTGAAACGTCGATATATGCAATAAAAACAGAACTTCTCCCCTTTCCAATATCTTACTCAGTATTTTAACGAGAAACAAATAGTTGATTGAAAATGAAGTGTTTAAGGTTAATTTCTAATCAATTATGTGTTTGCATCATTTTTATCGTATATTTAATGAATTAATAGCAATAAACTGAAAATTCACAAAAACGTGGAAAAACAGCAAAATATTGCCTAATTCGATGATATTTTGTTTATATCACATAAAGGAAAAGGGGATGATAAACGTCAAAATATTGCTGAATTCGATGATTTTTAGTACGAAACAAAATGCAAGAAAACTTGCTTAAAATGCAATATTATGCGAAAATCTGAGATTTGAAGGCCAAATCACATATCGTGATACTACATGAAATAGTATCGAAATATTGGTAAAAATGAATATATTTACGTAATATCAAACTACATGAAAAACGTGAAAAAAGTCATTATTATACCAAATTTGAGGATTTTAACTTCGAATCATAGAGCGACGTTTCGTATTTTTTAGACCCTAGAAAAGACGTATAAAGATGTTGCTTCCAATACAAATGATAAAAATCAATGTGTTTTCATTAAAATTAACTAAAATGTTCCTGATTTTCGGTTTATATTACCGATGGAAGATGTACACGTAAAACCGTTCTAATCCGGCTGAAACGTCGATATATGCAATAAAAACAGAACTTCTCCCCTTTTCAATATCTTACTCAGTATTTTAACGAGAAACAAATAGGTGATTGAAAATGAAGTATTTAAGGTTATTTTCTAATCAATTATGTGTTTGCATCATTTTTATCGTATATTTAATGAATTAATAACAATAAACTGAAAATTCACAAAAACGTGGAAAAACGGCAAAATATTGCCTAATTCGATGATATTTTGTTTAAATCACATAAAGGAAAAGGGGATGATAAAGGTCAAAATATTGCTAAATTCGATGATTTTTAGTACAAAACAAAATGCAAGAAAACTTGCTTAAAATGCAAAATTTGCGAAATTCTGAGATATGAAGGCCAAATCACATATCGTGAGAAAACATGAAGTAGTATCGAAATATTGGTAAAAACTAATATATATACGTAAAATCACACTACATGAATAACGTGAAAAAAGTCACTATATTACCATATTTGAGGATTTTAACTTCAAATCATAGAGCGAGGTTTCGTATTATTTAGATCCAAGAAAAAACATATGACAATGTTGTTTCAAATACAAATGATAAAAATCAATGTGTTTTCATTAGAATTAACTAAAATGTTCCTGATTTTCCGTTTATATTACCGATGGAAGATGTACACGTAAAACCGCTCTAATCCGGCTGAAACGTCGATATATGCAATAAAAACAGAACTTCTCCCCTTTCCAATATCTTACTCAGTATTTTAACGAGAAACAAATAGTTGATTGAAAATGAAGTGTTTAAGGTTAATTTCTAATCAATTATGTGTTTGCATCATTTTTATCGTATATTTAATGAATTAATAGCAATAAACTGAAAATTCACAAAAACGTGGAAAAACAGCAAAATATTGCCTAATTCGATGATATTTTGTTTATATCACATAAAGGAAAAGGGGATGATAAACGTCAAAATATTGCTGAATTCGATGATTTTTAGTACGAAACAAAATGCAAGAAAACTTGCTTAAAATGCAATATTATGCGAAAATCTGAGATTTGAAGGCCAAATCACATATCGTGATACTACATGAAATAGTATCGAAATATTGGTAAAAATGAATATATTTACGTAATATCAAACTACATGAAAAACGTGAAAAAAGTCATTATTATACCAAATTTGAGGATTTTAACTTCGAATCATAAAGCGACGTTTCGTATTTTTTAGACCCTAGAAAAGACGTATAAAGATGTTGCTTCCAATACAAATGATAAAAATCAATGTGTTTTCATTAAAATTAACTAAAATGTTCCTGATTTTCGGTTTATATTACCGATGGAAGATGTACACGTAAAACCGTTCTAATCCGGCTGAAACGTCGATATATGCAATAAAAACAGAACTTCTCCCCTTTTCAATATCTTACTCAGTATTTTAACGAGAAACAAATAGGTGATTGAAAATGAAGTATTTAAGGTTATTTTCTAATCAATTATGTGTTTGCATCATTTTTATCGTATATTTAATGAATTAATAACAATAAACTGAAAATTCACAAAAACGTGGAAAAACGGCAAAATATTGCCTAATTCGATGATATTTTGTTTAAATCACATAAAGGAAAAGGGGATGATAAAGGTCAAAATATTGCTAAATTCGATGATTTTTAGTACAAAACAAAATGCAAGAAAACTTGCTTAAAATGCAAAATTTGCGAAATTCTGAGATATGAAGGCCAAATCACATATCGTGAGAAAACATGAAGTAGTATCGAAATATTGGTAAAAACTAATATATATACGTAAAATCACACTACATGAATAACGTGAAAAAAGTCACTATATTACCATATTTGAGGATTTTAACTTCAAATCATAGAGCGAGGTTTCGTATTATTTAGATCCAAGAAAAGACATATGACAATGTTGTTTCAAATACAAATGATAAAAATCAATGTGTTTTCATTAGAATTAACTAAAATGTTCCTGATTTTCCGTTTATATTACCGATGGAAGATGTACACGTAAAACCGCTCTAATCCGGCTGAAACGTCGATATATGCAATAAAAACAGAACTTCTCCCCTTTCCAATATCTTACTCAGTATTTTAACGAGAAACAAATAGTTGATTGAAAATGAAGTGTTTAAGGTTAATTTCTAATCAATTATGTGTTTGCATCATTTTTATCGTATATTTAATGAATTAATAGCAATAAACTGAAAATTCACAAAAACGTGGAAAAACAGCAAAATATTGCCTAATTCGATGATATTTTGTTTATATCACATAAAGGAAAAGGGGATGATAAACGTCAAAATATTGCTGAATTCGATGATTTTTAGTACGAAACAAAATGCAAGAAAACTTGCTTAAAATGCAATATTATGCGAAAATCTGAGATATGAAGGCCAAATCACTTATCGTGATACTACATGAAATAGTATCGAAATATTGGTAAAAATGAATATATTTACGTAATATCAAACTACATGAAAAACGTGAAAAAAGTCATTATTATACCAAATTTGAGGATTTTAACTTCGAATCATAGAGCGACGTTTCGTATTTTTTAGACCCTAGAAAAGACGTATAAAGATGTTGCTTCCAATACAAATGATAAAAATCAATGTGTTTTCATTAAAATTAACTAAAATGTTCCTGATTTTCGGTTTATATTACCGATGGAAGATGTACACGTAAAACCGTTCTAATCCGGCTGAAACGTCGATATATGCAATAAAAACAGAACTTCTCCCCTTTACAATATCTTACTCAGTATTTTAACGAGAAACAAATAGTTGATTGAAAATGAAGTATTTAAGGTTATTTTCTAATCAATTATGTGTTTGCATCATTTTTATCGTATATTTAATGAATTAATAACAATAAACTGAAAATTCACAAAAACGTGGAAAAACGGCAAAATATTGCCTAATTCGATGATATTTTGTTTAAATCACATAAAGGAAAAGGGGATGATAAAGGTCAAAATATTGCTAAATTCGATGATTTTTAGTACAAAACAAAATGCAAGAAAACTTGCTTAAAATGCAAAATTTGCGAAATTCTGAGATTTGAAGGCCAAATCACATATCGTGAGAAAACATGAAGTAGTATCGAAATATTGGTAAAAATGAATATATATACGTAAAATCAAACTACATGAAAAACGTGAAAAAAGTCACTATATACCATATTTGAGGATTTTAACTTCAAATCATAGAGCGAGGTTTCGTATTTTTTAGATCCAAGAAAAGACATATGACAATGTTGTTTCCAATACAAATGATAAAAATCAATGTGTTTTCATTAGAATTAACTAAAATGTTCCTGATTTTCCGTTTATATTACCGATGGAAGATGTACACGTAAAACCGCTCTAATCCGGCTGAAACGTCGATATATGCAATAAAAACAGAACTTCTCCCCTTTTCAATATCTTACTCAGTATTTTAACGAGAAACAAATAGTTGATTGAAAATGAAGTATTTAAGGTTATTTTCTAATCAATTATGTGTTTGCATCATTTTTATCGTATATTTAATGAATTAATAACAATAAACTGAAAATTCACAAAAACGTGGAAAAACGGCAAAATATTGCCTAATTCGATGATATTTTGTTTAAATCACATAAAGGAAAAGGGGATGATAAAGGTCAAAATATTGCTAAATTCGATGATTTTTAGTACAAAACAAAATGCAAGAAAACTTGCTTAAAATGCAAAATTTGCGAAATTCTGAGATTTGAAGGCCAAATCACATATCGTGAGAAAACATGAAGTAGTATCGAAATATTGGTAAAAACGAATATATATACGTAAAATCACACTACATGAATAACGTGAAAAAAGTCACTATATTACCATATTTGAGGATTTTAACTTCAAATCATAGAGCGAGGTTTCGTATTATTTAGATCCAAGAAAAGACATATGACAATGTTGTTTCAAATACAAATGATAAAAATCAATGTGTTTTCATTAGAATTAACTAAAATGTTCCTGATTTTCCGTTTATATTACCGATGGAAGATGTACACGTAAAACCGCTCTAATCCGGCTGAAACGTCGATATATGCAATAAAAACAGAACTTCTCCCCTTTCCAATATCTTACTCAGTATTTTAACGAGAAACAAATAGTTGATTGAAAATGAAGTGTTTAAGGTTAATTTCTAATCAATTATGTGTTTGCATCATTTTTATCGTATATTTAATGAATTAATAGCAATAAACTGAAAATTCACAAAAACGTGGAAAAACAGCAAAATATTGCCTAATTCGATGATATTTTGTTTATATCACATAAAGGAAAAGGGGATGATAAACGTCAAAATATTGCTGAATTCGATGATTTTTAGTACGAAACAAAATGCAAGAAAACTTGCTTAAAATGCAATATTATGCGAAAATCTGAGATTTGAAGGCCAAATCACATATCGTGATACTACATGAAATAGTATCGAAATATTGGTAAAAATGAATATATTTACGTAATATCAAACTACATGAAAAACGTGAAAAAAGTCATTATTATACCAAATTTGAGGATTTTAACTTCGAATCATAGAGCGACGTTTCGTATTTTTTAGACCCTAGAAAAGACGTATAAAGATGTTGCTTCCAATACAAATGATAAAAATCAATGTGTTTTCATTAAAATTAACTAAAATGTTCCTGATTTTCGGTTTATATTACCGATGGAAGATGTACACGTAAAACCGTTCTAATCCGGCTGAAACGTCGATATATGCAATAAAAACAGAACTTCTCCCCTTTTCAATATCTTACTCAGTATTTTAACGAGAAACAAATAGATGATTGAAAATGAAGTATTTAAGGTTATTTTCTAATCAATTATGTGTTTGCATCATTTTTATCGTATATTTAATGAATTAATAACAATAAACTGAAAATTCACAAAAACGTGGAAAAACGGCAAAATATTGCCTAATTCGATGATATTTTGTTTAAATCACATAAAGGAAAAGGGGATGATAAAGGTCAAAATATTGCTAAATTCGATGATTTTTAGTACAAAACAAAATGCAAGAAAACTTGCTTAAAATGCAAAATTTGCGAAATTCTGAGATTTGAAGGCCAAATCACATATCGTGAGAAAACATGAAGTAGTATCGAAATATTGGTAAAAACGAATATATATACGTAAAATCACACTACATGAATAACGTGAAAAAAGTCACTATATTACCATATTTGAGGATTTTAACTTCAAATCATAGAGCGAGGTTTCGTATTATTTAGATCCAAGAAAAGACATATGACAATGTTGTTTCAAATACAAATGATAAAAATCAATGTGTTTTCATTAGAATTAACTAAAATGTTCCTGATTTTCCGTTTATATTACCGATGGAAGATGTACACGTAAAACCGCTCTAATCCGGCTGAAACGTCGATATATGCAATAAAAACAGAACTTCTCCCCTTTCCAATATCTTACTCAGTATTTTAACGAGAAACAAATAGTTGATTGAAAATGAAGTGTTTAAGGTTAATTTCTAATCAATTATGTGTTTGCATCATTTTTATCGTATATTTAATGAATTAATAGCAATAAACTGAAAATTCACAAAAACGTGGAAAAACAGCAAAATATTGCCTAATTCGATGATATTTTGTTTATATCACATAAAGGAAAAGGGGATGATAAACGTCAAAATATTGCTGAATTCGATGATTTTTAGTACGAAACAAAATGCAAGAAAACTTGCTTAAAATGCAATATTATGCGAAAATCTGAGATTTGAAGGCCAAATCACATATCGTGATACTACATGAAATAGTATCGAAATATTGGTAAAAATGAATATATTTACGTAATATCAAACTACATGAAAAACGTGAAAAAAGTCATTATTATACCAAATTTGAGGATTTTAACTTCGAATCATAGAGCGACGTTTCGTATTTTTTAGACCCTAGAAAAGACGTATAAAGATGTTGCTTCCAATACAAATGATAAAAATCAATGTGTTTTCATTAAAATTAACTAAAATGTTCCTGATTTTCGGTTTATATTACCGATGGAAGATGTACACGTAAAACCGCTCTAATCCGGCTGAAACGTCGATATATGCAATAAAAACAGAACTTCTCCCCTTTTCAATATCTTACTCAGTATTTTAACGAGAAAAAAAATAGATGATTGAAAATGAAGTATTTAAGGTTATTATCTAATCAATTATGTGTTTGCATCATTTTTATCGTATATATAATGAATTAATACCAATAAACTGAAAATTCACAAAAACGTGGAAAAACGGCAAAATATTGCCTAATTCGATGATATTTTGTTTAAATCACATAAAGGAAAAGGGGATGATAAAGGTCAAAATATTGCTAAATTCGATGATTTTTAGTACAAAACAAAATGCAAGAAAACTTGCTTAAAATGCAAAATTTGCGAAATTCTGAGATTTGAAGGCCAAATCACATATCGTGAGAAAACATGAAGTAGTATCGAAATATTGGTAAAAACTAATATATATACGTAAAATCACACTACGTGAATAACGTGAAAAAAGTCACTATATTACCATATTTGAGGATTTTAACTTCAAATCATAGAGCGAGGTTTCGTATTATTTAGATCCAAGAAAAAACATATGACAATGTTGTTTCAAATACAAATGATAAAAATCAATGTGTTTTCATTAGAATTAACTAAAATGTTCCTGATTTTCCGTTTATATTACCGATGGAAGATGTACACGTAAAACCGCTCTAATCCGGCTGAAACGTCGATATATGCAATAAAAACAGAACTTCTCCCCTTTCCAATATCTTACTCAGTATTTTAACGAGAAACAAATAGTTGATTGAAAATGAAGTGTTTAAGGGCAGAGGCTGAAGAGAGGTTGCAGAGGCTTAAGAGAGGGATGCAGAGGCTCAAGAGAGGGATGCAGAGGCTTAAGAGAGTGATGCACAGGCTGAAGAGAGTGTTGCAGAGGTTTAAGAGAGGGATGCAGAGGCTCAAGAGAGTGATGCAAAGGTTCAAGAGAGTGATGCAGAGGTTCAAGAGAGTGATGCAGAGGATCAAGAGAGTGATGCAGAGGCTGAAGAGAGAGATGCAGAGGCTAAAGAGAGTGATGCAGAGGCTCAAGAGAGTGATGCAGGGAACCAAGAGAATGATGTAGAGGCTAAAGAGAGTGATGCAGAGGCTCAAGAGAGTGATGCAGGGGATCAAGAGAATGATGTAGAGGCTTAAGAGGAGGATATAGAGGCTTAAGAGAGGGATGCAGAGGATTAAGAGAGGGAAGCAGGAGTTCAAGAGAGGGATGAAGAGGCTCAAGAGAGTGATTCAGAGGCTTACGAGAGTGATGCAGAGGCTTAAGAGAGTGTTGCAGAGGCATAAGAGAGGGATGCAAAGGCTCAAGCGAGGGATGCAGAGGCACAGGAGAGGGATGCAGACACTCTGCAACACTCTCTTCAGCCTCTGCATCACTCTCTTAAGCCTTTGCATCACTCTCTTGAGCCTCTGCATCACTCTCTTAAGCCTCTGCGTCCCTTTTTTGAGCCTCTGCATCGATTTCTTAAGCCTATGCATCCCTTTTTTGAGCCTCTGCATCACTTTCTTAAGATTCTGCATACCTTTCTTGAGCCTTTGCATCACTCTCTTTAACTCTTGCATCCCTCTCATGAGCCTCTGCATCCCTATCTTGTGCCTCTGCATCCCTCACTTGAGCCTCTGCATCCCTCTCTTGATCCTCGGCATCCCTCGCTTGAGCCTCTGCATCCCTCTTTGAGGCCTCTGCATCACTCTCTTAAGCCTCTGCATCACTCTCGTAAGCCTCTGAATCACTCTCTTGAGCCTCTTCATCCCTCTCTTGAACTCCTGCATCCCTCTTTTGATCCTCTGCATCACTCTTTTGAGCCTCTGCATCACTCTCTTAAACCTCTGCAGCCCTCTCTTGATCCTCTGCATCACTCTCTTGAGCCTCTGCATCACTCTCTTGAGCCTCTGCATCCCTCTCTTAAGCCTCTAGATCACTCTCTTGAGCCTTTGCATCACTCTCTTGAGCCTCTGCATCCCTCTCTTAAGCCTCTGCAACACTCTCTTGAGCCTCTGCATCACGCTCTTGAGCCTTTGCATCACTCTCTTAAGCCTCTGCAACACTCTCTTCAGCCTCTGCATCACTCTCTTAAGCCTCTGCATCCCTTTTTTGAGCCTCTGCATCCCTCTCTCAAGCCTCAGCATCACTCTCTTGAGCCTTTGCATCACTCTCTTGAGCCTCTGCATCCCTCTCTTAAGCCTCTGCAACACTCTCTTCAGCCTCTGCATCACTCTCTTGAGCATTTGCATCACTCTCTTGAGCCTCTTCATCCCTCTCCTGAACTCCTGCATCCCTCTCTTGATCCTCTGCATTACTCGCTGGAGCCTCTGCATCAATCTCTTAAACCTCTGCATCCCTCTCTTGATCCTCTGCATCACTCTCTTGAGCCTCTGCATCATTCTCTTGATCCTCTACATCCTTCTCTTAAGCCTCTACATCATTCTCTTGAACACCTGCATCACTCTCTTGAACCTCTGCATCACTCTCTTGAGCCTTTGCATCACTCTCTTGAGCCTCTGCATCCCTCTCTAAAGCCTCTGCACGACACTCTTCAGCCTCTGCATCACTCTCTTAAGCCTCTGCATCCCTCTCTTGAGCCTCTGCATCCCTCTCTTAAGCCTCTGCATCACTCTCTTGAGCCCTTGCATCACTCTCTTGAGCCTTTGCATCACTCTCTTGAGCCTCTACATCCCTCTCTTAAACCTCTACATCCCTTTCTTGAGACTCTGCATCCCTCTCTTATGCCTCTGCAACACTCTCTTCATCCTCTGCATCACTCACTTAAGCCTCTGCATACCTCTCTTGAGCCTCTGCATCCCTCTCTTAAGCCTCTGCATCCTTCTCTTGAGCCTCTGCAACACTCTCTTCAGCCTCTGCATCACTCTCTTCAGTCTCTGCATCACCCTCCTGATCCTCTGCATCACTCTCTTGAGCCTCTGCATCACTCTCTTGAGCCTTTGCATCACTCTCTTGAGCCTCTGCATCCCTCTCTAAAGCCTCTGCAACACTATCTTCAGCCTTTGCATCACTCTCTTGAGCCTCTGCATCCCTCTCTTGAGCCTGAAAATTCAGGCTCCTGAAAAACTGAAAATTCACCAAAACGTGGAAAAACGGCAAAATATTGCCTAATTCGATGATATTTTGTTTAAATTACATAAAGGAAAAAGAGGATGATAAACGTCAAATTATTGCTAAATTTAATGATTTTTAGTACAAAACAAAACGTAAGAAATCTTGCTTCAAAATGCAATATTATGCGAAATTCTCAGATTTAAAGCCAAGTCACATATCTTGAGAAAACATCAAGTATTATCGAAATATTGGTAAAAATGAATATATTTTCGTACAATCACACTTTCAAATAGAAATTATAAAAGTCAATGTGTTTTCATTAGAATTAAATAAAATGTTCCTGATTTTCCGTTTATATTACCGATGGAAGATGTACACGTAAAACCGCTATAATCCGGCTGAAACGTCGATATATGCAATAAAAACAGAACTTCTCCCCTTTCCAATATCTTACTCAGTATTTTAATGAGAAACAAATAGTTGATTGAAAATGAAGTGTTTAAGGTTAATTTCTAATAAATTATGTGTTTGCATCATTTTTATCGTATATTTAATGAATTAATAGCAATAAACTGAAAATTCACAAAAACGTGGAAAAACAGCAAAATATTGCCTAATTCGATGATATTTTGTTTATATCACATAAAGGAAAAGGGGATGATAAACGTCAAAATATTGCTGAATTCGATGATTTTTAGTACGAAACAAAATGCAAGAAAATTTGCTTAAAATGCGATATTATGCGAAAATCTGAGATTTCAAGGCCAAATCACATATCGTGATACTACATGAAATAGTATCGAAATATTGGTAAAATGAATATATTTACGTAATATAAAACTAAATGAAAAACGTGAAAAAAGTTATTATTATACCAAATTTGAGGATTTTAACTTCGAATCATAGAGCGACGTTTCGTATTTTTTAGACCCTAGAAAAGACGTATAAAGATGTTGCTTCCAATACAAATGATAAAAATCAATGTGTTTTCATTAAAATTAACTAAAATGTTCCTGATTTTCGGTTTATATTACCGATGGAAGATGTACACGTAAAACCGTTCTATTCCGGCTGAAGCGTCGTTATATGCAATAAAAACAGAACTTCTCCCCTTTTCAATATCTTACTCAGTATTTTAACGAGAAACAAATAGATGATTGAACATGAAGTATTTAAGGTTATTTTCTGATCAATTATGTGTTTGCATAATTTTTATCGTATATTTAATGAATTAATAACAATAAACTGAAAATTCACAAAAACGTGGAAAAACGGCCTAATTCGATGATATTTGGTTTAAATCACATAAGGAAAAGGGGATGATAAAGGTTAAAATATTGCTAAATTCGATGATTTTTAGTACAAAATAAAATGCAAGAAAACTTGCTTAAAAATGCAAAATTTGCAAAATTCTGAGATTTGAATCCCAAATCTCATCTCGTGAGAAAACATGAAGTAGTATCGAAATATTGGTAAAAACGAATACGTAAAATCACACTACATGAATAACATGAAAAAAGTCACTATATTACCATATTTGAGGATTTTAACTTCAAATCATAGAGCGAGGTTTCGTATTATTTAGATCCAAGAAAAGACATGACAATGTTGTATTAAATACAAATGATAAAAATCAATTTGTTTTCATTAGAATTAACTTAAATGTTCCTGATTTTCCGTTTATATTACCGATGGAAGATTTACACGTAAAACCGCTCTAATCCGGCTGAAACGTCGATATATGCAATAAAAACAGAACTTCTCCCCTTTTCAAACTCTTACTCAGTATTTTAACGAGAAACAAATAGATGATTGAAAATGAAGTATTTAATGTTATTTTCTGATCAATTATGTGTTTACATAATTTTTCTCGTATATTTAATGAAATAATAACAATAAACTGAAAATTCACAAAAACGTGGAAAAAGGCAAAATATTGCCTAATTCGATGATATTTTGTTTAAATCACATAAAGGAAAGGGGATGATAAAAGTCAAAATATTGCTAAATTCGATGATTTTTAGTACTAAACAAAATGCAAGAAAACGTGCTTAAAAATGCAAAATTTGCGAAATTCTGAGATTTGAAGGCCAAATCACATATCGTGAGAAAACAAGAAGTAGTATCGACATATTGGTAAAAACGAATATATATATACGTAAAATCACACTACATGAATAACGTGAAAAAGTCACTCTTCATCCCTCTCTTGAGCCTCTGCATCACTCTCTTGAACTCCTGCATCCCTCCCATGAGCCTTTGCATCCCTCACTTGAACCTTTGCATCACTCTCTTAAGCCTCTGCATCCCTCTCTTGAACCTCTGCGTCACTCTCAAGAGCCTCTCCATCCCTCTCTTGAGCCTTTGCATCCCTCTCTTAAGCCTTTGCATCACTCTCTTAAGCCTCTGCATCACTCTCGTAAGCCTCTGAATCACTCTGTTGAGCCTCTGCTTCACTCTCTTGAGCCTCTCCATCACTCTCTTGAGCCTCTGCATCCCTCTCTTAAGCCTCTGCATCATTCTCTTCAGCCTCTGCATTCCTCTCTCAAGCCTCTCCATCACTCTCTTGATCCTCTTGAGGCTCAAACAAAATTCGTAAGCGAAGCACTTGTTCCGGAAGTGTTCGGATGTCATCAGTTGTGAGTCGTGTGTAAACCGTTTTCCTTTCATAAAAAGGGTGTTTGCCGGGTGCATGGAATGAACTCTGGACTTTACTGTGCATATTTATGCATTAGTTAGGTTAGGTGTTTAGGTTGTGTTGGCGATTATTTGTATTTGTAGTACGTGGGTGAAGCATTTACAGCGTTGTGGTTCGAACAAAATTCGTAAGCGAAGCACTTGTTCCGGAAGTGTTCGGATGTCATCAGTTGTGAGTCGTGTGTAAACCGTTTTCCTTTCATAAAAAGGGTGTTTGCCGGGTGCATGGAATGAACTCTGGACTTTATTTATGAGGACTGGCTGGACTTTTAACAGGAATATAGTATAATACACACACACACACACACAAAGGGCAGCAACTATAGAGCATAGAATGAGAGCGAAGCTGCTGGTCATGGGGGACCTAAATCATGGAGAGATAGATTGGGAAACGAGGAATCCCCATGGCGGGGAGGAGACCTGGGGAGCGAAGCTGGTAGACGTTATTGACAGGAATTTCCTAACACAGCATGTGAAGGAAGATACTAGGGAAAGAGGAGGGGATACGCGCAGCCTCTTAGATCTCATTTTCACCCAGAATGTAGAAGACATCGAGCAGGTGAAACATGAAATACCACTAGGAGCCAGTGACCATTGTGTCCTAGTCTTTGACTACACGATGGAGCTTAAAATTGTGACCAAAGGACAAGAGGTCCGGGAAAGGAGACTTGATTACAGAAAAGGGGACTACAGAAGGATAAGGGACTACCTGGGAGAAGTGCAGTGGAAGGAAGAACTTAGAGGAAAAACAGTGCAAAGTATGATGAACCAAGTCATATTGAAATGCAAGGAGGCTGAAGAGAGATTTATTCCAACAATAAAGGAAAAAAGCAAGAGGAAATATAATAACCCATGGTTTAATAGACAGTGTCAGGAAGCAAAGGTGAGAAGCAGGAGGGAGTGGAGGAAGTACAGAAGACAAAGGACAGAGGACAACAGGATTAGATGTAACAGAGCTAAGAATGATTACATTAACATAAGACGAGTGTCGGAAAGAAATTATGAGAATGATATTGCAGTCAAAGCGAAAAAGCAACCTAAATTACTACATAGCCATATAAGAAGGAAGATGTCGGTAAATGACCAATTGACAAGATTGAGGAAAACAGAAGGGGCATATACAGAAAGTGACAAGGAAATCTCCGAGGTACTGAATGCAAAATTCCATGGAGTGTTCACAACCGAGCCTGAGCAGCTACCATTGTTAGAAGCGATTAACCTAGATGAAAGATTATCAGATATAGAGGTGACAGCAGAGGAGGTAATGAAACAGTTGACAACACTGGATGCAAATAAAGCTGTTGGACCAGACAAAGTATCACCGTGGATACTTAAAGAGGCAGCGCAGGCTCTCAGCGTGCCTCTGGCAATGATCTTTAATGAGTCACTTATGTCGGGAGAATTGCCCAGTTGCTGGAAGGAGGCAAATGTCGTACCGATTTTCAAGAAAGGTGATAGGGAGGAGGCCCTTAACTACAGACCCGTATCACTGACAAGCATCCCCTGCAAAATACTTGAAAGAATAATTAGGCTAAGACTTGTTGAGCACCTGGAGAGCATTGGGTTTGTAAACAAGCACCAACATGGGTTCTGGACAGGAAAATCATGCCTAACAAACCTTTTAGAATTCTATGATAAAGTAACAAGGATAAGGCAGGACAGAGAAGGCTGGGCAGACTGCATATTTCTTGACTGCCAAAAGGCTTTTGATACAGTACCGCACATGAGACTGCTATACAAACTTGAGAGGCAGGCAGGAGTAAGCGGAAAGGCCCTAGTATGGGTGAAGAACTACCTAACAGGAAGGAGCCAGAGGGTAATGGTAAGGGGCGAGAAGTCGGACTGGCGAACAGTAACAAGTGGAGTACCTCAAGGATCGGTGCTGGGACCAATCCTCTTTCTAATTTACGTAAATGATATGTTTACAGGAGTGGAATCATACATGTCAATGTTTGCGGATGACGCAAAATTAATGAGAAGAGTAGTGACAGACGAGGATTGTAGGATCCTCCAAGAGGACTTAAACAGGTTGCAGAGATGGTCAGGGAAATGGCTACTGGAGTTTAACACCAGTAAATGTAAAGTTATGGAAATGGGATCAGGTGATAGGAGACCAAAGGGACAGTACACAATGAAGGGGAACAGCCTACCTGTAACGATTCGAGAAAGAGACCTGGGAGTGTATGTGACACCTAATCTAACTCCTGAGGCACATATAAATAGGATAACGACAGCAGCGTACTCTACACTGGCGAAAATTAGAACTTCATTCAGAAACCTAAATGAGGAGGCATTTAGGGCGCTTTACACTGCCTACGTGAGACCCGTCTTAGAGTATGCCGCGCCATCATGGAGCCCCCACGTGAAGAAACACAAAGAAACTGGAGAAGGTTCAGAGATTTGCGACGAGGCTTGTCCCAGAGTTACGAGGGATGGGATATGAAGAGCGTCTGAAGGAACTGAACCTTACGACACTAGAGAAAAGAAGGGAGAGAGGAGATATGATAGGGACATATAAAATCTCAGAGGAATTGACAAAGTGGAAATAGATGAAATGTTCACACGTAATAATAACAGAACGAGGGGACATGGCTGGAAACTGGAAACTCAGATGAGTCACAGAGATGTTAGGAAGTTTTCTTTTAGCGTGAGAGTAGTGGAAAAATGTAATGCACTTGGGGAACAGGTTGTGGAAGCAAATACTATTCATACTTTTAAAGCTAGGTATGATAGGGAAATGGGACAGGAGTCATTGCTGTAAACAACCGATAGCCGGAAAGGCGGGATCCAAGAGTCAATGCTCGATCCTGCAAGCACAAATACGTGAGTACAAATATGTGAGTACACACACACACACACACACACACACACACACACACACACACACACACTCAAAGGGGTTAACCAGGATGGTTCGGGTGACATCTTCACTACTCACTATCTTCAGCACTGTAACTATCTTAACCACATAACCTGCAACCCTCCACACTATCTGGGATAAGACCATCCTGCATACTACACTCGACCATCCTCAACACTACACTCGACCATCCTCAACACTACACTCGACCATCCTCAACACTACACTCGACCATCCTCAACACTACACTCGACCATCCTCAACACTACACTCGACCATCCTCAACACTACACTCGACCATCCTCAACACTACACTCGACCATCAACACTACACTCGACCATCATCAACACTACACTCAACCATCCTCAACATTACACTCGACCATCCTCAACACTACACACAACCATCCTCAACACTACACTCGACCATCAACACTACACTCGACCATCAACACTACACTCGACCATCAACACTACACTCGACCATCAACACTACACTCGACCATCAACACTACACTCGACCATCCTCAACACTACACTCGACCATCAACACTACACTCGACCATCAACACTACACTCAACCATCCTCAACGCAACACTCGACCATCCTCAACACTACACTCGACCATCAACACTACACTCGACCATCAACACTACACTCGACCATCCTCAACACTCTTCATTTCCCTTCTCTTCACATCCTCTCCCTCCCTCGTCTTCCCTCCCCCTCCAACCCCTTCCTAACCCTCCTCTCTCCCTGTTTATTATCTACCTCCCTCCCTCTCTCTCTTAACTTTCATCTCCTCCATTTTCCTCACCTCCCTTCCCCCCCCTCACCCCCCTCTCCCTAATCTGCCCCTCGCCCTTCCCATGAAAAAAAATATTGTTTTCATTAATGTATATAGAAGGTGTTGTCTTTCTTTCCCCTCTCTACCCTCTTTCTTCCTCTTTCTCCCCTCTTTCTGCCTCCTCTCCCCCCTCTTTCTCCCTCTCTCCCTCCCCTCTTTCTCCCTCTCTCCCTCCCCTCTTTCTCCCTCTCTTCCCTCTTTCTCCCTCTTTTCCCCTCTCTCCCCCTCTTTCTCCCCTCTCTCTCCCCTCTCCCCTCTCTTTCTCCCTCCTCCCTCTCTCCCCTCTTTCTGCCCCATAACAATATCTGAGTGAACACGGCCACTAACCTCTCCCTATGAAGGTTGGTCTGAGGGTGGTGTTCTTGGGACAGTATTTTCCCCTAACTAAATTCTGGATCATCCAGTATATTTACTAAGCTTATTGGGTCACTCTCCTAGTCAGGCAGATTGAGCCCCTAGCGAGCCTTCTCCTCCGACTGACGACAAGATGGAGACCTTGGACCAGTATTACACCTACAAGAGGGAAACGAGCCACATTGAGACGCCAGTCCCAGCCCCCAAGCGCCGCAAACTGGAAAATGGTTTTTGGATGGGCTCATGGGATGATTACGAGGCAGCATTAAGCAAGATAATGGCTGAATGGGAGAAGATGTGGATTGTCGGTGGGAAGACATGGGGGAAGGACTGGGAAAACATGACGTACTGAGATTGATAGATTTTTTGTATTGATGTAAATATTTTAATATATTTAAAATAAATATATTGTTTAACACCATAAACGTGTTTTATTTACAGTATTTCACATACAACGAGTCAATCACAAATGATATTGGTGTCGCCAACTACTGGCCATGAGCAATAAAGATTTAAAAGATTTTAAGACAAACTTTAAAGATTTAATGGTCACAGGTTGAGTAGGGGGTCAGGTGGTGTTAAGTGACCTTGCTTTCTGCTAAGGTGATAATTGCGGACGGCTGATAGGGTTGTGCCCATCAAACAAGCGACTGTTTAAGGTGTGGAGAAAATCTGTGATTTGAAGGCCAAATCACATATCGTAATATTACATGAAATAGTATCTAAAAATTGGTAAAAATGAATATATTTACGTAATATCAAACTATATGAAAAACGTGAAAAAAGTCATTATTATACCAAATTTAAGGATTTTAACTTCGAATCATAAAGCGACGTTTCGTATTTTTTATACCCTAGAAAAGACGTATAAAGATGTTGCTTCCAATACAAATGATAAAAATCAATGTGTTTTCATTAAAATTAACTAAAATGTTCCTGATTTTCGGTTTATATTGCCGATGGAAGATGTACAAGTAAAACCGTTCTAATCCGGCTGAAACGTCGATATATGCAATAAAAACAGAATTCTCCCCCTTTTCAATATCTTACTCAGTATTTTAACGAGAAACAAATTGATGATTGAAAATGAAGTATTTAAGGTTATTTTCTAATCAATTATGTGTTTGCATCATTTTTATCGTATATTTAATGAATTAATAACAATAAACTGAAAATTCACAAAAACGTGGAAAAACGGCAAAACATTGCCTAATTCGATGATATTTTGTTTAAATCACATAAAGGAAAAGGGGATGATAAAGGTCAAAATATTGATGAATTCAATGATTTTTAGTACAAAACAAAATGCAAGAAAACTTGCTTAAAATGCAAAATTTGCGAAATTCTGAGATTTGAAGGCCAAATCACATATCGTGAGAAAACATGAAGTAGTGTCGAAATATTGGTAAAAACGAATATATATACGTAAAGTCACACTACATGAATAATGTGAAAAAAGTCACTATATTACCATATTTGAGGATTTTAACTTCAAATCATAGAGCGAGGTTTCGTATTATTTAGATCCAAGAAAAGACATATGACAATGTTTTTTCAAACACAAATGAAAACAATCAATGTGTTTTCATTAGAATTAACTAAAATGTTACTGATTTTCCGTTTATATTACCGATGGAAGATGTACACGTGAAACCGCTCTAATCCGGCTGAAACGTCGATATATGCAATAACAACAGAACTTCTCCCCTTTCAAATATCTTACTCAGTATTTTAACGAGAAACAAATAGTTGATTGAAAATGAAGTGTATAAGGTTAATTTCTAATCAATTATGTGTTTGCATCATTGTTATCGTATATTTAATGAATTAATAGCAATAAACTGAAAATTCACAAAAACCTGGTAAAACAGCAAAATATTGCCTAATTCGATGATATTTTGTTTATATCACATAAAGGAAAAAGGGATGATAAACGTCAAAATATTGCTGAATTCGATGATTTTTAGTATGAAACAAAATGCAAGAAAACTTGCTTAAAATGCAATATTATGCGAAAATCTGAGATTTGAAGGCCGAATCACATATCGTGATACTACATGAAATAGTATCGAAATATTGGTAAAAATGAATATATTTACGTAATATCAAACTACATGAAAAACGTGAAAAAAAGTCATTATTATACCAAATTTGACGATTTTAACTTCGAATCATAAAGCGACGTTTCGTATTTTTTGGACCCTAGAAAAGACGTATAAAGATGTTGCTTCCAATACAAATGGTAAAAATCAATGTGTTTTCATTAAAATTAACTAAAATGTTCCTGATTTTCGGTTTATATTACCGATGGAAGATGTACACGTAAAACCGTTTTAATCCGGCTGAAACGTCGATATATGCAATAAAAACAGAACTTCTCCCCTTTTCAAAGTCTTACTCGGTATTTCAACGAGAAAAAAATTTGTGATTGAAAATGAAGTATTTAAGGTTATTTTCTAATCAATTATGTGTTTGCATCATTTTTATCGTATATTTAATGAATTAATAACAATAAACTGAAAATTCAAAAAACGTGGAAAAACGGCAAAATGTTGCCTAATTCGATGATATTTTGTTTAAATCACATAAAGGAAAAGGGGATGATAAAGGTCAAAATATTGCTAAATTCGATGATTTTTGGTACAAAACAAAATGCAAGAAAACTTGCTTAAAATGCAATATTTGCGAAATTCTGAGATATGAATGCCAAATCACATATCGTGAGAAAACATGAAGTAGTATCGAAATATTGGTAAAAACTAATATATATACGTTAAATCACACTACATGAATAACGTGAAAAAAGTCACTATATTACCATATTTGAGGATTTTAACTTCAAATCATAGAGCGAGGTTTCGTATTATTTAGATCCAAGAAAAAACATATGACAATGTTTTTTCAAATACAAATGAAAAAAATCAATGTGTTTTCATTAGAATTAACTAAAATGTTCCTGATTTTCCGTTTATATTACCGATGGAAGATGTACACGTAAAACCGCTCAAATCCGGCTGAAACGTCGATATATGCAATAAAAACAGAACTTCTCCACTTTCCAATATCTTACTCAGTATTTTAACGAGAAACAAATAGTTGATTGAAAATGTTTAAGGTTAATTTCTAATCAATTATGTGTTTGCATCATTTTTATCGTATATTTAATGAATTAATAGCAATAAACTGAAAATTCACAAAAACGTGGAAAAGCAGCAAAATATTGCCTAATTCGATGATAATTTGTTTATATCACATAAAGGAAAAAGGGATGATAAACGTCAAAATATTGCTGAATTCGACGATTTTTAGTACGAAACAAAATGCAAGAAAACTTGCTTAAAATGCAATATTATGCGAAAATCTGAGATTTGAAGGCCAAATCACATATCGCGATACTACATGAAATAGAATCTAAATATTGGTAAAAATGAATATATACCTTTCTTGAGCCTTTGCATCACTCTCTTGAACTCCTGCATTCCTCTCATGAGCCCCTGCATCCCTCTCTTGTGCCTTGCATCCCTCACTTGAGCCTCTGCATCCCTCTCTTGAGCCTCTGCATCCCTCGCTTGAGCCTCTGCATCCCTCTCTTACGCCTCTGCATCACTCTCTTAAGCCTCTGCATCACTCTCGTAAGCCTCTGAATCACTCTCTTGAGCCTCTTCATCCCTCTCTTGAACTCCTGAATCCCTCTCATGATCCTCTGCATCACTCTCTTGAGCCTCTGCATCACTCTCTTAAACCTCTGCATCCCTCTCTTTATCCTCTGCATCACTCTCTTGAGCCTCTGCATCATTCTCTAGAGCCTCTACATCCTTCTCTAAAGCCTCTACATCATTCTCTTGAACCCCTGCATCACTCTCTTGAGCCTCTGCATCACTCTCTATAGCCTCTGCATCTCTCTCTTCAGCCTCTGCATCACTCTCTTGATCCTCTGCATCACTCTCTTGAACCTCTGCATCACTCTCTTGAGCCTTTGCATCACTCTCTTGAGCCTCTGCATCCCTCTCTTAAGCCTCTGCAACACTCTCTTCAGCCTCTACATCACACTCTTAATCCTCTGCATCCCTCTCTTGAGCCTCTGCATCCCTCTCTTAAGCCTCTGCAACACTCTCTTCAGCTTCTGCATCACTCTCTTGAGCCTATGCATCACTCTCTTGTGCCTCTGCATCCCTCTCTTAAGCCTCTGCAACACTCTCATCAGCCTCTGCATCACCCTCTTGATCCTCTGCATCACTCTCTTGAGCCTCTGCATCACTCTCTTGAGCCTTTGCATCACTCTCTTGAGCCTCTGCATCCCTCTCTTAAGCCTCTGCAACACTATCTTCAGCCTCTGCATCACTCTCATAAGCCGCTGCATCCCTCTTTTTAGCCTCTGCATCCCTCTCTTAAGCCTCTGCATCCCTCTCTTGAGCCTCTGCAACACTCTCTTCAGCCTCTGCATCTCTCTCTTTTACCCTCTGCATCACTCCCCTGAGCACTTGCATCACTCTCTTGAGCCTCTGCCTCTCCTCTCTTAAGCCTCTGCAACACTCTCTTCAGCCTCTGCATCACTCTCTTAAGCCTCTGCATCCCTCTCTTGAGCCTCTGCATCCCTCTCTTAAGCCTCTGCATCCCTCTCTTGAGTCTCTGCATCCCAAGACGTATAAAGATGTTGCTTCCAATACAAATGATAAAAATCAATGTGTTTTCATTAAAATTAACTAAAATGTTCCTGATTTTCGGTTTATATTACCGATGGAAGATGTACACGTAAAACCGTTCTAATCCGGCTGAAACGTCGATATATGCAATAAAAACAGAACTTCTCCCCTTTTCCAATATCTTACTCAGTATTTTAACGAGAAACAAATAGTTGATTGAAAATGAAGTGTTTAATGTTATTTTCTAATCAATTATGTTTTTGCATCATTTTTATCGTATATTTAATGAATTAATATCATTAAACTGAAAATTCACAAAAACGTGGAAAAACAGCAAAATATTGCCTAATTCGATGATATTTTGTTAATATCACATAATGGAAAAGGGGATGATAAACGTCAAAATATTGCTGAATTCGATGATTTTTAGTACGAAACAAAATGCAAGAAAACTTGCTTAAAATGCAATATTATGCGAAAGTCTGAGATTTGAAGGCCAAATCACATATCGTGACACTACATGAAATATTATCTAAATATTGGTAAAAATGAATATATACCTTTCTTGAGCCTTTGCATCACTCTCTTGAACTCCTGCATCCCTCTCATGAGCCTCTGCATCCCTCTCTTGTGCCTCTGCATCCCTCACTTGAGCCTCAGCATCCCTCTCTTGAGCCTCTGCATCCCTCGCTAGAGCCTCTGCATCCCTCTCTTAAGCCTCTGCACCTCTCTTAAGCCTCTGCATCACTCTCGTAGCCTCTGAATCACTCTCTTGAGCCTCTTCATTCCTCTCTTGAAAATCCCTCTCATGATCCTCTGCATCACTCTCTTGAGCCTCTGCATTCTCGTAAACCTCTGCATCCCTCTCTTGATCCTCTGCATCACTCTCTTGAGCCTCTGCATCATTCTCTTGAGCCTCTACATCCTTCTCTAAAGCCTCTACATATTCTCTTGAACCCCTGCTCCCCTCCTCTCTTAAGCCTCTGCATCCCTCTCTTGAGCCTCTGCAAATACGTATAAAGATGTTGCTTCCAAAAAATGATCAATGTGTTTTCATTAAAATTAACTAAAATGTTCCTGATTTTCGGTTTATATTACCGATGGAAGATGTACACGTAAAACCGTTCTAATCCGGCTGAAACGTCGATATATGCAATAAAAACAGAACTTCTCCCCTTTTTAATATCTTACTCAGTATTTTAACGAGAAACAAATTGGTGATTGAAAATGAAGTATTTAAGGTTATTTTCTAATCAATTATGTGTTTGCATCATTTTTATCGTATATATAATGAATTAATAACAATGAAACTGAAAATTCAAAAAAAAACGTGGAAAAACGGCAAAACATTGCCTAATTCGATGATATTTTGTTTAAATCACATGAAGGAAACGGGGATGATAAACGTCAAAATATTGCTGAATTCGATGATTTTTAGTACGAAACAAAATGCAAGAAACCTGCTTAAAATGCAATATTATGCGAAAATCTGAGATTTGAAGGTCAAATCACATATCGTGATACTACATGAAATAATATCGAAATATTGGTAAAAATGAATATATTTACGTAATATCAAACTGCATGAAAAACGTGAAAAAAGTCATTATTATACCAAATTTGACGATTTTAACTTCGAATCATAAAGCGACGTTTCGTATTTTTTGGACCCTAGAAAAGACGTATAAAGATGTTGCTTCCAATACAAATGATAAAAATCAATGTGTTTTCATTATAATTAACTAAAATGTTCCTGATTTTCGGTTTATATTACCGATGGAAGATGTACACGTAAAACCGTTCTAATCCGGCTGAAACGTCGATATATGCAATAAAAACAGAACTTCTCCCCTTTTCAATATCTTACTCAGTATTTTAACGAGAAACAAATTGGTGATTGAAAATGAAGTATTTAAGGTTATTTTCTAATCAATTATGTGTTTGCATCATTTTTATCGTATATTTAATGAATTAATAACAATAAACTGAAAATTCAAAAAACGTGGAAAAACGGCAAAATGTTGCCTAATTCGATGATATTTTGTTTAAATCACATAAAGGAAAAGGGGATGATAAAGGTCAAAATATTGCTAAATTCGATGATTTTTAGTACAAAACAAAATGCAAGAAAACTTGCTTAAAATGCAAAATTTGCGAAATTCTGAGATATGAAGGCCAAATCACATATCGTGAGAAAACATGAAGTAGTATCGAAATATTGGTAAAAACTAATATATATACGTTAAATCACACTACATGAATAACGTGAAAAAAGTCACTATATTACCATATTTGAGGATTTTAACTTCAAATCATAGAGCGAGGTTTCGTATTATTTAGATCCAAGAAAAAACATATGACAATGTTGTTTCAAATACAAATGAAAAAAATCAATGTGTTTTCATTAGAATTAACTAAAATGTTCCTGATTTTCCGTTTATATTACCGATGGAAGATGTACACGTAAAACCGCTCTAATCCGGCTGAAACGTCGATATATGCAATAAAAACAGAACTTCTCCACTTTCCAATATCTTACTCAGTATTTTAACGAGAAACAAATAGTTGATTGAAAATGTTTAAGGTTAATTTCTAATCAATTATGTGTTTGCATCATTTTTATCGTATATTTAATGAATTAATAGCAATAAACTGAAAATTCACAAAAACGTGGAAAAGCAGCAAAATATTGCCTAATTCGATGATATTTTGTTTATATCACATAAAGGAAAAAGGGATGATAAACGTCAAAATATTGCTGAATTCGATGATTTTTAGTACGAAACAAAATGCAAGAAAACTTGCTTAAAATGCAATATTATGCGAAAATCTGAGATTTGAAGGCCAAATCACATATCGCGATACTACATGAAATAGAATTTAAATATTGGTAAAAATGAATATATACCTTTCTTGAGCCTTTGCATCACTCTCTTGAACTCCTGCATCCCTCTCATGAGCCTCTGCATCCCTCTCTTGTGCCTCTGCATCCCTCACTTGAGCCTCTGCATCCCTCTCTTGAGCCTCTGCATCCCTCGCTTAAGCCTCTGCATCCCTCTCTTAAGCCTCTGCATCACTCTCTTAAGCCTCTGCATCACTCTCGTAAGCCTCTGAATCACTCTCTTGAGCCTCTTCATCCCTCTCTTGAACTCCTGAATCCCTCTCATGATCCTCTGCATCACTCTCTTGAGCCTCTGCATCACTTTCTTAAACCTCTGCATCCCTCTCTTTATCCTCTGCATCACTCTCTTGAGCCTCTGCATCATTCTCTAGAGCCTCTACATCCTTCTCTAAAGCCTCTACATCATTCTCTTGAACCCCTGCATTACTCTCTTGAGCCTCTGCATCACTCTCTATAGCCTCTGCATCTCTCTCTTCAGCCTCTGCATCACTCTCTTGATCCTCTGCATCACTCTCTTGAACCTCTGCATCACTCTCTTGAGCCTTTGCATCACTCTCTTGAGCCTCTGCATCCCTCTCTTAAGCCTCTGCAACACTCTCTTCAGCCTCTACATCACACTCTTAATCCTCTGCATCCCTCTCTTGAGCCTCTGCATCCCTCTCTTAAGCCTCTGCAACACTCTCTTCAGCTTCTGCATCACTCTCTTGAGCCTATGCATCACTCTCTTGTGCCTCTGCATCCCTCTCTTAAGCCTCTGCAACACTCTCATCAGCCTCTGCATCACCCTCTTGATCCTCTGCATCACTCTCTTGAGCCTCTGCATCACTCTCTTGAGCCTTTGCATCACTCTCTTGAGCCTCTGCATCCCTCTCTTAAGCCTCTGCAACACTATCTTCAGCCTCTGCATCACTCTCATAAGCCGCTGCATCCCTCTTTTTAGCCTCTGCATCCCTCTCTTAAGCCTCTGCATCCCTCTCTTGAGCCTCTGCAACACTCTCTTCAGCCTCTGCATCTCTCTCTTCACCCTCTGCATCACTCTCCTGAGCACTTGCATCACTCTCTTGAGCCTCTGCCTCCCCTCTCTTAAGCCTCTGCAACACTCTCTTCAGCCTCTGCATCACTCTCTTAAGCCTCTGCATCCCTCTCTTGAGCCTCTGCATCCTCTCTTAAGCCTCTGCATCCCTCTCTTGAGTCTCTGCATCCCAAGACGTATAAAGATGTTGCTTCCAATACAAATGATAAAAATCAATGTGTTTTCATGACAATGTTTTTTCAAATACAAATTAAATTAACTAAAATGTTCCTGATTTTCGGTTTACATTACCGATGGAAGATGTACACGTGAAACCGCTCTAATCCGGCTGAAACGTCGATATATGCAATAAAACAGAACTTCTCCCCTTTCCAATATCTTACTCAGTATTTTAACGAGAAACATATAGTTGATTGAAAATGAAGTGTTTAATGTTAATTTTTAATCAATTATGTTTTTGCATCATTTTTATCGTATATTTAATGAATTAATAGCAATAAACTGAAAATTCACAAAAACGTGGAAAAACAGCAAAATATTGCCTAATTCGATGATATTTTGTTAATATCACATAAAGGAAAAAGGGATGATAAACGTCAAAATATTGCTGAATTCGATGATTTTTAGTACGAAACAAAATGCAAGAAAACTTGCTTAAAATGCAATATTATGCGAAAGTCTGAGATTTGAAGGCCAAATCACATATCGTGACACTACATGAAATATTATCTAAATATTGGTAAAAATGAATATATACCTTTCTTGAGCCTTTGCATCACTCTCTTGAACTCCTGCATCCCTCTCATGAGCCTCTGCATCCCTCTCTTGTGCCTCTGCATCCCTCACTTGAGCCTCTGCATCCCTCTCTTGAGCCTCTGCATCCCTCGCTTGAGCCTCTGCATCCCTCTCTTAAGCCTCTGCATCACTCTCTTAAGCCTCTGCATCACTCTCGTAAGCCTCTGAATCACTCTCTTGAGCCTCTTCATTCCTCTCTTGAACTCCTGAATCCCTCTCATGATCCTCTGCATCACTCTCTTGAGCCTCTGCATCACTCTCGTAAACCTCTGCATCCCTCTCTTGATCCTCTGCAACACTCTCTTGAGCCTCTGCATCATTCTCTTGAGCCTCTACATCCTTCTCTAAAGCCTCTACATCATTCTCTTGAACCCCTGCTCCCCTCCTCTCTTAAGCCTCTGCATCCCTCTCTTGAGCCTCTGCATCCCAAGACGTATAAAGATGTTGCTTCCAATACAAATGATAA
>NC_059611.1:17077091-17188411 GCF_020424385.1 Procambarus clarkii | reverse complement strand
AAACACATTGATTTTTATCATTTGTATTGGAAACAGGATTGTCATATGTCTTTTCTTGGATCTAAATAATACGAAACCTCGCTCTATGATTTGAAGTTAAAATCCTCAAATATGGTTAAATAGTGACTTTTTTCACGTTTTTCATGTAGTTTGATACTACGTAAATATATTCATTTTACCAATATTTCGATACTATTTCATGTAGTATCACGATATGTGATTTGGCCTTCAAATCTCAGAATTTCGCATAATATTGCATTTTAAGCAAGTTTTCTTGCATTTTGTTTCGTACGAAAAATCATCGAATTTAGCAATATTTTGACGTTTATCATCCCCTTTTCCTTTATGTGATTTAAACAAAATATCATCGAATTAGGCAATATTTTGCCGTTTTTCCACGTTTTTGTGAATTTTCAGTTTATGTTATTAATTCATATATATACGTAAAAAATTATGCAAACCCATAATTGATTAGATAATAACCTTAAATACTTCATTTTCAATCATCTATTTGTTTCTCGTTAAAATACTGAGTAAGATATTGAAAAGGGGAGAAGTTCGGTTTTTATTGCATATATCGACGTTTCAGCCGGATTAGAGCGGTTTCACGTGTACATCTTCCCTCGGTAATATAAACGGAAAATCAAGAACATTTTAGTTAATTGTAATGAAAACACATTGATTTTTATCATTTGTATTGGAAACAACATTGTCATATGTCTTTTGTTGGATCTAAATAATAAAACCTCGCTCTATGATTTGAAGTTAAAATCCTCAAATATGGTTAAATAGTGACTTTTTTCACGTTTTTCATGTAGTTTGACACTACGTAAATATATTCATTTTTACCAATATTTCGATTCTATTTCATGTAGTATCACGATATTTGATTTGGCCTTCAAATCTCAGAATTTCGCATAATATTGCATTTTAAGCAAGTTTTCTTGCATTTTGTTTCGTACGAAAAATCATCGAATTTAGCAATATTTTAACGTTTATCATCCTTTTTTCCTTTATGTGACTTAAACAAAATATCATCGAATTAGGCAATATTTTGCCGTTTTTCCACGTTTTTGTGAATCTTCAGTCTATGGGTATTAATTCATATATATACGATAAAAATTATGCAAACACATAATTGATTAGATAATAACCTTAAATACTTCATTTTCAATCATCTAATTGTTTCTCTTTAAAATACTGAGTAAGATATTGAAAAGGGGAGAAGTTCGGTTTTTATTGCATATATCGACGTTTCAGCCGGATTAGAGCGGTTTTACGTGTAAATCTTCCCTCGGTAATATAAACGGAAAATCAAGAACATTTTAGTTAATTGTAATGAAAACACATTGATTTTTATCATTTGTATTGGAAACAACATTGTCATATGTCTTTTGTTGGATCTAAATAATACGAAACCTCTTCCTATGATTTGAAGTTAAAATCATCAAATATGGTTAAATAGTGACTTTTTTCACGTTTTTCATGTAGTTTGATACTACGTAAATATATTCATTTTAACCCATATTTCGATTCTATTTCATGTTGAATCACGATATGTGATTTGGCCGTCAAATCTCAGAATTTTGCATAATATTGCATTTTAAGCAAGTTTTCTTGCATTTTGTTTCGTACGAAAAATCATCGAATTTAGCAATATTTTGACGTTTATTATCCCCTTTTCCTTTATGTGACTTAAACAAAATATCATCGAATTAGGCAATATTTTGCCGTTTTCCACGTTTTTGTGAATTTTCAGTCTATGGGTATTAATTCATATATATACGATAAAAATGATGCAAACCCATAATTGATTAGATAATAACCTTAAATACTTCATTTTCAATCATCTAATTGTTTCTCTTTAAAATACTGAGTAAGATATTGAAAAGGGGAGAAGTTCGGTTTTTATTGCATATATCGACGTTTCAGCCGGATTAGAGCGGTTTTACGTGTAAATCTTCCCTCGGTAATATAAACGGAAAATCAAGAACATTTTAGTTAATTGTAATGAAAACACATTGATTTTTATCATTTGTATTGGAAACAACATTGTCATATGTCTTTTCTTGGATCTAAATAATAAAACCTCGCTCTATGATTGGAAGTTAAAATCCTCAAATATGGTTAAATAGTGACTTTTTTCACGTTTTTCATGTAGTTTGACACTACGTAAATATATTCATTTTTACCAATATTTCGATTCTATTTCATGTAGTATCACGATATTTGATTTGGCCTTCAAATCTCAGAATTTCGCATAATATTGCATTTTAAGCAAGTTTTCTTGCATTTTGTTTCGTACGAAAAATCATCGAATTTAGCAATATTTTGACGTTTATCATCCCCTTTTCCTTTATGTGATTTAAACAAAATATCATCGAATTAGGCAATATTTTGCCGTTTTTCAACGTTTTTTGTGAATTTTCAGTCTATAGGTATTAATTCATTATATATACGATAAAAATGATGCAAACACATAATTGATTAGATAATAACCTTAAATACTTCATTTTCAATCAACTATTTGTTTCTCGTTAAAATACTGAGTAAGATATTGAAAAGGGGAGAAGTTCTGTTTTTATTGCATATATCGACGTTTCAGCCGGATTAGAGCGGTTTTTCGTGTACATCTTCCATCGGTAATATAAACGGAAAATCAGGAACATTTTAGTTAATACTAATGAAAACACATTGATTTTTATCATTTGTATTGGAAACAACATTGTCATATGTTTTTTCTTGGATCTAAATAATACGAAACCTCGCTCTATGATTTGAAGGTAAAATCCTCAAATATGGTAATATAGTGACTTTTTCACGTTTTTCATGTAGTGTGATTTTACGAATATATATTCGTTTTTACCAATATTTCGATACTACTTCATGTTTTCTCACGATGTGATTTGGCCTTCAAATCTCAGAATTTCCCAAATTTTGCGTTTTTAAGCAAGTTTTCTTGCATTTTGTTTTGTACTAAAAATCATCGAATTTAGCAATATTTTGACGTTTATCATCTTTTCCTTTATGTGATATAAACAAAATATCATCGAATTAGGCAATATTTTGCCGTTTTCCCACGTTTTTGTGAACTTTCAGTTTATTGTTATTATTTCATTAAATATACGAGAAAAGTTATGTAAACACATAATTGATCAGAAAATAAATTTTAATACTTCATTTTCAATCATTTATTTGTTTCTCGTTAAAATACTGAGTAAGATATTGAAAAGAGGAGACGTTCTGTTTTTATTGCATATATCGACGTTTCAGCCGGATTAGAACGGTTTTACGTGTACATCTTCCATCGGTAATATAAACCGAAAATCAGGAACATTTTAGTTAATTTTAATGAAAACACATTGATTTTTATCATTTATATTGGAAGCAACATCTTTATACGTCTTTTCTAGGGTCTAAAAAATACGAAACGGCCCTTTATGATTCGAAGTTAAAATCCTCATATTTGGTATAATAATGACTTTTTCACGTTTTTCATGTAGTTTGATATTACGTAAATATATTCAATTTTACCAATATTGCGATACTATTTCATGCAGTATCACGATATTTGATTTGGCCTTCATATCTCAGATTATCGCATAATATTGCATTTTAAGAGGGCATATTCATTTAAATTCATGTAAATTAAAAGTGGTTCAATTTGCTTATAAATTTATGTATGAAATGGGTATAGAAAGGGCTGCAACTGGTCCAAGTTTCCCTATCACACCCTAAACAGAGAAGGAGAAAAAAATACACAACGTATTATGCAACGAATTTTCAACATTTTCAAATAGTTTCAGGGAACACATGTGTCAACTAAAATCCTTTCTATAACACTCATATATTAAATTTAGCACATAATAAAGGATTGTAGTGATCAGTTTTATCAAAAAAGTGTTTAGTGCAATAATATAATTATTCAAAGTTACCCTTCCAAAAATATGCAATATATGATGTTTATAAATTTTTATAAAATCAAACTAATAGACATTGGACTAAAATGTCTACTAAATGCTGTAGAAGCACAAACTCTTCATATAAGGTGTACTTTGCATGTAAATTGATTAATAAATAAAAGCTCTGAAGTACTTTGAAGTTGTAAATTTCTTTCCAGAGTAAAATAAAGATCCAAGTTCGGCCACCTGTAGCTGAGCTTGACTTCGACAGATTTCGTTCATAATTGGTACCCTTGCAGATAGGCATCCATTGAGCAAGGTGTGCAAGTTTCAGGCAAATCCCTTGATAACAAACGAAAAAAAAAATTGTCAAAAAAAAAGAAAAAAAAAAGAATTTTTTTTTTACATATATATATATATTGCACATACATATTACAATTATTACAAGAGTTTGTGCTTCTACAGCACATAGTAGACATTTTAGTTGACACATGTGTTCCCTGAGATTATTTGAGAATGTTGAACATTCGTTGCATAATACGTTGTGTATTTTTTTTCTCCTTTTCTGTTTAGGGTGTGATGGTGAAACTTGGACCAGTTGCAGCCCTTTCTATATCCATTTCATACATAAAATTATAAGAAAACTTGGACCAAGTTGCAGCCCTTTCTATATCTAGCTCAAGAGAGGATCAAGAGAGGGATGCAGAGGTTTAAGAGAGTGATGCCGGGGCTCAAACGAGTGATGCAGAGGCTCGAGAGAGTTATGCAGAGGCCTCAAGAGAGGGATTATCCTCTGAGACTGCATCTCTCCTGCATCTCTTGATCCTCTGCATCACTCTCTTGAACCTCTGCATCACTCTCTTGAGCCTTTGCATCACTCTCTTGAGCCTCTGCATCCCTCTCATATGCCTCTGCAACACTCTCTTCAGCCTCTGCATCACTCTCTTGAGCCTTTGCATCACTCTCTTGAGCCTCTGCATCCCTCTCTTAAGCCTCTGCAACACTCTCATCAGCCTCTGCATCACCCTCTTGATCCTCTGCATCACCCTCTTGAGCTTCTGCATCACTCTCTTGAGCCTTTGCATCACTATCTTGAGCCTCTGCATCCCTGTCTTTAGCCTCTGCAACACTCTCTTCAGCCTCTGCATCACTCTCTTGAGAGTTTGCATCACTCACATGAGCCTCTGCATCCCTCTCTTAAGCCTCTGCAACACTCTTTTCTGCCTCTGCAACACTCTCTTGAGCCTTTGCATCACTCTCTTGATCCTCTGCATCACTGTCTTCAGCCTCTGCATCATTCTCATGAGAATATATCTTCCAGCGGTAATATAAACCGAAAATCAGGAACATTTTAGTTAATTTTAATGAAAACACATTGATTTTTATCATTTGTATTGGAAGCAACATCTTTATACGTCTTTTCTAGGGTCTAAAAAATACGAAACGGCCCCTTATGATTCGAAGTTAAAATCCTCAAATTTGGTATAATAATGACTTTTTTCACGTTTTTCATATAGTTTGATATTACGTAAATATATTCATTTTTACCAATATTTAGATACTATTTCATGTAGTATCACGATATGTGATTTGGCCTTCAAATCACAGATTTTCGCCACACCTTAAACAGTCGCTTGTTTGATGGGCACAACCCTGTCAGCCGTCCGCAATTATCACCTTAGCAGAAAGCAAGGTCACTTAACACCACCTGACCCCCTACTCAACCTGTGACCATTAAATCTTTAAAGTTTGTCTTAAAATCTTTTAAATCTTAATTGCTCATGGCCAGTAGTTGGCGACACCAATATCATTTGTGATTGACTCGTTGTATGTGAAATATTGTAAATAAAACACGTTTATGGTGTTAAACAATATATTTATTTTAAATATATTAAAATATTTATATCAATACAAAAAATCTATCAATCTCAGTACGTCATGTTTTCCCAGTCCTTCCCCCATGTCTTCCCACCGACAATCCACATCTTCTCCCATTCAGCAATTATCTTGCTTAATGCTGCCTCGTGATCATCCCATGAGCCCATCCAAAAACCATTTTCCAGTTTGCGGCGCTTGGGGGCTGGGACTGGCGTCTCAATGTGGCTCGTTTCCCTCTTGTAGGTGTAATACTGGTCCAAGTTCTCCATCTTGTCGTCAGTCGGAGGAGAAGGCTCGCTAGGGGCTCAATCTGCCTGACTAGGAGAGTGACCCAATAAGCTTAATGAATATACTGGATGATCCAGAATTTAGTTAGGGGAAAATACTGTCCCAAGAACACCACCCTCAGACCAACCTTCATAGGGAGAGGTTAGTGGCCGTGTTCACTCAGATATTGTTATGGGGGAGAAAGAGGGGAGAGAGGGAGGAGGGAGATTGAAGGGAGAGGGGAGAGAGAGGGGAGAAAGAGGGGGAGAGAGGGAAAAAGAGGGAAAAAGAGGGAGAAAGAGGGGAGGGAGAGAGGGAGAAAGAGGGGGGAGAGGAGGCAGAAAGAGGGGAGAAAGAGGAAGAAAGAGGGTAGAGAGGGGAAAGAAAGACAACACCTTCTATATACATTAATGAAAACAATATTTTTTTTCATGGGAAGGGCGAGGGGCAGATTAGGGAGAGGGGGGTGAGGGGGGGGAAGGGAGGTGAGGAAAATGGAGGAGATGAAAGTTAAGAGAGAGAGGGAGGGAGGTAGATAATAAACAGGGAGAGAGGAGGGTTAGGATGGGGTTGGAGGGGGAGGGAAGGCGAGGGAGGGAGAGGATGTGAAGAGAAGGGAAATGAAGAGTGTTGAGGATGGTCGAGTGTAGTGTTGATGGTCGAGTGTAGTGTTGAGGATGGTCGAGTGTAGTGTTGATGGTCGAGTGTAGTGTTGAGGATGGTTGAGTGTTGCGTTGAGGATGGTTGAGTGTAGTGTTGAGGATGGTTGTGTGTAGTGTTGAGGATGGTCGAGTGTAGTGTTGAGGATGGTTGAGTGTAGTGTTGATGATGGTTGAGTGTAGTGTTGAGGATGGTTGTGTGTAGTGTTGATGATGGTTGAGTGTAGTGTTGATGATGGTGTTGAGGATGGTCGAGTGTAGTGTTGATGGGTCGAGTGTAGTGTTGAGGATGGTCGAGTGTAGTGTTGAGGATGGTCGAGTGTAGTGTTGAGGATGGTCGAGTGTAGTATGCAGGATGGTCTTATCCCAGATAGTGTGGAGGGTTGCAGGTTATGTGGTTAAGATGGTTACAGTGCTGAAGATAGTGAGTAGTGAAGATGTCACCCGAACCATCCTGGTTAACCCCTTTGAGTGTGTGTGTGTGTGTGTGTGTGTGTGTGTGTGTGTGTGTGTGTACTCACATATTTGTACTCACATATTTGTGCTTGCAGGATCGAGCATTGACTCTTGGATCCCGCCTTTCCGGCTATCGGTTGTTTACAGCAATGACTCCTGTCCCATTTCCCTATCATCCCTAGTTTTAAAAGTATGAATAGTATTTGCTTCCACAACCTGTTCCCCAAGTGCATTCCATTTTTCCACTACTCTCACGCTAAAAGAAAACTTCCTAACATCTCTGTGACTCATCTGAGTTTCCAGTTTCCAGCCATGTCCCCTCGTTCTGTTATTATTACGTGTGAACATTTCATCTATTTCCACTTTGTCAATTCCTCTGAGTATTTTATATGTCCCTATCATATCTCCTCTCTCCCTTCTTTTCTCTAGTGTCGTAAGGTTCAGTTCCTTCAGACGCTCTTCATATCCCATCCCTCGTAACTCTGGGACAAGCCTCGTCGCAAATCTCTGAACCTTCTCCAGGTTCTTTGTGTTTCTTCACGTGGGAACTCCATGATGGCGCGGCGTACCCTGACCCCCCCTCCCCTCTCCTCCCCATATCTCTGGATGCCCCCAAACCCCCAGAACTTCCCCAAACACTTGGACTTTCCTTACCCTTGGATCTGATAACCTATAGACCCCCTAATCCTTGCATCCCCAAACCCCTGGACCCCAAATCCCTGGACCCCCTCTAACCTGCACCACCTACAGTATTTATTTCAAGAGAGGGATGCATAGGCTTAAGAAAGTGATGCAAAGGCTCAAGTGAGGGATGCAAAGGCTCATGAGAGGGATGCAGGAGTTCAAGAGAGTGATGCAGAGGCTCAAGAGAGGGATGCAGAGGCTCAAGAGAGCGATTCAGAGGCTTACGAGAGTGATGCAGAAGCTTAAGAGAGTGATGCAGAGGCTTAAGAGATGGATGCAGAGGCTCAAGAGAGGGATGCAGAGGCTCAAAAGAGGGATGCAGTAGCTCAAGAGAGGGATGCAGAGGTTAAAGTGAGGGATGCAGAGGCACAACAGAGGGATACAGAGGCTCTTGAGCGTGATGCAGAGCCTCAAGAGAGAGATGTTGAAGCTTAAGCGAGTGATGCAAAGGCTCAAGAGAGGGATGCAGAGGCTCATGAGAGGGATGGAGGAGTTCAAGAGAGAGATGCAGAGGCTCAAGAGAGGGATGCAGAGGCTCAAGAGAGGGATGGAGAGGCTCAAGAGAGGGATGCAGAGGCTTAGGAGATGGATAGAGGAGTTCAAGAGAGGGATGCAGAGGCTCATGAGAGGGATGGAGGAGTTCAAGAGAGAGATGCAGAGGCTCAAGAGAGGGATGCAGAGGCTCAAGAGAATGATGTAGAGGCCTAAGAGAGGGATTATCCCTTTTCTGAGCCTCTGCATCACTTTCTTAAGCCTCTGCACCCCTTTTTTGAGCCTCAGCATCACATTCTTAAGATTCTGCATACCTTTCTTGAGCCTTTGCATCATTCTTGAACTCCTTCTCCCGCTCATGAGCCTCTGCATCTCTCTCTTGTGCCTCTGCATCCCTCGCTTGAGCCTCTGCATCCCTCTCTTAAGCCTCTGCATCACTCTCGTAAGCCTCTGCATCACTCTCGTAAGCCTCTGAATCACTCTCTTGAGCCTCTTCATCCCTCTCTTGAACTCCTGCATCCCTCTCTTGATCCTCTGCATCACTCTCTTGAGCCTCTGCATCATTCTCTAAAACCTCTGCATCCCTCTCTTGATCCTCTGCATCACTCTCTTGAGCCTCTGCATCATTCTCTTGAGCCTCTACATCCTTCTCGTAAGCCTCTACATCATTCTCTTGATCCTCTGCATCACTCTCTTGAGCCTCTGCATCACTCTCTTGTTCCTCTGCATCACTCTCTTGAACCTCTGCATCACTCTCTTGAGAGTTTGCATCACTCTCTTGAGCCTCTGCATCCCTCTCTTAAGCCTCTGCAACACTCTCTTCAGCCTCTTCATCACTCCCTTAAGCCTCTGCATCCCTCTCCTGAGCCTCTGCATCCCTCTCTTAAGCCTCTGCAACACTTTCTTCAGCCTCTGCATCACTCCCTTGAGCCTTTGCATCACTCTCTTGAGCCTCTGCATCCCTCTCTTAAGCCTCTGCAACACTCTCTTCAGATTCTGCATCTCTCTCTTAAGCCTCTGCATCCCTCTCTTGAGCCTCTGCATCCCTCTCTCAAGCCTCAGCATCACTCTCTTGAGCCTTTGCATCACTCTCTTGAGCCTCTGCATCCCTCTCTTAAGCCTCTGCAACACTCTCTTCAGCCTCTGCATCACTCCCTTGAGCATTTGCATTACTCTCTTGAGCCTTTGCATCACTCTCTTAAGCCTCTTCAACACTCTCTTCAGCCTCTGCATGACTCTCTTAAGCCTCTGCATCCCTTTTTTGAGCCTCTGCATCACTTTCTTATGCCTCTGCATCCCTTTTTTGAGCCTCTGCATCACTTTCTTAAGATTCTGCATACCCTTCTTGAGCCTTTGCATCACTCTCTTGAACACCTGCATCCCTCACATGAGCCTCTGCATCCCTCTTCTGTGCCTCTGCATCCCTCACTTAAGCCTCTGCATCCCTCTCTTGAGCCTCGGCATTCCTCGCTGGAGCCTCTGCATCCCTCTCTTAAGCCTCTGCATCACTCTCTTAAGCCTCTGCATCACTCTTGTAACCCTCTGCATTACTCTCTTGAGCCTCTGCATCAATCTCTTCAACCTCTGCATCCCTCTCTTGATCCTCTGCATTACTCTCTTGAGCCTCTGCATCAATCTCTTCAACCTCTGCATCCCTCTCTTGATCCTCTGCATCACTCTCTTGAACCTCTGCATCACTCTCTTGAGCCATTGCATCACTCTCTTGAGCCTCTGCATCCCTCTCTAAAGCCTCTGCACGACTCTCTTCAGCCTCTGCATCACTCTCTTAAGCTTCTGCATCCCTCTCTTGAGCCTCTGCATCCCTCTCTTAAGCCTCTGCATCACTCTCTTGAGCCTTTGCATCACTCTCTTGAGCCTTTGCATCACTCTCTTGAGCCTCTACATCCCTCTCTTAAACCTCTACATCCCTCTCTTGTGCCTCTGCATCCCTCTCCTATGCCTCTGCAACACTCTCTTCATCCTCTGCATCACTCACTTAAGCCTCTGCATCCCTCTCTTGAGCCTCTGCATCCCTCTCTTAAGCCTCTGCATCCTTCTCTTGAGCCTCTGCAACACTCTCTTCAGCCTCTGCATCACTCTCTTCAGTCTCTGCATCACCCTCCTGATCCTCTGCATCACTCTCTTCAGCCTCTGCATCACTCTCTTCAGTCTCTGCATCACCCTCCTGATCCTCTGCATCACTCTCTTGAGCCTCTGCATCACTCTTCTGAGCCTTTGCATCACTCTCTTGAGCCTCTGCATCCCTCTCTAAAGCCTCTGCAACAATATCTTCAGCCTCTGCATCACTCTCTTAAGCCTCTGCATCCCTCTCTTGAGCCTGAAAATTCAGGCTCCTGAAAAACTGAAAATTCACCAAAACGTGGAAAAACGGCAAAATATTGCCTAATTCGATGATATTTTGTTTAAATTACATAAAGGAAAAAGAGGATGATAAACGTCAAAATATTGCTAAATTTAATGATTTTTAGTACAAAACAAAACGTAAGAAATCTTGCTTCAAAATGCAATATTATGCGAAATTCTCAGATTTAAAGGTAAGTCACATATCGTGAGAAAACATCAAGTATTATCGAAATATTGGTAAAAATGAATATGTTTTCGTACAATCAAACTTTCAAATACAAATGATAAAAGTCAATGTGTTTTCATTAGAATTAACTAAAATGTTCCTGATTTTCCGTTTATATTACCTATGGAAGATGTACACGTAAAACCGCTATAATCCGGCTGAAACGTCGATATATGCAATAAAAACAGAACTTCTCCCCTTTCCAATATCTTACTCAGTATTTTAACGAGAAACAAATAGTTGATTGAAAATGAAGTGTTTAAGGTTAATTTCTAATCACTTATGTGTTTGCATCATTTTTATCGTATATTTAATGAATTAATAGCAATAAACTGAAATTTCACAAAAACGTGGCAAAACAGCAAAATATTGCCTAATTCGATGATATTTTGTTTATATCACATAAAGGAAACGGGGATGATAAACGTCAAAATATTGCTGAATTCGATGATTTTTAGTACGAAACAAAATGCAAGAAAACTTGCTTAAAATGCAATATTATGCGAAAATCTGAGATTTGAAGGTCAAATCACATATCGTGATACTACATGAAATAGTATCGAAATATTGGTAAAAATGAATATATTTACGTAATATCAAACTGCATGAAAAACGTGAAAAAAGTCATTATTATACCAAATTTGACGATTTTAACTTCGAATCATAAAGCGACGTTTCGTATTTTTTAGACCCTAGAAAAGACGTATAAAGATGTTGCTTCCAATACAAATGATAAAAATCAATGTGTTTTCATTATAATTAACTAAAATGTTCCTGATTTTCGGTTTATATTACCGATGGAAGATGTACACGTAAAACCGTTCTAATCCGGCTGAAACGTCGATATATGCAATAAAAACAGAACTTCTCCCCTTTTCAATATCTTACTCAGTATTTTAACGAGAAACAAATTGGTGATTGAAATTGAAGTATTTAAGGTTATTTTCTAATCAATTATGTGTTTGCATCATTTTTATCGTATATTTAATGAATTATTAACAATAAACTGAAAATTCAAAAAACGTGGAAAAACGGCAAAATGTTGCCTAATTCGATGATATCTTGTTTAAATCACATAAAGGAAAAGGGGATGATAAAGGTCAAAATATTGCTAAATTCGATGATTTTTGGTACAAAACAAAATGCAAGAAAACTTCCTTAAAATGCAAAATTTGTGAAATTCTGAGATTTGAAGGCCAAATCACGTATCGTGAGAAAACATGAAGTAGTATCGAAATATTGGTAAAAACGAATATATATACGTAAAATCACACTACATGAATAACGTGAAAAAAGTCACTATATTACCATATTTGAGGATTTTAACTTCAAATCATAGAGCGAGGTTTCGTATTATTTAGATCTAAGAACAGACAGATGACAATGTTGTTTCAAATACAAATGATAAAAATCAATGTGTTTTCATTAGAATTAACTAAAATGTTCCTGATTTTTCGTTTATATTACCGATGGAAGATGTACACGTGACACCGCTCTAATCCGGCTGAAACGTCGATATATGCAATTAAAACAGAACTTCTCCCCTTTTCAATACCTTTCTCAGTATTTTAACGAGCAACAAATTGGTGATTGAAATTTAAGTATTTAAGGTTATTTTCTAATCAATTATGTGTTTGCATCATTTTCATCGTATATATAATGAATTAATAACAATGAACTGAAAATTCAAAAAACGTGGAAAAACGGCAAAATATTGCCTAATTCGATGATATTTTGTTTAAATCACATAACGGAAAAGGGGATGATAAAGGTCAAAATATTGCTAAATTCGATGATTTTTAGTTCAAAACAAAATGCAAGAAAACTTGCTTAAAATGCAAAATTTGCGAAATTCTGAGATATGAAGGCCAAATCACATATCGTGAGAAAACATAATGTAGTTTCGAAATAGTGGTAAAAACTAATATATATACGTAAAATCACAATACATGAATAACTTGAAAAAGTCCCTATATTACCATATTTGAGGATTTTAACTTCAAATCATAGAGCGAGGTTTTGTATTATTTAGATCCAAGAAAAAACATATGACAATGTTGTTTCAAATACAAAAGATAAAAATCAATGTGTTTTCATTAGAATTAACTAAAATGTTCCTGATTTTTCGTTTATATTACCGATGGAAAATGTACACGTGACACCGCTCTAATCCGGCTGAAACGTCGATATATGCAATAAAAACAGAACTTCTCCCCTTTCCAATATCTTACTCAGTATTTTAACGAGAAACAAATAGTTGATTGAAAATGAAGTGTTTAAGGTTAATTTCTAATCACTTATGTGTTTGCATCATTTTTATCGTATATTTAATGAATTAATAGCAATAAACTGAAAATTCACAAAAACGTGGAAAAACAGCAAAATATTGCCTAATTCGATAATATTTTGTTTATATCACATGAAGGAAAAGGGGATGATAAACGTCAAAATGTTGCTGAATTCGATGATTTTTAGTACGAAACAAAATGCAAGAAAACTTGCTTAAAATGCAATATTATGCGAAAATCTGAGATTTGAAGGACAAATCACATATCGTGATACTACATGAAATAGTATCGAAATATTGGCAAAAATGAATATATTTACGTAATATCAAACTACATGAAAAACGTGAAAAAAGTCATTATTATACTAAATTTGACGATTTTAACTTCGAATCATAGAGCGACGTTTCGTATTTTTTAGACCCTAGAAAAGACGTATAAAGATGTTGCTTCCAATACAAATGATAAAAATCAATGTGTTTTCATTAAAATTAACTAAAATGTTCCTGATTTTCGGTTTATATTACCGATGGAAGATGTACACGTAAAACCGTTCTAATCCGGCTGAAACGTCGATATATGCAATAAAAACAGAACTTCTCCCCTTTTCAATATCTTACTCAGTATTTTAACGAGAAACAAATTGGTGATTGAAATTGAAGTATTTAAGGTTATTTTCTAATCAATTATGTGTTTGCATCATTTTTATCGTATATTTAATGAATTATTAACAATAAACTGAAAATTCAAAAAACGTGGAAAAACGGCAAAATATTGCCTAATTCGATGATATTTTGTTTAAATCACGTAAAGGAAAAAGGGATGATAAAGGTCAAAATATTGCTAAATTCGATGATTTTTAGTACAAAACAAAATGCAAGAAAACTTCCTTAAAATGCAAAATTTGCGAAATTCTGAGATTTGAAGGCCAAATCACGTATCGTGAGAAAACATGAAGTAGTATCGAAATATTGGTAAAAACGAATATATATACGTAAAATCACACTACATGAATAACGTGAAAAAAGTCACTATATTACCATATTTGAGGATTTTAACTTCAAATCATAGACCAGGTTTCGTATTATTTAGATCCAAGAACAGACACATGACAATGTTGTTTCAAATACAAATCATAAAAATCAATGTGTTTTCATTAGAATTAACTAAAATGTTCCTGATTTTGCGTTTATATTACCGATGGAAGATATACACGTGACACCGCTCTAATCCGGCTGAAACGTCGATATATGCAATAAAAACAGACCTTCTCCCCTTTCCAATATCTTACTCAGTATTTTAACGAGAAACAAATAGTTGATTGAAAATGAAGTGTTTAAGGTTAATTTCTAATCAATTATGTGTTTGCATCATTTTTATCGTATATTTAATGAATTAATAGCAATAAACTGAAATTTCATAAAAACGTGGCAAAACAGCAAAATATTGCCTAATTCGATGATATTTTGTTTATATCACATAAAGGAAACGGGGATGATAAACGTCAAAATATTGCTGAATTCGATGATTTTTAGTACGAAACAAAATGCATAAAAACTTGCTTAAAATGCAATATTATGCGAAAATCTGAGATTTGAAGGTCAAATCACATATCGTGATACTACATGAAATAGTATCGAAATATTGGCAAAAATGAATATATTTACGTAATATCAAACTACATGAAAAACGTGAAAAAAGTCATTATTATACTAAATTTGACGATTTTAACTTCGAATCATAAAGCGACGTTTCGTATTTTTTAGACCCTAGAAAAGACGTATAAAGATGTTGCTTCCAATACAAATGATAAAAATCAATGTGTTTTCATTAAAATTAACTAAAATGTTCCTGATTTTCGGTTTATATTACCGATGGAAGATGTACACGTAAAACCGTTCTAATCCGGCTGAAACGTCGATATATGCAATAAAAACAGAACTTCTCCCCTTTTCAATATCTTACTCAGTATTTTAACGAGAAACAAATTGGTGATTGAAAATGAAGTATTTAAGGTTATTTTCTTATCAATTATGTGTTTCCATCATTTTTATCGTATATTTAATGAATTATTAACAATAAACTGAAAATTCAAAAAACGTGGAAAAACGGCAAAATATTGCCTAATTCGATGATATTTTGTTTAAATCACATAAAGGAAAAGGGGATGATAAAGGTCAAAATATTGCTAAATTCGATGATTTTTAGTACAAAACAAAATGCAAGAAAACTTGCTTAAAAATGCAAAATTTGCGAAATTCTGAGATATGAAGGCCAAATCACATATCGTGAGAAAACATGAAGTAGTATCGAAATATTGGTAAAAACTAATATATATACGTAAAATCACACTACATGAATAACGTGAAAAAAGTCACTATATTACCATATTTGAGGATTTTACCTTCATACCATAAAGCGAGGTTTCGTATTATTTAGATCCAAGAAAAAACATATGACAATGTTGTTTCAAATACAAATGATAAAAATCAATGTGTTTTCATTAGAATTAACTAAAATAATCATGATTTTCTGTTTATATTACCGATGGAAGATGTACACGTGAAACCGCTCTAATCCGGCTGAAACGTCGATATATGCAATAAAAACAGAACTTCTCCCCTTTCCAATATCTTACTCAGTATTTTAACGAGAAACAAATAGTTGATTGAAAATGAAGTGTTTAAGGTTAATTTCTAATCAATTATGTGTTTGCATCATTTTTATCGTATATTTAATGAATTAATTAATTGATGCAGAAGCTGAAGAGAGTGTTGCAAAGGCATAAGAGAGGGATGCAGAGGCTCAGGAGAGGGATGCAGAGGCTTAAGAGAGTGATGCAGAGGCTGAAGAGAGTGTTGCAGAGGCTTAAGAGAGGGATGCAGAGTCTCAAGAGAGTGATGCAGAGGATCAAGAGAGTGATGCAGAGGCTGAAGAGAGATATGCAGAGGCTAAAGAGAGTGATGCAGAGGCTCAAGAGAGTGATGCAGGGGTTCAAGAGAAGGATGTAGAGGCTCAAGAGTATGATGCAGAGGCTCAAGAGAGTGATGCAGAGGATCAAGAGAGGGATGGAGAGGTTTAAGAGAGTGATGCAGAGGCTCAAGAGAGTGATGCAGAGGATCAAGAGAGTGATGCAGAGGCTTAAGAGAGGGATGCAGAGGCTCAAGCGAGGGATGCAGAGGCTCAAGAGAGGGATGCAGTGGCTCAAGTGAGGGATGCAGAGGCACAAGAGAGGGATGCAGAGGCTCATGAGAGGGATGCAGGAGTTCAAGAGAGTGATGCAAAGGCTCAAGAAAGGTATATATTCATTTTTACCAATATTTAGATACTATTTCATGTAGTATCACGATATGTGATTTGGCCTTCAAATCTCAGATTTTCGCATAATATTGCATTTTAAGCAAGTTTTCTTGCATTTTGTTTCGTACTAAAAATCATCGAATTCAGCAATATTTTGACGTTTATCATCCCTTTTTCCGTTATGTGATATAAACAAAATATCATCGAATTAGGCAATATTTTGCTGTTTTTACACGTTTTTGTGAATTTTCAGTTTATTGCTATTAATTCATTAAATATACGATAAAAATGATGCAAACACATAATTGATAAGAAATTAACCTTATACACTTCATTTTCAATGAACTATTTGTTTCTCGTTAAAATACTGAGTAAGATATTTGAAAGGGGAGAAGTTCTGTTGTTATTGCATATATCGACGTTTCAGCCGGATTAGAGCGGTTTCACGTGTACATCTTCCATCGGTAATATAAACGGACAATCAGTAACATTTTAGTTAATTCTAATGAAAACACATTGATTTTTATCATTTGTATTTGAAAAAACATTGTCATATGTCTTTTCTTGGATCTAAATAATACGAAACCTCGCTCTATGATTTGAAGTTAAAATCCTCAAATATGGTAATATAGTGACTTTTTTCACGTTATTCATGTAGTGTTATTTTACGTATATATTTTCGTTTTTACCAATATTTCGACACTACTTTATGTTTTCTCACGATATGTGATTTGGCCTTCAAATCTCAAAATTTCGCAAATTTTGCATTTTAAGCAAGTTTTCTTGCATTTTGTTTTGTACTAAAAATCATCGAATTCATCAATATTTTGACCTTTATCATCCCCTTTTCCTTTATGTGATTTAAACAAAATATCATCGAATTAGGCAATGTTTTGCCGTTTTTCCACGTTTTTGTGAATTTTCAGTTTATTGTTATTATTTCATTAAATATACGTAAAAAATTATGCAAACACATAATTGATCAGAAAATAACCTTAAATACTTCATTTTCAATCATCTATTTGTTTCTCGTTACACTACTGAATAACATATTGAAAAGGGGAGAATTTCTGTTTTTATTGCATATATCGACGTTTCAGCCGGATTAGAACGGTTTTACTTGTACATCTTCCATCGATAATATAAACCGAAAATCAGGAACATTTTAGTTAATTTTAATGAAAACACATTGATTTTTATCATTTGCATTGGAAGCAACATCTTTATACGTCTTTTCTAGGGTCTAAAAAATACGAAACGTCTTTTTATGATTCGAAGTTAAAATCCTCAAATTTGGTATAATAATGACTTTTTTCACGTTTTTCATATAGTTTGATATTACGTAAATATATTCATTTTTACCAATATTTAGATACTATTTCATGTAGTATCACGATATGTGATTTGGGCTTCAAATCACAGATTTTCGCCACACCTTAAACAGTCGCTTGTTTGATGGGCACAACCCTGTCAGCCTTCCGCAATTATCACCTTAGCAGAAAGCAAGGTCACTTAGCACCACCTGACCCCCTACTCAACCTGTGACCATTAAATCTTTAAAGTTTGTCTTAAAATCTTTTAAATCTTAATTGCTCATGGCCAGTAGTTGGCGACACCAATATCATTTGTGATTGACTCGTTGTATGTGAAATATTGTAAATAAAACACGTTTATGGTGTTAAACAATATATTTATTTTAAATATATTAAAGAATTTACATCAATACAAAAAATCTATCAATCTCAGTACGTCATGTTTTCCCAGTCCTTCCCCCATGTCTTCCCACCGACAATCCACATCTTCTCCCATTCAGCCATTATCTTGCTTAATGCTGCCTCGTGATCATCCCATGAGCCCATCCAAAAACCATTTTCCAGTTTACGGCGCTTGGGGGCTGGGACTGGCGTCTCAATGTGGCTCGTTTCCCTCTTGTAGGTGTAATACTGGTCCGAGGTCTCCATCTTGTCGTCAGTCGGAGGAGAAGGCTCGCTAGGGGCTCAATCTGCCTGACTAGGAGAGTGACCCAATAAGCTTAGTAAATATACTGGATGATCCAGAATTTAGTTAGGGAAAAATACTGTCCCAAGAACACCACCCTCAGACCAACCTTCATAGGGAGAGGTTAGTGGCCGTGTTCACTCAGATATTGTTATAGGGGAGAAAGAGGGGAGAGAGGGAGGAGGGGAGAAAGAAGGGAGAGGGGAGAGAGAGGGGAGAGAGAGGGGAGAAAGAGGGGGAGAGAGGGAAAAAGAGGGAGAAAGAGGGGAGAAAGAGGAAGAAAGAGGGTAGAGAGGGGAAAGAAAGACAACACCTTCTATATACATTAATGAAAACAATATTTTTTTTCATGGAAAGGGCGAGGGGCAGATTAGGGAGGGGGGGGTGAGGGGGGGGGAAGGGAGGTGAGGAAAATGGAGGAGATGAAAGTTAAGAGAGAGAGGGAGGGAGGTAGATAATAAACAGGGAGAGAGGAGGGTTAGGAAGGGGTTGGAGGGGAAGGGAAGGCGAGGGAGGGAGAGGATGTGAAGAGAAGGGAAATGAAGAGTGTTGAGGATGGTCGAGTGTAGTGTTGATGGTCGAGTGTAGTGTTGATGGTCGAGTGTAGTGTTGATGGTCGAGTGTAGTGTTGAGGATGGTCGAGTGTAGTGTTGATGGTCGAGTGTAGTGTTGATGGTCGAGTGTAGTGTTGAGGATGGTCGAGTGTAGTGTTGATGGTCGAGTGTAGTGTTGATGGTCGAGTGTAGTGTTGAGGATGGTCGAGTGTTGCGTTGAGGATGGTTGAGTGTAGTGTTGAGGATGGTTGTGTGTAGTGTTGAGGATGGTCGAGTGTAGTGTTGAGGATGGTTGAGTGTAGTGTTGAGGATGGTTGTGTGTAGTGTTGATGATGGTTGAGTGTAGTGTTGATGATGGTCGAGTGTAGTGTTGATGGTCGAGTGTAGTGTTGATGGTCGAGTGTAGTGTTGATGGTCGAGTGTAGTGTTGAGGATGGTCGAGTGTAGTGTTGAGGATGGTCGAGTGTAGTGTTGAGGATGGTCGAGTGTAGTGTTGAGGATGATCGAGTGTAGTGTTGAGGATGGTCGAGTGTAGTATGCAGGATGGTCTTATCCCAGATAGTGTGGAGGGTTGCAGTTTATGTGGTTAAGATAGTTACAGTGCTGAAGATAGTAAGAAGTGAAGATGTCACCCGAACCATCCTGGTTAACCCCTTTGAGTGTGTGTGTGTGTGTGTGTGTACTCACATATTTGTACTCACGTATTTGTGCTTGCAGGATCGAGCATTGACTCTTGGATCCCGCCTTTCCGGCTATCGGTTGTTTACAGCAATGACTCCTGTCCCATTTCCCTATCATACCTAGTTTTAAAAGTATGAATAGTATTTGCTTCCACAACCTGTTCCCCAAGTGCATTCCATTTTTCCACTACTCTCACGCTAAAAGAAAACTTCCTAACATCTCTGTGACTCATCTGAGTTTCCAGTTTCTAGCCATGTCCCCTCGTTCTGTTATTATTACGTGTGAACATTTCATCTATTTCCACTTTGTCAATTCCTCTGAGTATTTTATATGTCCCTATCATATCTCCTCTCTCCCTTCTTTTCTCTAGTGTCGTAAGGTTCAGTTCCTTCAGACGCTCTTCATATCCCATCCCTCGTAACTCTGGGACAAGCCTCGTCGCAAATCTCTGAACATTCTCCAGTTTCTTTGTGTTTCTTCACGTGGGGGCTCCATGATGGCGCGGCATACTCTAAGACGGGTCTCACGTAGGCAGTGTAAAGCGCCCTAAATGCCTCCTCATTTAGGTTTCTGAATGAAGTTCTAATTTTCGCCAGTGTAGAGTACGCTGCTGTCGTTATCCTATTTATATGTGCCTCAGGAGTTAGATTAGGTGTCACATCCACTCCCAGGTCTCTTTCTCGAATCGTTACAGGTAGGCTGTTCCCCTTCATTGTGTACTGTCCCTTTGGTCTCCTATCACCTGATCCCATTTCCATAACTTTACATTTACTGGTGTTAAACTCCAGTAGCCATTTCCCTGACCATCTCTGCAACCTGTTTAAGTCCTCTTGGAGGATCCTACAATCCTCGTCTGTCACTACTCTTCTCATTAATTTTGCGTCATAGGCAAACATTGACATGTATGATTCCACTCCTGTAAACATATCATTTACGTAAATTAGAAAGAGGATTGGTCCCAGCACCGATCCTTGAGGTACTCCACTTGTTACTGTTCGCCAGTCCGACTTCTCGCCCCCTTACCATTACCCTCTGGCTCCTTCCTGTTAGGTAGTTCTTCACCCATACTAGGGCCTTTCCGCTTACTCCTTCCTGCCTCTCAAGTTTGTATAGCAGTCTCATGTGCGGTACTGTATCAAAGGCCTTTTGGCAGTCAAGAAATATGCAGTCTGCCCAGACTTCTCTGTCCTGCCTTATCCTTGTTACTTTATCATAGAATTCTAAAAGGTTTGTTAGGCATGATTTTCCTGTCCAGAACCCATGTTGGTGCTTGTTTACAAACCAATGCTCTCCAGGTGCTCAACAAGTCTTAGCCTAATTATTCTTTCAAGTATTTTGCAGGGGATGCTTGTCAGTGATACGGATCTGTAGTTAAGTGCCTCCTCCCTATCACCTTTCTTGAAAATCGGTACGACATTTGCCTCCTTCCAGCAACTGGGCAATTCTCCCGACATAAGTGACTCATTAAAGATCATTGCCAGAGGCACGCTGAGAGCCTGCGCTGCCTCTTTAAGTATCCACGGTGATACTTTGTCTGGTCCAACAGCTTTATTTGCATCCAGTGTTGTCAACTGTTTCATTACCTCCTCTGCTGTCACCTCTATATCTGATAATCTTTCATCTAGGTTAATCGCTTCTAACAATGGGAGCTGCTCAGGCTCGATTGTGAACACTCCATGGAATTTTGCATTCAGTACCTCGCAGATTTCCTTGTCACTTTCTGCATATGCCCCTTCTGTTTTCCTCAATCTTGTCAATTGGTCATTTACCGACATCTTCCTTCTTATATGGCTATGTAGTAATTTAGGTTGCTTTTTCGCTTTGACTGCAATATCATTCTCATAATTTCTTTCCGACACTCGTCTTATGTTAATGTAATCATTCCTAGCTCTGTTACATCTAATCCTGTTGTCCTCTGTCCTTTGTCTTCTGTACTTCCTCCACTCCCTCCTGCTTCTCACCTTTGCTTCCTCACACTGTCTATTAAACCATGGGTTATTATATTCCCTCCTGCTTTTTTCCTCTATTGTTGGAATAAATCTCTCTTCAGCCTCCTTGCATTTCAATATGACTTGGTTCATCATACTTTGCACTGTTTTTCCTCTAAGTTCTTCCTTCCACTGCACTTCTCCCAGGTAGTCCCTTATCCTTCTGTAGTCCCCCTTTCTGTAATCAAGTCTCCTTTCCCGGACCTCTTGTCCTTTGGTCACAATTTTAAGCTCCATCATGTAGTCAAAGACTAGGACACAATGGTCACTGGCTCCTAGTGGTATTTCATGTTCCACCTGCTCGATGTCTTCTACATTCTGGGTTAAAATGAGATCTAAGAGGCTGCGCGTATCCCCTCCTCTTTCCCTAGTATCTTCCTTCACATGCTGTGTTAGGAAATTCCTGTCAATAACGTCTACCAGCTTCGCTCCCCAGGTCTCCTCCCCGCCATGGGGATTCCTCGTTTCCCAATCTATCTCTCCATGATTTAGGTCCCCCATGACCAGCAGCTTCGCTCTCATTCTATGCTCTATAGTTGCTGCCCTTTGTGTGTGTGTGTGTGTGTATTATACTATATTCCTGTTAAAAGTCCAGCCCGTCCTCATAAATAAAGTCCAGAGTTCATTCCATGCACCCGGCAAACACCCATTGTATGAAAGGAAAACGGTTTACACACGACTCACAACTGATGACATCCGAACACTTCCGGAACAAGTGCTTCGCTTACGAATTTTGTTCGAACCACAACGCTGTAAATGCTTCACCCACGTACTACAAATACAAATAATCGCCAACACAACCTAAACACCTATCCTAACTAATGCCTAAATATTCACAGTAAAGTCCAGAGATCATTCCATGCACCCGGCAAACACCCTTTTTATGAAAGGAAAACGGTTTACACACGACTCACAACTGATGACATCCGAACACTTCCGGAACAAATGCTTCGCTTACGAATTTTGTTTGAGCCTCAAGAGGATCAAGAGAGTGATGCAGAGGCTTAAGAGAGGGATGCAGAGGCTCAAGAGAGTGATGGAGAGGCTCAAGAGAGTGAAGCAGAGGCTCAACAGAGTGATTCAGAGGCTTACGAGAGTGATGCAGAGGCTTAAGAGAGTGATGCAGAGGCTTAAGAGAGGGATGCAAAGGCCCAAGAGAGGGATGGAGAGGCTCTTGAGAGTGACGCAGAGGTTCAAGAGAGGGATGCAGAGGCTTAAGAGAGTGATGCAAAGGCTCAAGTGAGGGATGCAAAGGCTCATGGGAGGGATGCAGGAGTTCAAGAGAGTGATGCAGAGGCTCAAGAGAGGGATGCAGAGTGACTTTTTTCACGTTATTCATGTAGTGTGATTTTACGTATATATATTCGTTTTTTCCAATATGTCGATATTACTTCTTGTTTTCTCACGATATGTGATTTGGCCTTCAAATCACAGAATTTCGCAAATTTTGCATTTCTAAGCACGTTTTCTTGCATTTTGTTTAGTACTAAAAATCATCGAATTTAGCAATATTTTTACCTTTATCATCCCCTTTCCTTTATGTGATTTAAACAAAATATCATCGAATTAGGCAATATTTTGCCGTTTTTCCACGTTTTTGTGAATTTTTAGTTTATTGTTATCATTTCATTAAATATATGTAAAAAATTATGCAAACACATAATTGATCAGAAAATAACCTTAAATACTTCATTTTCAATCATCTATTTGTTTCTCGTTACACTACTGAATAACATATTGAAAAGGGGAGAATTTCTGTTTATATTGCATATATCGACGTTTCAGCCGGATTAGAACGGTTTTACTTGTACATCTTCCATCGATAATATAAACCGAAAATCAGGAACATTTTAGTTAATTTTAATGAAAACACATTGATTTTTATCATTTGCATTGGAAGCAACATCTTTATACGTCTTTTCTAGGGTCTAAAAAATACGAAACGTCGCTTTATGATTCGAAGTTAAAATCCTCAAATTTGGTATAATAATGACTTTTTTCACGTTTTTCATATAGTTTGATATTACGTAAATATATTCATTTTAACCAATATTTAGATACTATTTCATGTAGTATCAAGATATGTGATTTGGGCTTCAAATCACAGATTTTCGCCACACCTTAAACAGTCGCTTGTTTGATGGGCACAACCCTGTCAGCCTTCCGCAATTATCACCTTAGCAGAAAGCAAGGTCACTTAACACCACCTGACCCCCTACTCAACCTGTGACCATTAAATCTTTAAAGTTTGTCTTAAAATCTTTTAAATCTTAATTGCTCATGGCCAGTAGTTGGCGACACCAATATCATTTGTGATTGACTCGTTGTATGTGAAATATTGTAAATAAAACACGCTTATGGTGTTAAACAATATATTTATTTTAAATATATTAAAGAATTTACATCAATACAAAAAATCTATCAATCTCAGTACGTCATGTTTTCCCAGTCCTTCCCCCATGTCTTCCCACCGACAATCCACATCTTCTCCCATTCAGCCATTATCTTGCTTAATGCTGCCTCGTGATCATCCCATGAGCCCATCCAAAAACCATTTTCCAGTTTACGGCGCTTGGGGGCTGGGACTGGCGTCTCAATGTGGCTCGTTTCCCTCTTGTAGGTGTAATACTGGTCCAAGGTCTCCATCTTGTCGTCAGTCGGAGGAGAAGGCTCGCTAGGGGCTCAATCTGCCTGACTAGGAGAGTGACCCAATAAGCTTAGTAAATATACTGGATGATCCAGAATTTAGTTAGGGAAAAATACTGTCCCAAGAACACCACCCTCAGACCAACCTTCATAGGGAGAGGTTAGTGGCCGTGTTCACTCAGATATTGTTATAGGGGAGAAAGAGGGGAGAGAGGGAGGAGGGGAGAAAGAAGGGAGAGGGGAGAGAGAAGGGAGAAAGAGGGGGAGAGAGGGAAAAAGAGGGAGAAAGAGGGGGGAGAGGAGGCAGAAAGAGGGGAGAAAGAGGAAGAAAGAGGGTAGAGAGGGGAAAGAAAGACAACACCTTCTATATACATTAATGAAAACAATATTTTTTTTCATGGGAAGAGCGAGGGGCAGATTAGGGAGGGGGGGGTGAGGGGGGGGGAAGGGAGGTGAGGAAAATGGAGGAGATGAAAGTTAAGAGAGAGAGGGAGGGAGGTAGATAATAAACAGGGAGAGAGGAGGGTTAGGAAGGGGTTGGAGGGGAAGGGAAGGCGAGGGAGGGAGAGGATGTGAAGAGAAGGGAAATGAAGAGTGTTGAGGATGGTCGAGTGTAGTGTTGATGGTCGAGTGTAGTGTTGATGGTCGAGTGTAGTGTTGAGGATGGTCGAGTGTAGTGTTGATGGTCGAGTGTAGTGTTGAGGATGGTCGAGTGTTGCGTTGAGGATGGTTGAGTGTAGTGTTGAGGATGGTTGTGTGTAGTGTTGAGGATGGTTGTGTGTAGTGTTGATGATGGTTGAGTGTAGTGTTGATGATGGTCGAGTGTAGTGTTGATGGTCGAGTGTAGTGTTGATGGTCGAGTGTAGTGTTGAGGATGGTCGAGTGTAGTGTTGAGGATGGTCGAGTGTAGTGTTGAGGATGGTCGAGTGTAGTGTTGAGGATGATCGAGTGTAGTGTTGAGGATGGTCGAGTGTAGTATGCAGGATGGTCTTATCCCAGATAGTGTGGAGGGTTGCAGTTTATGTGGTTAAGATAGTTACAGTGCTGAAGATAGTAGTGAGTAGTGAAGATGTCACCCGAACCATCCTGGTTAACCCCTTTGAGTGTGTGTGTGTGTGTGTGTGTGTGTGTGTGTGTGTGTGTGTGTGTACTCACATATTTGTACTCACGTATTTGTGCTTGCAGGATCGAGCATTGACTCTTGGATCCCGCCTTTCCGGCTATCGGTTGTTTACAGCAATGACTCCTGTCCCATTTCCCTATCATACCTAGTTTTAAAAGTATGAATAGTATTTGCTTCCACAACCTGTTCCCCAAGTGCATTCCAGTTTTCCACTACTCTCACGCTAAAAGAAAACTTCCTAACATCTCTGTGACTCATCTGAGTTTCTAGTTTCCAGCCATGTCCCCTCGTTCTGTTATTATTACGTGTGAACATTTCATCTATTTCCACTTTGTCAATTCCTCTGAGTATTTTATATGTCCCTATCATATCTCCTCTCTCCCTTCTTTTCTCTAGTGTCGTAAGGTTCAGTTCCTTCAGACGCTCTTCATATTCCATCCCTCGTAACTCTGGGACAAGCCTCGTCGCAAATCTCTGAACATTCTCCAGTTTCTTTGTGTTTCTTCACGTGGGGGCTCCATGATGGCGCGGCATACTCTAAGACGGGTCTCACGTAGGCAGTGTAAAGCGCCCTAAATGCCTCCTCATTTAGGTTTCTGAATGAAGTTCTAATTTTCGCCAGTGTAGAGTACGCTGCTGTCGTTATCCTATTTATATGTGCCTCAGGAGTTAGATTAGGTGTCACATCCACTCCCAGGTCTCTTTCTCGAATCGTTACAGGTAGGCTGTTCCCCTTCATTGTGTACTGTCCCTTTGGTCTCCTATCACCTGATCCCATTTCCATAACTTTACATTTACTGGTGTTAAACTCCAGTAGCCATTTCCCTGACCATCTCTGCAACCTGTTTAAGTCCTCTTGGAGGATCCTACAATCCTCGTCTGTCATTATATCCTATCCAGGATCTATCCTATTATATTATATATATCCTATCCTTATATATATATTATATATATATATCCTTATATATATATTATCTATCCTATCCAATTATATCCAGGATCCTACAATCCTCTTCTCATTAATTTTGCGTCATCCGCAAACATTGACATGTATGATTCCACTCCTGTAAACATATCATTTACGTAAATTAGAAAGAGGATTGGTCCCAGCACCGATCCTTGAGGTACTCCACTTGTTACTGTTCGCCAGTCCGACTTCTCGCCCCTTACCATTACCCTCTGGCTCCTTCCTGTTAGGTAGTTCTTCACCCATACTAGGGCCTTTCCGCTTACTCCTTCCTGCCTCTCAAGTTTGTATAGCAGTCTCATGTGCGGTACTGTATCAAAGGCCTTTTGGCAGTCAAGAAATATGCAGTCTGCCCAGACTTCTCTGTCCTGCCTTATCCTTGTTACTTTATCATAGAATTCTAAAAGGTTTGTTAGGCATGATTTTCCTGTCCAGAACCCATGTTGGTGCTTGTTTACAAACCCAATGCTCTCCAGGTGCTCAACAAGTCTTAGCCTAATTATTCTTTCAAGTATTTTGCAGGGGATGCTTGTCAGTGATACGGGTCTGTAGTTAAGTGCCTCCTCCCTATCACCTTTCTTGAAAATCGGTACGACATTTGCCTCCTTGCAGCAACTGGGCAATTCTCCCGACATAAGTGACTCATTAAAGATCATTGCCAGAGGCACGCTGAGAGCCTGCGCTGCCTCTTTAAGTATCCACGGTGATACTTTGTCTGGTCCAACAGCTTTATTTGCATCCAGTGTTGTCAACTGTTTCATTACCTCCTCTGCTGTCACCTCTATATCTGATAATCTTTCATCTAGGTTAATCGCTTCTAACAATGGGAGCTGCTCAGGCTCGATTGTGAACACTCCATGGAATTTTGCATTCAGTACCTCGCAGATTTCCTTGTCACTTTCTGTATATGCCCCTTCTGTTTTCCTCAATCTTGTCAATTGGTCATTTACCGACATCTTCCTTCTTATATGGCTATGTAGTAATTTAGGTTGCTTTTTCGCTTTGACTGCAATATCATTCTCATAATTTCTTTCCGACACTCGTCTTATGTTAATGTAATCATTCCTAGCTCTGTTACATCTAATCCTGTTGTCCTCTGTCCTTTGTCTTCTGTACTTCCTCCACTCCCTCCTGCTTCTCACCTTTGCTTCCTCACACTGTCTATTAAACCATGGGTTATTATATTCCCTCCTGCTTTTTTCCTCTATTGTTGGAATAAATCTCTCTTCAGCCTCCTTGCATTTCAATATGACTTGGTTCATCATACTTTGCACTGTTTTTCCTCTAAGTTCTTCCTTCCACTGCACTTCTCCCAGGTAGTCCCTTATCCTTCTGTAGTCCCCTTTTCTGTAATCAAGTCTCCTTTCCCGGACCTCTTGTCCTTTGGTCACAATTTTAAGCTCCATCATGTAGTCAAAGACTAGGACACAATGGTCACTGGCTCCTAGTGGTATTTCATGTTCCACCTGCTCGATGTCTTCTACATTCTGGGTGAAAATGAGATCTAAGAGGCTGCGCGTATCCCCTCCTCTTTCCCTAGTATCTTCCTTCACATGCTGTGTTAGGAAATTCCTGTCAATAACGTCTACCAGCTTCGCTCCCCAGGTCTCCTCCCCGCCATGGGGATTCCTCGTTTCCCAATCTATCTCTCCATGATTTAGGTCCCCCATGACCAGCAGCTTCGCTCTCATTCTGTGCTCTATAGTTGCTGCCCTTTGTGTGTGTGTGTGTGTGTATTATACTATATTCCTGTTAAAAGTCCAGCCCGTCCTCATAAATAAAGTCCAGAGTTCATTCCATGCACCCGGCAAACACCCATTTTATGAAAGGAAAACGGTTTACACACGACTCACAACTGATGACATCCGAACACTTCCGGAACAAGTGCTTCGCTTACGAATTTTGTTCGAACCACAACGCTGTAAATGCTTCACCCACGTACTACAAATACAAATAATCGCCAACACAACCTAAACACCTAACCTAACTAATGCCTAAATATTCACAGTAAAGTCCAGAGTTCATTCCATGCACCCGGCAAACACCCTTTTTATGAAAGGAAAACGGTTTACACACGACTCACAACTGATGACATCCGAACACTTCCGGAACAAATGCTTCGCTTACGAATTTTGTTTGAGCCTCAAGAGGATCAAGAGAGTGATGCAGAGGCTTGAGAGAGGAATGCAGAGGCTGAAGAGAATGATGCAGAGGCTTAAGAGAGGGATGCAGAGGCTCAAGAGAGTGATGGAGAGGCTCAAGAGAGTGAAGCAGAGGCTCAACAGAGTGATTCAGAGGCTTACGAGAGTGATGCAGAGGCTTAAGAGAGTGATGCAGAGGCTTAAGAGACGGATGCAAAGGCTCAAGAGAGGGATGGAGAGGCTCTTGAGAGTGACGCAGAGGTTCAAGAGAGGGATGCAGAGGCTTAAGAGAGTGATGCAAAGGCTCAAGTGAGGGATGCAAAGGCTCATGGGAGGGATGCAGGAGTTCAAGAGAGTGATGCAGAGGCTCAAGAGAGGGATGCAGAGTGACTTTTTTCACGTTATTCATGTAGTGTGATTTTACGTATATATATTCGTTTTTTCCAATATGTCGATATTACTTCTTGTTTTCTCACGATATGTGATTTGGCCTTCAAATCTCAGAATTTCGCAAATTTTGCATTTTTAAGCACGTTTTCTTGCATTTTGTTTAGTACTAAAAATCATCGAATTTAGCAATATTTTGACCTTTATCATCCCCTTTCCTTTATGTGATTTAAACAAAATATCATCGAATTAGGCAATATTTTGCCGTTTTTCCACGTTTTTGTGAATTTTTAGTTTATTGTTATTATTTCATTAAATATACGAGAAAAATTATGTAAAAACATAATTGATCAGAAAATAACCTTAAATACTTCATTTTCAATCATCTATTTGTTTCTCGTTAAAATACTGAGTAAGAGTTTGAAAAGGTGAGAAGTTCTGTTTTTATTGCATATATCGACGTTTCAGCCGGATTAGAACGGTTTTACGTGTACATCTTCCATCGGTAATATAAACCAAAAATCAGGAACATTTTAGTAAATTTTAATGAAAACACATTGATTTTTATCATTTGTATTGGAAGCAACATCTTTATACGTCTTATCTAGGGTCTAAAAAATACGAAACGTCGCTTTATGATTCGAAGTTAAAATCCTCAAATTTGGTATAATAATGACTTTTTCACGTTTTTCATGTAGTTTGATATTACGCAAATATATTCATTTTTACCAATATTGCGATACTATTTCATGTAGTATCACGATATGTGATTTGGCCTTCATATCTCAGATTATCGCATAATATTGCATTTTAAGCAAGTTTTCTTGCATTTTGTTTTGTACTAAAAATTATCGAATTCAGCAATATTTTGACGTTTATCATCCCCTTTTCCTTTATGTGATATAAACAAAATATCATCGAATTAGGCAATATTTTGCTGTTTTTCCACGTTTTTGTGAATTTTCAGTTTATTGTTATTAATTCATTAAATATACGAAAAAAATGATGCAAACACATAATTGATTAGAAATTAACCTTAAACATTTCATTTTCAAACAACTATTTGTTTCTCGTTAAAATACTGAGTGTGATATTGAAAAGGGGATAGGTTCTGTTTTTATTGCATATATCGACGTTTCAGCCGGATTAGAGCGGTTTTACGTGTAAATCTTCCATCGGTAATATAAACGGAAAATCAGGAACATTTAAGTTAATTCTAATGAAAACAAATTGATTTTTATCATTTGTATTTAAAACAACATTGTCATGTCTTTTCTTGGATCTAAATAATACGAAACCTCGCTCTATGATTTGAAGTTAAAATCCTCAAATATGGTAATATAGTGACTTTTTTCACGTTATTCATGTAGTGTGATTTTACGTATTCGTTTTTACCAATATTTCGATACTACTTCATGTTTTCTCACGATATGAGATTTGGCCTTCAAATCTCAGAATTTCGCAAATTTTGCATTTTTAAGCAAGTTTTCTTGCATTTTATTTTGTACTAAAAATCATCGAATTTAGCAATATTTTGACCTTTATCATCCCCTTTTCCTTTATGTGATTTAAACCAAATATCATCGAATTAGGCCGTTTTTCCACGTTTTTGTGAATTTTCAGTTTATTGTTATTAATTCATTAAATATACGATAAAAATTATGCAAACACATAATTGATCAGAAAATAACCTTAAATACTTCATTTTCAATCATCTATTTGTTTCTCGTTAAAATACTGAGTAAGATATTGAAAAGGGGAGAAGTTCTGTTTTTATTGCATATAACGACGTTTCAGCCGGAATAGAACGGTTTTACGTGTACATCTTCCATCGGTAATATAAACCGAAAATCAGGAACATTTTAGTTAATTTTAATGAAAACACATTGATTTTTATCATTTGTATTGGAAGCAACATCTTTATACGTCTTTTCTAGGGTCTAAAAAATACGAAACGTCGCTCTATGATTCGAAGTTAAAATCCTCCAATTTGGTATAATAATGACTTTTTTCACGTTTTTCATGTAGTTTGATATTACGTAAATATATTCATTTTTACCAATATTTCGATACTATTTCATGTAGTATCACGATATGTGATTTGGCCTTGAAATCTCAGATTTTCGCATAATATCGCATTTTAAGCAAGTTTTCTTGCATTTTGTTTCGTACTAAAAATCATCGAATTCAGCAATATTTTGACGTTTATCATCCCCTTTTCCTTTATGTGATATAAACAAAATATCATCGAATTAGGCAATATTTTGCTGTTTTTCCACGTTTTTGTGAATTTTCAGTTTATTGCTATTAATTCATTAAATATACGATAAAAATGATGCAAACACATAATTGATTAGAAATTAACCTTAAACACTTCATTTTCAATCAACTATTTGTTTCTCGTTAAAATACTGAGTAAGATATTGGAAAGGGGAGAAGTTCTGTTTTTATTGCATATATCGACGTTTCAGCCGGATTATAGCGGTTTTACGTGTACATCTTCCATCGGTAATATAAACGGAAAATCAGGAACATTTTAGTTAATTCTAATGAAAACACATTGACTTTTATCATTTGTATTTGAAAGTGTGATTGTACGAAAATATATTCATTTTTACCAATATTTCGATAATACTTGATGTTTTCTCACGATATGTGACTTGGCTTTAAATCTGAGAATTTCGCATAATATTGCATTTTGAAGCAAGATTTCTTACGTTTTGTTTTGTACTAAAAATCATTAAATTTAGCAATATTTTGACGTTTATCATCCTCTTTTTCCTTTATGTAATTTAAACAAAATATCATCGAATTAGGCAATATTTTGCCGTTTTTCCACGTTTTTGTGAATTTTCAGTTTATTGTTCTGCATTTTCAGTTTATTGCTCTGCATCCCTCAAGGGAGGGATGCAGAGGCACAAGAGAGGGATGCAGAGGCTCTTGAGAGTGATGCAATGGCTCAAGAGAGGGATGCAGAGGCTCATGAGAGGGATGCAGGAGTTCAAGAGAGAGATGAAGATGCTCAAGAGAGTGATTCAGAGGCTTACGAGAGCGATGCAGAGGCTTAAGAGAGTGATGCAGAGGCTTAAGAGAGGGATGCACAGGCTCAAGCGAGGGATGCAGAGGCTCAAGAGAGGGATGCAGAGGCTCAAGTGAGGGATGCAGAGGCACAAGAGAGGGATGCAGGGGCTCATGAGAGGGATGCAGGAGTTCAAGAGAGTGATGCAAAGGCTCAAGAAAGGGATGCAGAATCTTAAGAAAGTGAGGCAGAGGCTAAAAAAGGGATGCAGAGGCTCAAAAGAGTGATGCAGAGGCTGAAGAGAGTGTTGCAGAGGCATAAGAGAGTGTTGCAGAGGCTTAAGAGAGTGATGCAGAGGCTCAAGAGAGTGATGCAAAGGCTCAAGAGAGTGATGCAGAGGCTGAAGAGAGTGTTGCAGAGGCTTAAGAGAGGGATGCAGAGGGTTAAGAGAGTGATGCAGAGGCTGAAGAGAGTGTTGCAGAGGCATAAGAGAGGGATGCAGAGGCTCAAGAGAGGGATGTAGAGGCTTAAGAGAGGGATGCAAAGGCTCAAGAGAGTGATGCAAAGGCTCAAGAGAGTGATGCAGAGGCTTAAGAGAGGGATGCAGAGGCTCAAGAGAAAGATGTAGAGGCTCAAGAGAGTGATGCAGAGGCTCAAGAGAGGGATGCAGAGGTTGAAGAGAGAGATGCAGACGCTTAAGAGAGTGATGCAGAGGTTCAAGAGAGTGATGCAGAGGCACAAGAGAAAGATGTAGAGGCTTAACAGAGGTATGCAGAGGCTCAAGAGAATGAGGCAGGGGCTCAAGAGAGTGATGCAGAGGCTTAAGAGAGGGATGCAGAGGATCAAGAGAGTGATGCAGAGGCTTGAGAGAGGAATGCAGAGGCTGAAGAGAATGATGCAGAGGCTTAAGAGAGGGATGCAGAGGCTCAAGAGAGTGATGGAGAGGCTCAAGAGAGTGAAGCAGAGGCTCAACAGAGTGATTCAGTGGCTTACGAGAGTGATGCAGAGGCTTAAGAGAGTGATGCAGAGCCTTAAGAGAGGGATGCAGAGGCTTAAGAGAGGGATGGAGAGGCTCAAGAGAGGGATGCAGAGGCTTCTTGAAGAGAGGGAAGGCTCAGAGGCTCAAGAGAGGGATGCAGAGGCTCAAGAGAGGGATGCAGAGGCTGAAGAGAGTGATTCAGAGGCTTACGAGAGTGATGCAGAAGCTGGCCTAGAGATGGATGCAGAGCAGAGGCAAAAGAGAGGGCTCATGATGGAGAAGCAAAGGCTCTTAAGAGAGTGATGCAGAGGCTCAAGAGAGTGATGCAGAGGCTTAAGAGAGTGATGCAGAGGCTCAAGTGAGGGATGCAAAGGCTCAAGAGAGGGATGCAGAGGCTCAAGAGAGTGATGCAGAGGCTCAAGAGAGGGATGCAGAGGCTCAAGAGAGTGATTCAGAGGCTTACGAGAGTGATGCAGAAGCTTAAGAGATGCAGAGGCCTAAGATGCAGAGGCTCAAGAGAGGTATGCAGAGGCTCAAAAGAGGCATGCAGGGGCTCAAGAGAGGGATGCAGAGGCTAAAGTGAGGGATGCAGAGGCACACGAGAGGGATGCAGAGGCTCTTGAGCGTGATGCAGAGCCTCAAGAGAGAGATGCTGAGGCTTAAACGAGTGATGCAAAGGCTCAGAGAGGGATGCAGAGGGTCATGAGAGGGATGGAGGAGTTCAAGAGAGAGATGCAGAGGCTCAATAGAGGGATGCAGGGGCTCATGAGAGTGATAGAAAGGCTCATGAGAGTGATTCAGAGGTTTACGAGAGTGATGCAGAGGCTTAAGAGAGTGATGCAGAGGCTTACGAGAGTGATGCAGAGGCTTAAGAGAGTGGTGCAGAGGCTCAAGAGTGGGATGCAGAGCCTCAAGAGAAGGATGAACAGGCTCAAGAGAGGGATGCAGAGGCTCAAGAGAGGGATGCAGAGGCTCAAGAGTGGGATGCAGAGGCTTAAGAGAGTGATGCAAAGGCTCAAGAGAGGGATGCAGAGGCTCAAGAGAATGATGTAGAGGCCTAAGAGAGGGATTATCCCTTTTTTGAGCCTCTGCATCACTTTCTTAAGCCTCTGCACCCATTTTGAGCCTCTGCATCACATTCTTAAGATTCTGCATACCTTTCTTGAGCCTTTGCATCACTCTCTTGAACTCCTGCTTCCCTCTCATGAGCCTCTGCATCTCTCTCTTGTGCCTCTGCATCCCTCGCTTGAGCCTCTGCATCCCTCTCTTAAGCCTCTGCATCACTCTCTTAAGCCTCTGCATCACTCTCGTAAGCCTCTGAATCACTCACTTGAGCCTCTTCATCCCTCTCTTGAACTCCTGCATCCCTCTCTTGATCCTCTGCATCACTCTCTTGAGCCTCTGCATCCCTCTCTAAAACCTCTGCATCCCTCTCTTGATCCTCTGCATCACTTTCTTGAGCCCCTGCATCATTCTCTTGAGCCTCTACATCCTTCTCTTAAGCCTCTACATCATTCTCTTGAACCCCTGCATCACTCTCTTGAGCCTCTGCATCACTCTCTTGATCCTCTGCATCACTCTCTTGAACCTCTGCATCACTCTCTTGAGCCTTTCCATCACTCTCTTGAGCCTCTGCATCCCTCTCTTAAGCCTCTGCAACACTCTCTTCAGCCTCTTCATCACTCTCTTAAGCCTCTGCATCCCTCTCCTGAGCCTCTGCATCCCTCTCTTAAGCCTCTGCAACACTTTCTTCAGCCTCTGCATCACTCTCTTGAGCCTTTGCATCACTCTCTTGAGCCTCTGCATCCCTCTCTTAAGCCTCTGCAACACTCTCTTCAGATTCTGCATCACTCTCTTAAGCCTCTGCATCCCTCTCTTGAGTCTCTGCATCCCTCTCTCAAGCCTCTGCATCACTCTCTTGAGCCTTTGCATCACTCTCTTGAGCCTCTGCATCCCTCTCTTAAGCCTCTGCAACACTCTCTTCAGCCTCTGCATCACTCTCTTGAGCATTTGCCTCACTTTCTTGAGCCTCTGGATCACTCTCTTAAGCCTCTTCAACACTCTCTTCAGCCTCTGCATGACTCTCTTAAGCCTCTGCATCCCTTTTTTGAGCCTCTGCATCACTTTCTTATGCCTCTGCATCCCTTTTTTGAGCCTCTGCATCACTTTCTTAAGATTCTGCATACCTTTCTTGAGCTTTTGCATCACTCTCTTGAACTCCTGCATCCCTCTCATGAGCCTCTGCATCCCTCTCCTGTGCCTCTGCATCCCTCACTTGAGCCTCTGCATCCCTCTCTTGAGCCTCGGCATTCCTCGCTGGAGCCTCTGCATCCCTCTCTTAGGCCTCTGCATCACTCTCTTAAGCCTCTGCATCACTCTCGTAAGCCTCTGAATCACTCTCTTGAGCCTCTTCATCCCTCTCTTGAACTCCTGCATCCCTCTCTTGATCCTCTGCATTACTCTCTTGAGCCTCTGCATCAATCTCTTAAACCTCTGCATCCCTCTCTTGATCCTCTGCATCACTCTCTTGAGCCTCTGCATTACTCTGTTAAGCCTCTACATCCCTCTCTTAAGCCTCTGCATCAATCTCTTGAGCCTTTGCATCACTCTCTTGAGCCTGTGCATCCCTCTCTTAAGCCTCTGCAACACTCTCTTCAGCCTCTGCGTCACTCTCCTGAGCCTTTGCATCACTTTCTTGAGCCTCTGCATCACTCTCTTATGCCTCTGCAACACTCTCTTCAGCCTCTGCATCACTCTCTTAAGCCTCTGTATCCCTTTTTTGAGCCTCTGCATCACTCTCTTAAGCCTCTGCATCCCTCTCTTGAGCCTTTGCATCACTCTCTTGAGCCTCTGCATCACTCTCTTGAGCCTCTGCATCACTCTCTCGTGCCTCTGCATCACTCACTTGAGCCTCTGCATCCCTCTCTTGAGCCTCTGCATCCCTCTCTTGAGCCTCTGCATCCCTCTCTTAAGCCTCTGCAACACTCTCTTCTGCCTCTGCATCACTCTCGTAAGCCTCTGCATCACTCTCTTCAGCCTCTGCATCCCTCTCTTGAGCCTCTGCATCCCTCTCTTAAGCCTCTGCAACACTCTCTTCAGCCTCTGCATCACTCTCTTAAGCCTCTGCATCCCTCTCCTGAGCCTCTGCATCCCTCTCTTAAGCCTCTGCAACACTCTCTTCAGCCTCTGCATCACTCTCTTGAGCCTTTGCATCACTCTCTTGAGCCTCTGCATCCCTCTCTTAAGCCTCTGCAACACTCTCTTCAGCCTCTGCATCACTCTCTTAAGCCTCTGCATCCCTCTCTTGAGCCTCTGCATCCCTCTCTTAAGCCTCTGCATCACTCTCTTCAGCCTCTGCATCACTCTCTTGAGCCTCTGCATCCCTCTCTTAGGCCTCTGCATTATTCTCTTGAGCCTCTGCATCACTCTCTTGAGCTGTTGCATCACTCTCTTAAGCCTCTGCATCCCTCTCTTGAGCCTCTGCATCCCTCTCTTAAGCCTCTGCATCACTCTCTTGAGCCTTTGCATCACTCTCTTGAGCCTTTGCATCACTCTCTTGAGCCTCTGCAACACTCTCTTTAGCCTCTGCATCACTCTCTTAAGCCTCTGCATCACTCTCTTAAGCCTCTGCATCTCTCTCGTAAGCCTCTTAATCACTCTCATGAGCCTCTCTATCACTCTCTTGAGCCTTTGCATCCCTCTCTTGAGCCTCTGCATCCCTCTCTTAAGCCTCTGCATCACTCTCTTGAGCCTCTGCATCACTCTCTTAAGCCTCTGCATCCCTCTCTTGAGCCTCTGCATCCCTCTCTTAAGCCTCTGCATCTCTCTCTTGAGCCTTTGCATCACTCTCTTGAGCCTCTGCATCCCTCTCTTTAGACTCTGCAACACTCTCATCAGCCTCTGCATCACCCTCTTGATCCTCTGCATCCCTCTCTTAAGCCTCTGCATCACTCTCTTGAGCCTCTGCATCACTCTCTTCAGCCTCTGCATCATTCTCTTGAGCCTCTGCATCCCTCTCTTAGGCCTCTACATCATTCTCTTGAGCCTCTGCATCCCTTTCTTGAGCTGTTGCATCACTCTCTTAAGCCTCTGCATCCCACTCTTGAGCCTCTGCATCTCTCTCTTGAGCCTCTGCATCCCTCTCTTAAGCCTGTTCATCCCTCTCTTGACCCTTTGCATCCCTCTCCTGAGCCTCTGCACCACTCTCTTTAGCCTCTGCATCACTCTCGTAAGCCTCTGCATCACTCTCTTAAGCCTCTGCATCTCTCTCGTAAACCTCTTAATCACTCTCATGAGCCTCTCTATCACTCTCATGAGCCCCTGCATCCCTCTATTGAGCCTCTGCATCCCTCTCTTAAGCCTCTGCAACACTCTCTTGAGCCTCTGCATCACTCTCTTAAGCCTCTGCATCACTCTCTTGAGCCTTTGCATCACTCTCTTGAGCCTCTGCATCCCTCTCTTAAGCCTCTGCAACACTCTCTTCAGCCTCTGCATCACTCTCTTGAGCCTTTGCATCACTCTCTTGAGCGTCTGCATCACGCTCTTAAGCCTCTGCAACACTCTTTTCAGCCTCTGCAACACTCTCTTAAGCCTCTGCATCCCTTTTTTGAGCCTCTGCGTCACTTTCTTAAGCCTCTGCATCCCTTTTTTGAGCCTCTGCATCACTTTCTTAAAATTCTGCATACCTTTCTTGAGCCTTTGCATCACTCTCTTGAATTCCTGCATCCCTCTCATGAGCCTCTGCATCCCTCTCTTGTGCCTCTGCATCCCTCACTTGAGCCTCTGCATCCCTCTCTTGAGCCTCTGCATCCCTCGCTTGAGCCTCTGCATCCCTCTCTTAAGCCTCTGCATCACTCTCTTGATCCTCTGCATCACTCTCTTGAGCCTCTGCATCACTCTCTTAAACCTCTGCATCCCTCTCTTGATCCTCTGCATCACTCTCTTGAGCCTCTTCATCATTCTCTTGAGCCTCTACATCCTTCTCTTAAGCCTCTACATCATTTTCTTGAACCCCTGCATCACTCTCTTGAGCCTCTGCATCACTCTCTTTAGCCTCTGCATATCTCTCTTCAGCCTCTGCATCACTCTCTTGATCCTCTGCATCACTCTCTTGAACCTCTGCAACACTCTCTTCAGCCTCTGCATCACAAGTTAAAATCCTCAAATTTGGTATAATAATGACTTTTTTCACGTTTTTCATATAGTTTGATATTACGTAAATATATTCATTTTTACCAATATTTAGATACTATTTCATGTAGTATCACGATTTGTGATTTGGCCTTCAAATCACAGATTTTCGCCACACCTTAAACAGTCGCTTGTTTGATGGGCACAACCCTGTCAGCCGTCCGCAATTATCACCTTAGCAGAAAGCAAGGTCACTTAACACCACCTGACCCCCTACTCAACCTGTGACCATTAAATCTTTAAAGTTTGTCTTAAAATCTTTTAAATCTTAATTGCTCATGGCCAGTAGTTGGCGACACCAATATCATTTGTGATTGACTCGTTGTATGTGAAATATTGTAAATAAAACACGTTTATGGTGTTAAACAATATATTTAATTTAAATATATTAAAATATTTACATCAATACAAAAAATCTATCAATCTCAGTACGTCATGTTTTCCCAGTCCTTCCCCCATGTCTTCCCACCGACAATCCACATCTTCTCCCATTCAGCCATTATCTTGCTTAATGCTGCCTCGTGATCATCCCATGAGCTCATCCAAAAACCATTTTCCAGTTTGCGGCGCTTGGGGGCTGGGACTGGCGTCTCAATGTGGCTCGTTTCCCTCTTGTAGGTGTAATACTGGCCCAAGGTCTCCATCTTGTCGTCAGTCGGAGGAGAAGGCTCGCTAGGGGCTCAATCTGCCTGACTAGGAGAGTGACCCAATAAGCTTAGTAAATATACTGGATGATCCAGAATTTAGTTAGGGAAAAATACTGTCCCAAGAACACCACCCTCAGACCAACCTTCATAGGGAGAGGTTAGTGGCCGTGTTCACTCAGATATTGTTATGGGGGAGAAAGAGGGGAGAGAGGGAGGAGGGGAGAAAGAAGGGAGAGGGGAGAGAGAGGGGAGAAAGAGGGGGAGAGAGGGAAAAAGAGGGAGAAAGAGGGAGAAAGAGGGGAGGGAGGGAGAAAGAGGGGGGAGAGGAGGCAGAAAGAGGGGAGAAAGAGGAAGAAAGAGGGTAGAGAGGGGAAAGAAAGACAACACCTTCTATATACATTAATGAAAACAATATTTTTTTTCATGAGAAGGGCGAGGGGCAGATTAGGGAGAGGGGGCTGAGGGGGGAAGGGAGGTGAGGAAAATGGAGGAGATGAAAGTTAAGAGAGAGAGGGAGGGAGGTAGATAATAAACAGGGAGAGAGGAGGGTTAGGAAGGGGTTGGAGGGGGAGGGAAGGCGAGGGAGGGAGAGGATGTGAAGAGAAGGGAAATGAAGAGTGTTGAGGATGGTCGAGTGTAGTGTTGATGGTCGAGTGTAGTGTTGATGGTCGAGTGTAGTGTTGAGGATGGTCGAGTGTAGTGTTGATGGTCGAGTGTAGTGTTGAGGATGGTCGAGTGTTGCGTTGAGGATGGTTGAGTGTAGTGTTGAGGATGGTTGTGTGTAGTGTTGAGGATGGTCGAGTGTAGTGTTGAGGATGGTTGAGTGTAGTGTTGATGATGGTTGAGTGTAGTGTTGAGGATGGTTGTGTGTAGTGTTGATGATGGTTGAGTGTAGTGTTGATGATGGTCGAGTGTAGTGTTGATGGTCGAGTGTAGTGTTGATGGTCGAGTGTAGTGTTGAGGATGGTCGAGTGTAGTGTTGAGGATGGTCGAGTGTAGTGTTGAGGATGGTCGAGTGTAGTGTTGAGGATGGTCGAGTGTAGTGTTGAGGATGGTCGAGTGTAGTGTTGAGGATGGTCGAGTGTAGTATGCAGGATGGTCTTATCCCAGATAGTGTGGAGGGTTGCAGTTTATGTGGTTAAGATAGTTACAGTGCTGAAGATAGTAGTGAGTAGTGAAGATGTCACCCGAACCATCCTGGTTAACCCCTTTGAGTGTGTGTGTGTGTGTGTGTGTGTGTGTGTGTACTCACATATTTGTACTCACGTATTTGTGCTTGCAGGATCGAGCATTGACTCTTGGATCCCGCCTTTCCGGCTATCGGTTGTTTACAGCAATGACTCCTGTCCCATTTCCCTATCATACCTAGTTTTAAAAGTATGAATAGTATTTGCTTCCACAACCTGTTCCCCAAGTGCATTCCATTTTTCCACTACTCTCACGCTAAAAGAAAACTTCCTAACATCTCTGTGACTCATCTGAGTTTCCAGTTTCCAGCCATGTCCCCTCGTTCTGTTATTATTACGTGTGAACATTTCATCTATTTCCACTTTGTCAATTCCTCTGAGTATTTTATATGTCCCTATCATATCTCCTCTTTCCCTTCTTTTCTCTAGTGTCGTAAGGTTCAGTTCCTGTAGACGCTCTTCATATTCCATCCCTCGTAACTCTGGGACAAGCCTCGTCGCAAATCTCTGAACCTTCTCCAGTTTCTTTGTGTTTCTTCACGTGGGGGCTCCATGATGGCGCGGCATACTCTAAGACGGGTCTCACGTAGGCAGTGTAAAGCGCCCTAAATGCCTCCTCATTTAGGTTTCTGAATGAAGTTCTAATTTTCGCCAGTGTAGAGTACGCTGCTGTCGTTATCCTATTTATATGTGCCTCAGGAGTTAGATTAGGTGTCACATCCACTCCCAGGTCTCTTTCTCGAATCGTTACAGGTAGGCTGTTCCCCTTCATTGTGTACTGTCCCTTTGGTCTCCTATCACCTGATCCCATTTCCATAACTTTACATTTACTGGTGTTAAACTCCAGTAGCCATTTCCCTGACCATCTCTGCAACCTGTTTAAGTCCTCTTGGAGGATCCTACAATCCTCGTCTGTCACTACTCTTCTCATTAATTTTGCGTCATCCGCAAACATTGACATGTATGATTCCACTCCTGTAAACATATCATTTACGTAAATTAGAAAGAGGATTGGTCCCAGCACCGATCCTTGAGGTACTCCACTTGTTACTGTTCGCCAGTCCGACTTCTCGCCCCTTACCATTACCCTCTGGCTCCTTCCTGTTAGGTAGTTCTTCACCCATACTAGGGCCTTTCCGCTTACTCCTGCCTGCCTCTCAAGTTTGTATAGCAGTCTCATGTGCGGTACTGTATCAAAGGCCTTTTGGCAGTCAAGAAATATGCAGTCTGCCCAGCCTTCTCTGTCCTGCCTTATCCTTGTTATTTTATCATAGAATTCTAAAAGGTTTGTTAGGCATGATTTTCCTGTCCAGAACCCATGTTGGTGCTTGTTTACAAACCCAATGCTCTCTAGGTGCTCAACAAGTCTTAGCCTAATTATTCTTTCAAGTATTTTGCAGGGGATGCTTGTCAGTGATACGGGTCTGTAGTTAAGTGCCTCCTCCCTATCACCTTTCTTGAAAAGCGGTACGACATTTGCCTCCTTCCAGCAACTGGGCAATTCTCCCGACATAAGTGACTCATTAAAGATCATTGCCAGAGGCACGCTGAGAGCCTGTGCTGCCTCTTTAAGTATCCACGGTGATACTTTGTCTGGTCCAACAGCTTTATTTGCATCCAGTGTTGTCAACTGTTTCATTACCTCCTCTGCTGTCACCTCTATATCTGATAATCTTTCATCTAGGTTAATCGCTTCTAACAATGAGAGCTGCTCAGGCTCGGTTGTGAACACTCCATGGAATTTTGCATTCAGTACCTCGCAGATTTCCTTGTCACTTTCTGTATATGCCCCTTCTGTTTTCCTCAATCTTGTCAATTGGTCATTTACCGACATCTTCCTTCTTATATGGCTATGTAGTAATTTAGGTTGCTTTTTCGCTTTGACTGCAATATCATTCTCATAATTTCTTTCCGACGCTCGTCTTATGTTAATGTAATCATTCCTAGCTCTGTTACATCTAATCCTGTTGTCCTCTGTCCTTTGTCTTCTGTACTTCCTCCACTCCCTCCTGCTTCTCACCTTTGCTTCCTCACACTGTCTATTAAACCATGGGTTATTATATTCCCTCCTGCTTTTTTACTTTATTGTTGGAATAAATTTCTCTTCAGCCTCCTTGCATTTCAATATGACTTGGTTCATCATACTTTGCACTGTTTTTCCTCTAAGTTCTTCCTTCCACTGCACTTCTCCCAGGTAGTCCCTTATCCTTCTGTAGTCCCCTTTTCTGTAATCAAGTCTCCTTTCCCGGACCTCTTGTCCTTTGGTCACAATTTTAAGCTCCATCATGTAGTCAAAGACTAGGACACAATAGTCACTGGCTCCTAGTGGTATTTCATGTTCCACCTGCTCGATGTCTTCTACATTCTGGGTGAAAATGAGATCTAAGAGGCTGCGCGTATCCCCTCCTCTTTCCCTAGTATCTTCCTTCACATGCTGTGTTAGGAAATTCCTGTCAATACCGTCTAGCAGCTTCGCTCCCCAGGTCTCCTCCCCGCCATGGGGATTCCTCGTTTCCCAATCTATCTCTCCATGATTTAGGTCCCCCATGACCAGCAGCTTCGCTCTCATTCTATGCTCTATAGTTGCTGCCCTTTGTGTGTGTGTGTGTGTGTATTATACTATATTCCTGTTAAAAGTCCAGCCCGTCCTCATAAATAAAGTCCAGAGTTCATTCCATGCACCCGGCAAACACCCATTTATGAAAGGAAAACGGTTTACACACGACTCACAACTGATAACATCCGAACACTTCCGGAACAAGTGCTTCGCTTACGAATTTTGTTCGAACCACAACGCTGTAAATGCTTCACCCACGTACTACAAATACAAATAATCGCCAACACAACCTAAACACCTAACCTAACTAATGCCTAAATATGCACAGTAAAGTCCAGAGTTCATTCCATGCACCCGGCAAACACCCTTTTTATGAAAGGAAAACGGTTTACACACGACTCACAACTGATGACATCCGAACACTTCCGGAACAAATGCTTCGCTTACGAATTTTGTTTGAGCCTCAAGAGGATCAAGAGAGTGATGGAGAGGCTTGAGAGAGGAATGCAGAGGCTGAAGAGAATGATGCAGAGGCTTAAGAGAGGGATGCAGAGGCTCAAGAGAGTGATGGAGAGGCTCAAGAGAGTGAAGCAGAGGCTCAACAGAGTGATTCAGAGGCTTACGAGAGTGATGCAGAGGCTTAAGAGAGTGATGCAAAGGCTTAAAGAGAGGGATGCAAAGGCTCAAGAGAGGGATGGAGAGGCTCTTGAGAGTGACGCAGAGGTTCAAGAGAGGGATGCAGAGGCTTAAGAGAGTGATGCAAAGGCTCAAGAGAGTGATGCAAGTGAGGGATGCAAAGGCTCAAGTGGGAGGGATGCAGGAGTTCAAGAGAGTGATGCAGAGGCTCAAGAGAGGGATGCAGAGTGACTTTTTTCACGTTATTCATGTAGTGTGATTTTACGTATATATATTCGTTTTTACCAATATGTCGATATTACTTCTTGTTTTCTCACGATATGTGATTTGGCCTTCATATCTTAGAATTTCGCAAATTTTGCATTTTTAAGCACGTTTTCTTGCATTTTGTTTAGTACTAAAAATCATAGAATTTAGCAATATTTTGACCTTTATCATCCCCTTTCGTTTATGTGATTTAAACAAAATATCATCGAATTAGGCAATATTTTGCCGTTTTTCCACGTTTTTGTGAATTTTCAGTTTATTGTTATTATTTCATTAAATATACGAGAAAAATTATGTAAAAACATAATTGATCAGATAATAACCTTAAATACTTCATTTTCAATCATCTATTTGTTTCTCGTTTAAATACTGAGTAAGAGTTTGAAAAGGGGAGAAATTCTGTTTTTATTGCATATATCGACGTTTCAGCCGGATTAGAACGGTTTTACGTGTACATCTTCCATCGGTAATATAAACCAAAAATCAGGAACATTTTAGTAAATTTTAATGAAAACACATTGATTTTTATCATTTGTATTGGAAGCAACATCTTTATACGTCTTATCTAGGGTCTAAAAAATACGAAACGTCGCTTTATGATTCGAAGTTAAAATCCTCAAATATGGTAATATAGTGACTTTTTCACGTTTTTCATGTAGTTTGATATTACGCAAATATATTCATTTTTACCAATATTGCGATACTATTTCATGTAGTATCACGATAGGTGATTTGGCCTTCATATCTCAGATTATCGCATAATATTGCATTTTAAGCAAGTTTTCTTGCATTTTGTTTCGTACTAAAAATCATCGAATTCAGCAATATTTTGACGTTTATCATCCCCTTTTCCTTTATGTGATATAAACAAAATATCATCGAATTAGGCAATATTTTGCTGTTTTTCCACGTTTTTTGAATTTTCAGTTTATTGCTATTAATTCATTAAATATACGATAAAAATGATGCAAACACATAATTGATTAGAAATTAACCTTAAACACTTCATTTTCAATCAACTATTTGTTTCTCGTTAAAATACTGAGTAAGATATTGGAAAGGGGAGAAGTTCTGTTTTTATTGCATATATCGACGTTTCAGCCGGATTAGAGCAGTTTACGTGTACATCTTCCATCGGTAATATAAACCGAAAATCAGGAACATTTTAGTTAATTCTAATGAAAACACATTGATTTTTATCATTTGTATTTGAAACAACATTGTCATATGTTTTTTCTTGGATCTAAATAATACGAAACGTCGCTCTATGATTTGAAGTTAAAATCCTCAAATATGGTACTATAGTGACTTTTCACGTTATTCATGTAGTGTGATTTTTCATATATATTCATTTTTACCAATATTTCGATACTACTTCATGTTTTCTCACGATATGTGATTTGGCCTTCATATCTCAGAATTTCGCAAATTTTACATTTTTAAGCAAGTTTTCTTGCATTTTGTTTTGTACTAAAAATCATCGAATTTAGCAATATTTTGACCTTTATCATCCCCTTTTACTTTATGAAATTTAAACATAATATCATCGAATTAGGCAATATTTTACCGTTTTTCAACGTTTTTGTGAATTTTCAGTTTATTGTTATTAATTCATTAAATATACGATAAAAATTATGCAAACACATAATTGATCAGAAAATCACCTTAAATACTTCATTTGCAATCACCTATTTGCTTCTCGTGAAAATACTGAGTAAGATTTTGGAAAGGGGAGAAGTTCTGTTTTTATTGCATATATCGTCGTTTCAGCCGGATTAGAACGGTTTTACGTGTACATCTTCCATCGGTAATATAAACCGAAAATCAGGAACATTTTAGTTAATTTTAATGAAAACACATTGATTTTTATCATTTGTATTGGAAGCAACATCTTTATACGTCTTTTCTAGGGTCTAAAAAATACGAAACGTCGCTTTATGATTCGAAGTTAAAATCCTCAAATTTGGTATAATAATGACTTTTTTCACGTTTTTCATATAGTTTGATATTACGTAAATATATTCATTTTTACCAATATTTCGATACTATTTCATGTAGTATCACGATATGTGATTTGGCCTTCAAATCTCAGATTTTCGCATAATATTGCATTTTAAGCAAGTTTTCTTGCATTTTGTTTCGTACTAAAAATCATCGAATTCAGCAATATTTTGACGTTTATCATCCCCTTTTCCTTTATGTGATATAAACAAAATATTATCGAATTAGGCAATATTTTGCTGTTTTTCCACGTTTTTGTGAATTTTCAGTTTATTGCTATTAATTCATTAAATATACGATAAAAATGATGCAAACACATAATTGATTAGAAATTAACCTTAAACACTTCATTTTCAATCAACTATTTGTTTCTCGTTAAAATACTGAGTAAGATATTGGAAAGGGGAGAAGTTCTGTTTTTATTGCATATATCGACGTTTCAGCCGGATTAGAGCGGTTTCACGTGTACATCTTCCATCGGAAATATAAACAGAAAATCAGGAACATTTTAGTTAATTCTAATGAAAACACATTGATTTTTATCATTTGTATTTGAAACAACATTGTCATATGTTTTTCTTGGATCTAAATAATACGAAACCTCGCTCTATGGTTTGAAGGTAAAATCCTCAAATATGGTAATATAGTGACTTTTTCACGTTATTCATGTAGTGTGATTTTACGTATATATATTCATTTTTACCAATATTTAGATACTATTTCATGTAGTATCACGATAGGTGATTTGGCCTTCATATCTCAGATTATCGCATAATATTGCATTTTAAGCAAGTTTTCTTGCATTTTGTTTCGTACTAAAAATCATCGAATTCAGCAATATTTTGACGTTTATCATCCCTTTTTCCTTTATGTGATATAAACAAAATGTCATCGAATTAGGCAATATTTTGAGGTTTTTGCACGTTTTTGTGAATTTTCAGTTTATTGCTATTAATTCATTAAATATACGATAAAAATGATGCAAAAACATAATTGATTAGAAATTAACCTTATACACTTCATTTTCAATCAACTATTTGTTTCTCGTTAAAATACTGAGTAAGATATTGGAAAGGGGAGAAGTTCTGTTTTTATTGCATATATCGACGTTTCAGCCGGATTAGAGCGGTTTCACGTGTACATCTTCCATCGGTAATATAAACGGAAAATCAGGAACATTTTAGTTAATTCTAATGAAAACACATTGATTTTTATCATTTGTATTTGAAACAACATTGTCATATGTTTTTTCTTGGATCTAAATAATACGAAACCTCGCTCTATGATTTGAAGTTAAAATCCTCAAATATGGTAATATAGTGACTTTTTTCACGTTATTCATGTAGTGTGATTTTACGTATATATATTCGTTTTTACCAATATTTCGATACTACTTCATGTTTTCTCACGATATGTGATTTAGCCTTCATATCTCAGAATTTCGCAAATTTTGCATTTTTAAGCAAGTTTTCTTGCATTTTGTTTTGTACTAAAAATCATCGAATTTAGCAATATTTTGACCTTTATCATCCCCTTTTCCTTTATGTGATTTAAACAAAATATCATCGAATTAGGCAACATTTTGCCGTTTTTCCACGTTTTTTGAATTTTCAGTTTATTGTTATTAATTCATTAAATATACGATAAAAATGATGCAAACACATAATTGATTAGAAAATAACCTTAAATACTTCATTTTCAATCACCAATTTGTTTCTCGTTAAAATACCGAGTAAGACTTTGAAAAGGGGAGAAGTTCTGTTTTTATTGCATATATCGACGTTTCAGCCGGATTAGAACGGTTTTACGTGTACATCTTCCATCGGTAATATAAACCGAAAATCAGGAACATTTTAGTTAATTTTAATGAAAACACATTGATTTTTATCATTTGTATTGGAAGCAACATCTTTATACGTCTTTTCTAGGGTCTAAAAAATACGAAACGTCGCTTTATGATTCGAAGTTAAAATCCTCAAATTTGGTATAATAATGACTTTTTTTCACGTTTTTCATGTAGTTTGATATTACGTAAATATATTCATTTTTACCAATATTTCGATACTATTTCATGTAGTATCACGATATGTGATTTGGCCTTCAAATCTCAGATTTTCGCATAATATTGCATTTTAAGCAAGTTTTCTTGCATTTTGTTTCGTACTAAAAATCATCGAATTCAGCAATATTTTGACGTTTATCATCCCTTTTTCCTTTATGTGATATAAACAAAATATCATCGAATTAGGCAATATTTTGCTGTTTTTCCACGTTTTTGTGAATTTTCAGTTTATTGCTATTAATTCATTAAATATACGATAAAAATGATGCAAACACATAATTGATTAGAAATTAACCTTATACACTTCATTTTCAATCAACTATTTGTTTCTCGTTAAAATACTGAGTAAGATATTTGAAAGGGGAGAAGTTCTGTTGTTATTGCATATATCGACGTTTCAGCCGGATTAGAGCGGTTTCACGTGTACATCTTCCATCGGTAATATAAACGGAAAATCAGTAACATTTTAGTTAATTCTAATGAAAACACATTGATTTTTATCATTTGTATTTGAAAAAACATTGTCATATGTCTTTTCTTGGATCTAAATAATACGAAACCTCGCTCTATGATTTGAAGTTAAAATCCTCAAATATGGTAATATAGTGACTTTTTTCACGTTATTCATGTAGTGTGATTTTACGTATATATATTCGTTTTTACCAATATTTCGACACTACTTCATGTTTTCTCACGATATGTGATTTGGCCTTCAAATCTCAGAATTTCGCAAATTTTGCATTTTAAGCAAGTTTTCTTGCATTTTGTTTTGTACTAAAAATCATCGAATTCATCAATATTTTGACCTTTATCATCCCCTTTTCCTTTATGTGATTTAAACAAAATATCATCGAATTAGGCAATGTTTTGCCGTTTTTCCACGTTTTTGTGAATTTTCAGTTTATTGTTATTATTTCATTAAATATACGTAAAAAATTATGCAAACACATAATTGATCAGAAAATAACCTTAAATACTTCATTTTCAATCATCTATTTGTTTCTCGTTACAATACTGAATAACATATTGAAAAGGGGAGAATTTCTGTTTTTATTGCATATATCGACGTTTCAGCCGGATTAGAACGGTTTTACGTGTACATCTTCCATCGGTAATATAAACCGAAAATCAGGAACATTTTAGTTAATTTTAATGAAAACACATTGATTTTTATCATTTGTATTGGAAGCAACATCTTTATACGTCTTTTCTAGGGTCTAAAAAATACGAAACGTCGCTTTATGATTCGAAGTTAAAATCCTCAAATTTGGTATAATAATGACTTTTTTCACGTTTTTCATATAGTTTGATATTACGTAAATATATTCATTTTTACCAATATTTAGATACTATTTCATGTAGTATCACGATATGTGATTTGGCCTTCAAATCACAGATTTTCGCCACACCTTAAACAGTCGCTTGTTTGATGGGCACAACCCTGTCAGCCGTCCGCAATTATCACCTTAGCAGAAAGCAAGGTCACTTAACACCACCTGACCCCCTACTCAACCTGTGACCATTAAATCTTTAAAGTTTGTCTTAAAATCTTTTAAATCTTAATTGCTCATGGCCAGTAGTTGGCGACACCAATATCATTTGTGATTGACTCGTTGTATGTGAAATATTGTAAATAAAACACGTTTATGGTGTTAAACAATATATTTATTTTAAATATATTAAAATATTTACATCAATACAAAAAATCTATCAATCTCAGTACGTCATGTTTTCCCAGTCCTTCCCCCATGTCTTCCCACCGACAATCCACATCTTCTCCCATTCAGCCATTATCTTGCTTAATGCTGCCTCGTGATCATCCCATGAGCCCATCCAAAAACCATTTTCCAGTTTGCGGCGCTTGGGGGCTGGGACTGGCGTCTCAATGTGGCTCGTTTCCCTCTTGTAGGTGTAATACTGGTCCAAGGTCTCCATCTTGTCGTCAGTCGGAGGAGAAGGCTCGCTAGGGGCTCAATCTGCCTGACTAGGAGAGTGACCCAATAAGCTTAGTAAATATACTGGATGATCCAGAATTTAGTTAGGGGAAAATACTGTCCCAAGAACACCACCCTCAGACCAACCTTCATAGGGAGAGGTTAGTGGCCGTGTTCACTCAGATATTGTTATGGGGGAGAAAGAGGGGAGAGAGGGAGGAGGGAGAAAGAAGGGAGAGGGGAGAGAGAGGGGAGAAAGAGGGGGAGAGGGGAAAGAGAGGGAGAAAGAGGGAGAAAGAGGGAGAGGGAGAGAGAGAGGGAGGGAGGGAGAGAGAGGGGAGGGAGGGGGGAGAGGAGAGAAGAGGGGAGAAAGAGGGAAAGAGGGTAGAGAGGGGAAAGAAAGACAACACCTTCTATATACATTAATGAAAACAATATTTTTTTTCATGGGAAGGGCGAGGGGCAGATTAGGGAGAGGGGGGTGAGGGGGGGGAAGGGAGGTGAGGAAAATGGAGGAGATGAAAGTTAAGAGAGAGAGGGAGGGAGGTAGATACTAAACAGGGAGAGAGGAGGGTTAGGAAGGGTTTGGAGGGGGAGGGAAGGCGAGGGAGGGAGAGGATGTGAAGAGAAGGGAAATGAAGAGTGTTGAGGATGGTCGAGTGTAGTGTTGATGGTCGAGTGTAGTGTTGATGGTCGAGTGTAGTGTTGAGGATGGTCGAGTGTAGTGTTGATGGTCGAGTGTAGTGTTGAGGATGGTCGAGTGTTGCGTTGAGGATGGTTGAGTGTAGTGTTGAGGATGGTTGTGTGTAGTGTTGAGGATGGTCGAGTGTAGTGTTGAGGATGGTTGAGTGTAGTGTTGATGATGGTTGAGTGTAGTGTTGAGGATGGTTGAGTGTAGTGTTGATGATGGTTGAGTGTAGTGTTGATGATGGTCGAGTGTAGTGTTGATGGTCGAGTGTAGTGTTGAGGATGGTCGAGTGTAGTGTTGAGGATGGTCGAGTGTAGTGTTGAGGATGGTCGAGTGTAGTGTTGAGGATGGTCGAGTGTAGTGTTGAGGATGGTCGAGTGTAGTATGCAGGATGGTCTTATCCCAGATAGTGTGGAGGGTTGCAGGTTATGTGGTTAAGATAGTTACAGTGCTGAAGATAGTGAGTAGTGAAGATGTCACCCGAACCATCCTGGTTAACCCCTTTGAGTGTGTGTGTGTGTGTGTGTGTGTGTGTGTACTCACATATTTGTACTCACGTATTTGTGCTTGCAGGATCGAGCATTGACTCTTGGATCCCGCCTTTCCGGCTATCGGTTGTTTACAGCAATGACTCCTGTCCCATTTCCCTATCATACCTAGTTTTAAAAGTATGAATAGTATTTGCTTCCACAACCTGTTCCCCAAGTGCATTCCATTTTTCCACTACTCTCACGCTAAAAGAAAACTTCCTAACATCTCTGTGACTCATCTGAGTTTCCAGTTTCCAGCCATGTCCCCTCGTTCTGTTATTATTACGTGTGAACATTTCATCTATTTCCACTTTGTCAATTCCTCTGAGTATTTTATATGTCCCTATCATATCTCCTCTCTCCCTTCTTTTCTCTAGTGTCGTAAGGTTCAGTTCCTTCAGACGCTCTTCATATCCCATCCCTCGTAACTCTGGGACAAGCCTCGTCGCAAATCTCTGAACCTTCTCCAGTTTCTTTGTGTTTCTTCACGTGGGGGCTCCATGATGGCGCGGCATACTCTAAGACGGGTCTCACGTAGGCAGTGTAAAGCGCCCTAAATGCCTCCTCATTTAGGTTTCTGAATGAAGTTCTAATTTTCGCCAGTGTAGAGTACGCTGCTGTCGTTATCCTATTTATATGTGCCTCAGGAGTTAGATTAGGTGTCACATCCACTCCCAGGTCTCTTTCTCGAATCGTTACAGGTAGGCTGTTCCCCTTCATTGTGTACTGTCCCTTTGGTCTCCTATCACCTGATCCCATTTCCATAACTTTACATTTACTGGTGTTAAACTCCAGTAGCCATTTCCCTGACCATCTCTGCAACCTGTTTAAGTCCTCTTGGAGGATCCTACAATCCTCGTCTGTCACTACTCTTCTCATTAATTTTGCGTCATCCGCAAACATTGACATGTATGATTCCACTCCTGTAAACATATCATTTACGTAAATTAGAAAGAGGATTGGTCCCAGCACCGATCCTTGAGGTACTCCACTTGTTACTGTTCGCCAGTCCGACTTCTCGCCCCTTACCATTACCCTCTGGCTCCTTCCTGTTAGGTAGTTCTTCACCCATACTAGGGCCTTTCCGCTTACTCCTGCCTGCCTCTCAAGTTTGTATAGCAGTCTCATGTGCGGTACTGTATCAAAGGCCTTTTGGCAGTCAAGAAATATGCAGTCTGCCCAGCCTTCTCTGTCCTGCCTTATCCTTGTTACTTTATCATAGAATTCTAAAAGGTTTGTTAGGCATGATTTTCCTGTCCAGAACCCATGTTGGTGCTTGTTTACAAACCCAATGCTCTCCAGGTGCTCAACAAGTCTTAGCCTAATTATTCTTTCAAGTATTTTGCAGGGGATGCTTGTCAGTGATACGGGTCTGTAGTTAAGTGCCTCCTCCCTATCACCTTTCTTGAAAATCGGTACGACATTTGCCTCCTTCCAGCAACTGGGCAATTCTCCCGACATAAGTGACTCATTAAAGATCATTGCCAGAGGCACGCTGAGAGCCTGCGCTGCCTCTTTAAGTATCCACGGTGATACTTTGTCTGGTCCAACAGCTTTATTTGCATCCAGTGTTGTCAACTGTTTCATTACCTCCTCTGCTGTCACCTCTATATCTGATAATCTTTCATCTAGGTTAATCGCTTCTAACAATGGGAGCTGCTCAGGCTCGGTTGTGAACACTCCATGGAATTTTGCATTCAGTACCTCGCAGATTTCCTTGTCACTTTCTGTATATGCCCCTTCTGTTTTCCTCAATCTTGTCAATTGGTCATTTACCGACATCTTCCTTCTTATATGGCTATGTAGTAATTTAGGTTGCTTTTTCGCTTTGACTGCAATATCATTCTCATAATTTCTTTCCGACACTCGTCTTATGTTAATGTAATCATTCCTAGCTCTGTTACATCTAATCCTGTTGTCCTCTGTCCTTTGTCTTCTGTACTTCCTCCACTCCCTCCTGCTTCTCACCTTTGCTTCCTCACACTGTCTATTAAACCATGGGTTATTATATTCCCTCCTGCTTTTTTCCTTTATTGTTGGAATAAATCTCTCTTCAGCCTCCTTGCATTTCAATATGACTTGGTTCATCATACTTTGCACTGTTTTTCCTCTAAGTTCTTCCTTCCACTGCACTTCTCCCAGGTAGTCCCTTATCCTTCTGTAGTCCCCTTTTCTGTAATCAAGTCTCCTTTCCCGGACCTCTTGTCCTTTGGTCACAATTTTAAGCTCCATCATGTAGTCAAAGACTAGGACACAATGGTCACTGGCTCCTAGTGGTATTTCATGTTCCACCTGCTCGATGTCTTCTACATTCTGGGTGAAAATGAGATCTAAGAGGCTGCGCGTATCCCCTCCTCTTTCCCTAGTATCTTCCTTCACATGCTGTGTTAGGAAATTCCTGTCAATAACGTCTACCAGCTTCGCTCCCCAGGTCTCCTCCCCGCCATGGGGATTCCTCGTTTCCCAATTATATCTCTCCATGATTTAGGTCCCCCATGACCAGCAGCTTCGCTCTCATTCTATGCTCTATAGTTGCTGCCCTTTGTGTGTGTGTGTGTGTGTATTATACTATATTCCTGTTAAAAGTCCAGCCCGTCCTCATAAATAAAGTCCAGAGTTCATTCCATGCACCCGGCAAACACCCATTTTATGAAAGGAAAACGGTTTACACACGACTCACAACTGATGACATCCGAACACTTCCGGAACAAGTGCTTCGCTTACGAATTTTGTTCGAACCACAACGCTGTAAATGCTTCACCCACGTACTACAAATACAAATAATCGCCAACACAACCTAAACACCTAACCTAACTAATCCCTAAATATGCACAGTAAAGTCAAGAGTTCATTCCATGCACCCGGCAAACACCCTTTTTATGAAAGGAAAATGGTTTACACACGACTCACAACTGATGACATCCGAACACTTCCGGAACAAGTGCTTCGCTTACGAATTTTGTTTGAGCCTCAAGAGGAGCAAGAGAGTGATGCAGAGGCTTGAGAGAGGAATGCAGAGGCTGAAGAGAATGATGCAGAGGCTTAAGAGAGGGATGCAGAGGCTCAAGAGAGTGATGGAGAGGCTCAAGAGAGTGAAGCAGAGGCTCAACAGAGTGATTCAGAGGCTTACGAGAGTGATGCAGAGGCTTAAGAGAGTGATGCAGAGGCTCTTGAGAGTGACGCAGAGGTTCAAGAGAGGGATGCAGAGGCTTAAGAGAGTGATGCAAAGGCTCAAGTGAGGGATGCAAAGGCTAATGGGAGGGATGCAGGAGTTCAAGAGAGTGATGCAGAGGCTCAAGAGAGGGATGCAGAGTGACTTTTTTCACGTTATTCATGTAGTGTGATTTTACGTATATATATTCGTTTTTACCAATATGTCGATACTACTTCTTGTTTTCTCACGATATGTGATTTGGCCTTCAAATCTCAGAATTTCGCAAATTTTGCATTTTAAGCACGTTTTCTTGCATTTTGTTTAGTACTAAAAATCATCGAATTTAGCAATATTTTGACCTTTATCATCCCCTTTCCTTTATGTGATTTAAACAAAATATCATCGAATTAGGCAATATTTTGCCGTTTTTCCACGTTTTTGTGAATTTTCAGTTTATTGTTATTATTTCATTAAATATACGAGAAAAATTATGTAAACACATAATTGATCAGAAAATAACCTTAAATACTTCATTTTCAATCATCTATTTGTTTCTCGTTAAAATACTGAGTAAGAGTTTGAAAAGGGGAGAAGTTCTGTTTTTATTGCATATATCGACGTTTCAGCCGGATTAGAACGGTTTTACGTGTACATCTTCCATCGGTAATATAAACCAAAAATCAGGAACATTTTAGTAAATTTTAATGAAAACACATTGATTTTTATCATTTGTATTGGAAGCAACATCTTTATACGTCTTATCTAGGGTCTAAAAAATACGAAACGTCGCTTTATGATTCGAAGTTAAAATCCTCAAATTTGGTATAATAATGACTTTTTCACGTTTTTCATGTAGTTTGATATTACGCAAATATATTCATTTTTACCAATATTGCGATACTATTTCATGTAGTATCACGATATGTGATTTGGCCTTCATATCTCAGATTATCGCATAATATTGCATTTTAAGCAAGTTTTCTTGCATTTGGTTTTGTACTAAAAATTATCGAATTCAGCAATATTTTGACGTTTATCATCCCCTTTTCGTTTATGTGATATAAACAAAATACCATCGAATTAGGCAATATTTTGCTGTTTTTCCACGTTTTTGTGAATTTTCAGTTTATTGTTATTAATTCATTAAATATACGATAAAAATGATGCAAACACATAATTGATTAGAAATTAACCTTAAACACTTCATTTTCAAACAACTATTTGTTTCTCGTTAAAATACTGAGTATGATATTGAAAAGGGGATAGGTTCTGTTTTTATTGAATATATCGACGTTTCAGCCGGATTAGAGCGGTTTTACGTGTAAATCTTCCAACGGTAATATAAGCGGAAAATCAGGAACATTTAAGTTAATTCTAATGAAAACAAATTGATTTTTATCATTTGTATTTAAAACAACATTGTCATGTCTTTTCTTGGATCTAAATAATACGAAACCTCGCTCTATGATTTGAAGTTAAAATCCTCAAATATGGTAATATAGTGACTTTTTTCACGTTATTCATGTAGTGTGATTTTACGTATTCGTTTTTACTAATATTTCGAAACTACTTCATGTTTTCTCACGATATGAGATTTGGCCTTCAAATCTCAGAATTTCGCAAATTTTGCATTTTTAATCAAGTTTTCTTGCATTTTATTTTGTACTAAAAATCATCGAATTTAGCAATATTTTGACCTTTATTATCCCCTTTTCCTTTATGTGATTTAAACCAAATATCATCGAATTAAGCCGTTTTTCCACGTTTTTCTTAATTTTCAGTTTATTGGTATTAATTCATTAAATATACGATAAAAATTATGCAAACACATAATTTATCAGAAAATAACCTTAAATACTTCATTTTCAATCATCTATTTGTTTCTCGTTAAAATACTGAGTAAGATATTGAAAAGGGGAGAAGTTCTGTTTTTATTGCATATAACGACGTTTCAGCCGGAATAGACCGGTTTTACGTGTACATCTTCCATCGGTAATATAAACCGAAAATCAGGAACATTTTAGTTAATTATAATGAAAACACATTGATTTTTATCATTTGTATTGGAAGCAACATCTTTATACGTCTTTTCTAGGGTCTAAAAAATACGAAACGTCGCTCTATGATTCGAAGTTAAAATCCTCCAATTTGGTATAATAATGAATTTTTTCACGTTTTTCATGTAGTTTGATATTACGTAAATATATTCATTTTTACCAATATTTCGATACTATTTCATGTAGTATCACGATATGTGATTTGGCCTTGAAATCTCAGATTTTCGCATAATATCGAATTTTAAACAAGTTTTCTTGCATTTTGTTTCGTACTAAAAATCATCGAATTCAGCAATATTTTGACGTTTATCATCCCCTTTTCCTTTATGTGATATAAACAAAATATCATCGAATTAGGCAATATTTTGCTGTTTTTCCACGTTTTTGTGAATTTTCAGTTTATTGCTATTAATTCATTAAATATACGATAAAAATGATGCAAACACAAAATTGATTAGAAATTAACCTTAAACACTTCATTTTCAATCAACTATTTGTTTCTCGTTAAAATACTGAGTATGATATTGGAAAGGGGAGAAGTTCTGTTTTTATTGCATATATCGACGTTTCAGCCAGATTACAGCGGTTTTACGTGTACATCTTCCATCGGTAATATAAACGGAAAATCAGGAACATTTTAGTTAATTCTAATGAAAACACATTGACTTTTATCATTTGTATTTGAAAGTGTGATTGTACGAAAATATATTAATTTTTACCAATATTTCGATAATACTTGATGTTTTCTCACGATATGTGACTTGGCTTTAAATCTGAGAATTTCGCATAATATTGCATTTTGAAGCAAGATTTCTTACGTTTTGTTTTGTACTAAAAATCATTAAATTTAGCAATATTTTGAAGTTTATCATCCTCTTTTTCCTTTATGTAATTTAAACAAAATATCATCGAATTAGGCAATATTTTGGTGTTTTTCCACGTTTTTGTGAATTTTCAGTTTATTGTTCTGCATTTTCAGTTTATTGCTCTGCATCCCTCCCTTGAGGGATGCAACACTCTCATCAGCCTCTGCATCACCCTCTTGATCCTCTGCATCCCTCTCTTAAGCCTCTACAACACTCTCTTCAGCCTCTGCATCACTCTCTTAAGCCTCTGCATCCCTCTCTTGAGCCTCTGCATCCCTCTCTTAAGCCTCTGCATCACTCTCTTGAGCCTTTGCATCACTCTCTTGAGCCTCTGCATCCCTCTCTTAAGCCTCTGCAACACTCTCTGCCGCCTCTGCATCACTCTCTTGAGCCTCTGCATCACTCTCTTAAGCCTCTGCAACACTCTCTTCAGCCTCTGCATCACTCTCTTAAGCCTCTGCATCCCTCTCTTGAGCCTCTGCATCCCTCTCTTAAGCCTCTAGATCACTCTCTTGAGCCTTTGCATCACTCTCTTGAGCCTCTGCATCCCTCTCTTAAGCCTCTGCAGCACTCTCTTGAGCCTCTGCATCACGCTCTTGAGCCTTTGCATCACTCTCTTAAGCCTCTGCAACACTCTCTTCAGCCTCTGCATCACTCTCTTAAGCCTCTGCATCCCTTTTTTGAGCCTCTGCATCACTTTCTTAAGCCTCTGCATCCCTTTCTTTAGCCTCTGCATCACAAATAAAAAAAATACACAACGTATTATGCAACGAATGTTCAACATTCTCAAATAATCTCAGGGAACACATGTGTCAACTAAAATGTCTACTATGTGCTGTAGAAGCACAAACTCTTGTAATAATTGTAATATGTATGTGCAATATATATATATGTAAAAAAATTTTTTTCATTTTTTTTCGTTTTTTTTGACAATTTTTTTTTTCATTTGTCAAGGGATTTGCCTGAAACTTGCACACCTTGCTCGATCTATGCCTATTTGGAAGGGTGCCAAATATGAACGAAATCTGTCGAAGTCACGCTCAGCTAAAGGTGGCCGAACTTGGATCTTTATTTTACTCTGGAAAGAAATTTACAACTTCAAAGTACTTCGGAGCTTTTATTTATTAATCAATTTACATGCAAATTACACCTTATATGAAGAGTTTGTGCTTCTACAGCATTTAGTAGACATTTTAGTCCAATGTCTATTTGTTTGATTTTATAAAAAAAATTTTAAACATCATATATTGCATATTTTTGGAAGGGTAACTTTGAATAGTTATATTATTGCACTAAACACTTTTTTGGTAAAACTGATCACTACAATCCTTTATTATGTGCTAAATTTAATATCTGAGTGTTATAGAAAGGATTTTAGTTGACACATGTGTTCCCTGAAACTATTTGAAAATGTTGAAAATTCGTTGCATAATACGTTGTGTATTTTTTTCTCCTTTTCTGTTTAGGGTGTGATAGTGAAACTTCGACCAGTTGCAGCCCTTTCTATACCGATTTCATACATAAATTTATAAGCAAATTGAACCACTTAATTTACATGAATTTAAATGAATATGCCCTCTTAAAATGCAATATTATGCGATAATCTGAGATATGAAGGCCAAATCACATATCGTGATACTACATGAAATAGTATCGCAATATTGGTAAAATTGAATATCACTCTCTTGAGCCTTTGCATCACTCGCTTGAGCCTCTGCATCCCTCTCTTAAGCCTCTGCAACACTCTCTTCAACCTCTGCATCACTCTCTTGAGCCTTTGCATCACTCTCAAGTGCCTCTGCATCCCTCTCTTGTGCCTCTGCATCCCTCACTTGAGCGTCTGCATCCCTCTCTTGAGCCCCTGCATCCCTCTCTTGAGCCTCTGCGTCATTCGCAAGTGCCTCTGCATCCCTCTTTTTAGCGTCTGCATCCCTCTCTTGAGCTCCTGCATCCCTCTCTTGAGCCTCTGCATCACTCTCTTAAGACTCTGAATCCCTCTCTTGAGGCCTCTGCATAACTCTCTCGAGCCTCTGCATCACTCTCTTAAACCACTGCATCCCTCTCTTGATCCTCTGCATCACTCTATTGAGCCTCTGCATCATTCTCTTGAGCCTCTACATCCTTCTCATAACCTCTACATCATTCTCTTGAGCCCCTGCATCACTCTCTTTAGCCTCTGCATCTCTCTCTTCAGCCTCAGCATCACTCTCTTGATCCTCTGCATCACTCTCTTCAGCCTCTGCATCATTCTCTTGAGCCTCTGCATCCCTATCTTAGGCCTCTACATCATTCTCTTGAGCCTCTGCATCCCTCTCTTGAGCTGTTGCATCACTCTCTTAAGCCTCTGCATCCCTCTCTTGAGCCTCTGCATCTCTCTCTTGAGCCTCTGCATCCCTCTCTTAAGCCTGTTCATCCCTCTCTTGAGCCTCTGCATCCCTCTCCTGAGCCTTTGCACCACTCTCTTAAGCCTCTGCATCACTCTCGTAAGCCTCTGCATCACTCTCTTAAGCCTCTGCATCACTCGCGTAAACCACGTAATCACTCTCATGGGCCTCTCTATCACTCTCATGAGCCCGTGCATCCCTCTATTGAGCCTCTGCATCCCTCTCTTAAGCCTTTGCAACACTCTCTTCAGCCTCCGCATCACTCTCTTGAGCCTTTGCATCACTCTCTTGAGCCTCTGCATCACTCTGTTAAGCCTCTGCAACACTCTCTTCAGCCTCTGCATCACTCTCTTAAGCCTCTGCATCTCTTTTTTGAGCCTCTGCATCACTTTCTTAAGCCTCTGCATCCCTTTTTTGAGCCTCTGCGTCACATTATTAAGATTCTGCATACCTTTCTTGAGCCTTTGCATCACTCTCTTGAACTCCTGCATCCCTCTCATGAGCCTCTGCATCCCTCTCTTGTGCCTCTGCATCCCTCACTTGAGCCTCTGCATCCCTCTCTTGAGCCTCTGCATCCCTCGCTTGAGCCTCTGCATCCCTCTCTTAAGCCTCTGCATCCCTCGCTTGAGCCTCTGCATCCCTCTCTTGTGCCTCTGCATCCCTCACTTGAGCCTCTGCATACCTCTCTTGAGCCTTTGCATCACTCTCTTGAGCCTCTGCATAACTCTATTAAGCCTCTGCAACACTCTCTTCAGCCTCTGCATCACTCTCTTAAGCCTCGGCATCCTTTTTTTAGCCTCTGCATCACTTTCTTAAGCCTCTGCATCCTTTTTTTGAGCCTCTGCATCATTCTCTTGAGCCTCTACATCCTTCTCTTAAGCCTCTACATCATTCTCCTGAACCCCTGCATCACTCTCTTGAGCCTCTGCATCACTCTCTTTAGCCTCTGCATATCTCTCTTCAGCCTCTGCATCACTCTCTTGATCCTCTGCATCACTCTCTTGAACCTCTGCATCACTCTCTTGAGCCTTTGCATCACTCTCTTGAGCCTCTGCATCCCTCTCTTAAGCCTCTGCAACACTCTCTTCAGCCTCTGCATCACTCTCTTAAGCCTCTGCATCCCTCTCCTGAGCCTGTGCATCCCTCTCTTAAGCCTCTGCATCACTCTCTTGAGCCTTTGCATCACTCTCTTGAGCCTTTGCATCCCTCTCTTAAGCCTCTGCAACACTCTCTTCAGCCTCTGCATCACTCTCTTGAGCCTTTGCATCACTCTCTTGAGCCTCTGCATCACTCTCTTAAGCCTCTGCAACACTCTCTTCAGCCTCTGCATCACTCTCTTAAGCCTCTGCATCCCTTTTTTGAGCCTCTGCATCACTTTCATAAGCCTCTGCATCCCTTTTTTGAGCCTCTGCATCATTCTCTTAAGCCTCTACATCATTCTCTTGAACCCCTGCATCACACTCTTGACCCTCTGCGTCACTCTCTTTAGCCTCTGCATCTCTCTCTTCAGCCTCTGCATCACTCTCTTAAGCCTCTGCATCCCTCTCCTGAGCCTCTGCATCCCTCTCTTAAGCCTCTGCAACACTCTATTCAGCCTCTGCATCACTCTCTTGAGCGTTTGCATCACTCTCTTCAGCCTCTGCATCTCTCTCTTAAGCCTCTGCAACACTCTCATCAGCCTCTGCGTGACCCTCGTGATCCTCTGCATCACTCTCTTGAGCCTCTGCATCACTCTCTTGAGCCTTTGCATCACTCTCTTGAGCCTCTGCATTCCTCTCTTAAGCCTCTGCAACACTCTCTTCAGCCTCTGCATCACTCTCTTGAGCCTTTGCATCACTCTCTTGAGCCTCTGCATCACTCTCTTAAGCCTTTGCATCACTCTCTTGAGCCTCTGCATCACTCTCTTAAGCCTCTGCGTCCGTTTTTTGAGCCTCTGCATCACTTTCTTAAGCCTATGCATCCCTTATTTGAGCCTCTGCATCACTTTCTTAAGATTCTGCATACCTTTCTTGAGCCTTTGCATCACTCTCTTGAACTCCTGCATCCCTCTCATGAGCCTCTGCATCCCTATCTTGTGCCTCTGCATCCCTCACTTGAGCCTCTGCATCCCTCTCTTGAGCCTCGGCATCCCTCGCTTGAGCCTCTGCATCACTCTCTTAAGCCTCTGCAACACTCTCGTAATCCTCTGAATCACTCTCTTGAGCCTCTTCATCCCTCTCTTGAACTCCTGCATCCCTCTTTTGATCCTCTGCATCACTCTCTTGAGCCTCTGCATCACTCTCTTAAACCTCTGCATCCCTCTCTTGATCCTCTGCATCACTCTCTTGAGCCTCTGCATCACTCTCTTGAACCTCTGCATCCCTCTCTTAAGCCTCTAGATCACTCTCTTGAGCCTTTGCATCACTCTCTTGAGCCTCTGCACCCCTCTCATAAGCCTCTGCAACACTCTCTTGAGCCTCTGCATCACTCTCTTGAGCCTTTGCATTACTCTCTTAAGCCTCTGCAACACTCTCTTCAGCCTCTACATCACTCTCTTAAGCCTTTGCATCCCTTTTTTGAGCCTCTGCATCACTTTCTTAAGCCTCTGCATCCATTTCTTTAGCCTCTGCATCACTCTCTTGAACTCCTGGATCCCTCACATGAGCCTCTGCATCCCTCTCATGAGCCTTTTCATCACTCTCTTAAGCCTCTGCATCCCTCTCTTGAGCCTCTGCGTCACTCTCAAGTGCCTCTGCATCCCTCTCTTGTGCCTCTGCATCCCTCACTTGAGCGTCTGCATCCCTCTCTAGAGCCCCTGCATCCCTCTCTTGAGCCTCTGCGTCACTCTCTTCAGCCTCTGCATCACTCTCTTAAGACTCTGAATCCCTCTCTTGAGGCCTCTGCATAACTCTCTCGAGCCACTGCATCACTCTCTTAAACCACTGCATCCCTCTCTTGATCCTCTGCATCACTCTGTTGAGCCTCTGCATCATTCTCTTGAGCCTCTACATCCTTCTCATAAACTCTACTCATTCTCTTGAGCCCCCTGGATCACTCTCTTGAGCCTCTGCATCACTCTCTTTAGCCTCTGCATCTCTCTCTTCAGCCTCAGCATCACTCTCTTGATCCTCTGCATCACTCTCTTCAGCCTCTGCATCATTCTCTTGAGCCTCTGCATCCCTCTCCTAGGCCTCTACATCATTCTCTTGAGCCTCTGCATCCCTCTCTTGAGCTGTGGTATCACACTCTTAAGCCCCTGCATCCCACTCTTGAGCCTCTGCATCCATCTCTTAAGCCTCTGCAACACTCTTCAGCCTCTGCATCACTCTCTTGTGCCTTTGCATCACTCTCTTGAGCCTCTGCATCACTCTCCTAAGCCTCTTCAACACTCTCTTCAGCCTCTACATCACTCTCTTGAGCCTCTGCATCACTCTCTTAAGCCTCTGCATCCCTCTCCTAAGCCTCTGCATCCCTCTCTTATGCCTCTGCAACACTCTCTTCAGCCTCTGCATCACTCTCTTGAGCCTTTGCATCACTCTCTTGAGCCTCTGCATCCCTCTCTTATGCCACTGCTACACTCTCATCAGCCTCTGCACACCCTCTTGATCCTCTGCATCACTCTCTTGAGCCTCTGCATCACTCTCTTGAGCCTTTGCATCACTCTCTTGAGCCTCTGCATCCCTCTCTTGAGCCTCTGCATCCCTCTCTTTAGCCTCTGCAACACGCTCTTCAGCCTCTGCAGAGGCTCAAGAGAGGGATGCAGAGGCTTAAGAGAGTGATGCAGAGGCTGAAAAAAGTGTTGCAGTGTCTTAAGAGAGGGATGCAGAGGCTCAAGAGAGTGATGCAAGGCTCAAGAAAGTGATGCAGAGGCTGAAGAGAGTGTTGCAGAGGCATAAGAGAGGGATGCAGAGGCTCAAGAGAAGGATGTAGAAGCTTAAGAGAGGGATGCAAAGTCTCAAGAGAGTGATGCAAAGGCTCAAGAGAGTGATGCAGAGGCTTAAGTGAGAGATGCAGAGGCTCCAGAGAAAGATGTAGAGGCTCAAGATAGTGATACAGAGGCTCAAGAGAGGGATGCAGAGGTTGAAGAGAGAGATGCAGACGATTAAGAGAGTGATGCAGAGGTTCAAGAGAGTGATGCAGAGGCACAAGAGAATGATGTAGAGGCTTAGGAGAGGTATGCAGAGGCTCAAGAGAATGATGCAGGGGCTCAAGAGAGTGATGCAGAGGCTTAAGAGAGGGATGCAGAGGATCAAGAGAGTGATGCAGAGGCTTGAAAGAGGAATGCAGAGGCTGAAGAGAATGATGCAGAGGCTTAAGAGAGGGATGCAGAGGCTCAAGAGAGTGATGGAGAGGCTCAAGAGAGTGAAGCAGAGGCTCAACAGAGTGATTCAGAGGCTTACGAGAGTGATGCAGAGGCTTGAGAGAGTGATGCAGAGGCTTAAGAGAGGGATGCAGAGGCTCAAGAGAGGGATGGAGAGGCTCAAGCGAGGGATGCAGAGGCTCAAAATAGGGATGCAGAGGCTCAAGTGAGGGAAGCAGAGGCACAAGAGAGGGATGCAAAGGCTCTTGAGAGTGACGCAGAGGTTCAAGAGAGGGATGCAGAGGCTTAAGAAAGTGATGCAAAGGCTCAAGTGAGGGATGCAAAGGCTCATGAGAGGGATGCAGGAGTTCAAGAGAGTGATGCAGAGGTTCTAGAGAGGGATGCAGAGGCTCAAGAGAGTGATTCAGAGGCTTACGAGAGTGATGCAGAAGCTTAAGTGAGTGATGCAGAGGCTTAAGAGATGGATGCAGAGGCTCAAGAGAGGGATGCAGAGGCTCAAAAGAGGGATGCTGGGGCTCATGAGAGTGATAGAGAGGCTCATGAGAGTGATTCAGAGGTTTACGAGAGTGATGCAGAGGCTTAAGAGAGTGATGCAGAGGCTTAAGAGGGTGATGCAGAGGCTCAAGAGAGTGATGCTGAGGCTCAATAGAGGGATGCAGGGGCTCATGAGAGTGATAGAGAGGCTCATGAGAGTGATTCAGAGGTTCACGAGAGTGATGCAGAGGCTTAAGAAAGTGATGCAGAAGCTTACGAGAGTGATGCAGAGGCTTAAGAGAGTGGTGCAGAGGCTCAAGAGTGGGATGCAGAGGCTCAAGAGAAGGATGAACAGGCTCAAGAGAGGGATGCAGAGGCTCAAGAGAGGGATGCAGAGGCTCAAGAGAGGGATGCAGAGGCTTAAGAGAGTGATGCAAAGGCTCAAGAGAGGGATGCAGAGGCTCAAGAGAATGATGTAGAGGCCTAAGAGAGGGATTATCCCTTTTTTGAGCCTCCGCATCACTTTCTTAAGCCTCTGCACCCCTTTTTTGAGCCTCTGCATCACATTCTTAAGATTCTGCATACCTTTCTTGAGCCTTTGCATCACTCTCTTGAACTCCTGCTTCCCGCTCATGAGCCTCTGCATCTCTCTCTTGTGCCTCTGCATCCCTCGCTTGAGCCTCTGCATCCCTCTCTTAAGCCTCTGCATCACTCTCTTAAGCCTCTGCATCACTCTCGTAAGCCTCTGAATCACTCTCTTGGGCCTCCTCATCCCTCTCTTGAACTCCTGCATCCCTCTCTTGATCCTCTGCATCACTCTCTTGAGCCTCTGCATCACTCTCTTAAACCTCTGCATCCCTCTCGTGAGCCTCTTCATCATTCTCTTGAGCCTCTACATCCTTCTCTTAAGCCTCTACATCATTCTCTTGGACCCCTGCATCACTCTCTTGAGCCTCTGCATCACTCTCTTGATCCTCTGCATCACTATCTTGAACCTCTGCTTTACTCTCTTGAGCCTTTGCATCACTCTCTTGAGCCTCTGCATCCCTCTCTTATGCCTCTGCAACACTCTCTTCAGCCTCTTCATCACTCTCTTAAGCCTCTGCATCCCTCTCCGGAGACTCTGCATCCCTCTCTTAAGCGTCTGCAACACTTTCTTCAGCCTCTGCATCACTCTCTTGAGCCTTTGCATCACTCTCTTGAGCCTATGCATCCCTCTCTTAAGCCTCTGCAACACTCTCTTCAGATTCTGCATCACTCTCTTAAGCCTCTGCATCCCTCTCTTGCGCCTCTGCATCCCTCTCTCAAGCCTCTGCATCACTCTCTTGAGCCTTTGCATCACTCTCTTGAGCCTCTGCATCACTCTCTTGAGCATTTGCATCACTCTCTTGAGCCTCAGCATCACTCTCTTAAGCCTCTTCAACACTCTCTTCAGCCTCTGCATGACTCTCTTAAGCCTCTGCATCCCTTTTTTGAGCCTCTTCATCACTTTCTTATGCCTCTGCATCCCTTTTTTGAGCCTCTGCATCACTTTCTTAAGATTCTGCATACCTTTCTTGAGCCTTTGCATCACTCTCTTGAACTCCTGCATCCCTAACATGAGCCTCTGCATCCCTCTCCTGTGCCTCTGCGTCCCTCACTTGAGCCTCTGCATCCCTCTCTTGAGCCTCGGCATTCCTCGCTGGAGCCTCTGCATCCCTCTCTTAAGCCTCTGCATCACTCTCTTAAGCCTCTGCATCACTCTCGTAAGCCTCTGAATCACTCTCTTGAGCCTCTTCATCCCTCTCTTGAACTCCTGCATCCCTCTCTTGATCCTCTGCATTACTCTCATGAGCCTCTGCATCAATCTGTTAAACCTCTGCATCCCTCTCTTGATCCTCTGCATCACTCTCTTGAGCCTCTGCATCATTCTCTTGAGCCTCTACATCCTTCTCTTAAGCCTCTACATCATTCTCTTGAAAACCTGCATCACTCTCTTGAACCTCTGCATCACTCTCTTGAGCCTTTGCATCACTCTCTTGAGCCTCTGCACGACTCTCTTCAGCCTCTGCATCACTCTCTTAAGCCTCTGCATCCCTCTCTTGAGCCTCTGCATCCCTCTCTTAAGCCTCTGCATCACTCTCTTGAGCCTTTGCATCACTCTCTTGAGCCTTTGCATCACTCTCTTGAGCCTCTGCATCCCTCTCTTAAGCCTCTACATCCCTCTCTTGAGCCTCTGCATCCATCTCCTATGCCTCTGCAACACTCTCTTCATCCTCTGCATCACTCACTTAAGCCTCTGCATCCCTCTCTTCAGCCTCTGCATCCCTCTTTTATGCCTCTGCATCCTTCTCTTGAGCCTCTACAACACTCTGTTCAGTCTCCGCATCACCCTCATGATCCTCTGCATCACTCTCTTCAGCCTCTGCATCACTCTCTTCAGTCTCTGCATCACCCTCCTGGTCCTCTGCACCCTCCTGCAGGAGTTCAAGAGAGGGATGAAGAGGCTGAAGAGAGTGATTCAGAGGCTTACGAGAGTGATGCAGAGGCTTAAGAGCGTGATGCAGAGCCTTAAGAGAGGGATGCAGAGGCTCATGCGAGGGATGCAGAGGCTCGGGAGAGGGATGCAGAGGCTCAAGTGAGGGATGCAGAGGCAAGAGAGAGGGATGCAGAGGCTTAAGAGAGTGATGCAAAGGCTCAAGAGAGGGATGCAGTGGCTCAAGAGAATGATGTAGAGGCCTAAGAGAGGGATTATCCCTTTTTTGAGCCTCCGCATCACTTTCTTAAGCCTCTGCACCCCTTTTTTGAGCCTCTGCATCACATTCTTAAGATTCTGCATACCTTTCTTGAGCCTTTGCATCACTCTCTTGAACTCCTGCTTCCCGCTCATGAGCCTCTGCATCTCTCTCTTGTGCCTCTGCATCCCTCGCTTGAGCCTCTGCATCCCTCTCTTAAGCCTCTGCATCACTCTCTTAAGCCTCTGCATCACTCTCGTAAGCCTCTGAATCACTCTCTTGAGCCTCTTCATCCCTCTCTTGAACTCCTGCATCCCTCTCTTGATCCTCTGCATCACTCTCTTGAGCCTCTGCATCACTCTTAAACCTCTGCATCCCTCTCGTGAGCCTCTTCATCATTCTCTTGAGCCTCTACATCCTTCTCTTAAGCCTCTACATCATTCTCTTGGACCCCTGCATCACTCTCTTGAGCCTCTGCATCACTCTCTTGATCCTCTGCATCACTATCTTGAACCTCTGCTTTACTCTCTTGAGCCTTTGCATCACTCTCTTGAGCCTCTGCATCCCTTTCTTATGCCTCTGCAACACTCTCTTCAGCCTCTTCATCACTCTCTTAAGCCTCTGCATCCCTCTCCGGAGACTCTGCATCCCTCTCTTAAGCGTCTGCAACACTTTCTTCAGCCTCTGCATCACTCTCTTGAGCCTTTGCATCACTCTCTTGAGCCTCTGCATCCCTCTCTTTAGCCTCTGCAACACTCTCTTCAGATTCTGCATCACTCTCTTAAGCCTCTGCATCCCTCTCTTGAGCCTCTGCATCCCTCTCTCAAGCCTCTGCATCACTCTCTTGAGCCTTTGCATCACTCTCTTGAGCCTCTGCATCCCTCTCTTAAGCCTCTACATCCCTCTCTTGAGCCTCTGCATCCATCTCCTATGCCTCTGCAACACTCTCTTCATCCTCTGCATCACTCACTTAAGCCTCTGCATCCCTCTCTTCAGCCTCTGCATCCCTCTCTTAAGCCTCTGCATCCTTCTCTTGAGCCTCTACAACACTCTCTTCAGCCTCTGCATCACTCTGTTCAGTCTCCGCATCACCCTCATGATCCTCTGCATCACTCTCTTCAGCCTCTGCATCACTCTCTTCAGTCTCTGCATCACCCTCCTGGTCCTCTGCACCCTCCTGCAGGAGTTCAAGAGAGGGATGAAGAGGCTGAAGAGAGTGATTCAGAGGCTTACGAGAGTGATGCAGAGGCTTAAGAGCGTGATGCAGAGCCTTAAGAGAGGGATGCAGAGGCTCATGCGAGGGATGCAGAGGCTCGGGAGAGGGATGCAGAGGCTCAAGTGAGGGATGCAGAGGCAAGAGAGAGGGATGCAGAGGCTAATGAGAGGGATGCAGGAGTTCAAGAGAGTGATGCAAAGGCTCAAGAAAGGTATGCAGAATCTTAAGAAAGTGATGCAGAGGCTCAAAAAAGGGATGCAGAGGCTTAAGAAAGTGATGCAGAGGGTCAAAAAAGGGATGCAGAGGCTTAAGAGAGTGATGCAGAGGCTGAAGAGAGTGTTGCAGAGGCTTAAGAGAGGGATGCAGAGGCTCAAGAGTGTGTTGCAAAGGCTCAAGAGAGTGATGCAGAGGCTGAAGAGAGTGTTGCAGAGGCTTAAGAGAGGGATGCAGAGGCTCAAGAGAGTGATGCAAAGGCTCAAGAGATTGATACAGAGGCTTAAAAGAGGGATGTAGAGGCTTAAGAGAGTGATGCAGAGGCTGAAGAGAGTGTTGAAGAGGCTCAAGAGAGGGATGCAGAGGCTTAAGAGAGGGATGCAGTGGCTCAAGAGAGGGATGCAGAGGCTTAAGAGAGTGATGCAGTGGCTGTAGATAGTGTTGCAGAGGCTTTAGAGAGGGATGCAGAGGCTCAAAAGAGTGATGCAAAGGCTCAAGAGAGTGATGCAGAGGCTCCAGAGAGTGATGCAGAGGATCAGGAGGGTGATGCAGAGGTTGATGAGAGTGTTGCAGAGGCTTAAGAGAGGGATGCAGAGGCTGAAGAGAGTGTTGCAGAGGCTTAAGAGAGGGATGCCTAGGCTCAAGAGAGGGATGCAAAGGCTCAAGAGAGGGATGCAGAGGCTGAAGAGAGTGTTGCAGAGGCATAAGAGAGGGATGCAGAGGCTTTAGAGAGGGATGTAGAGGCTTAAGAGAGGGATGCAGAGGCTCGAGAGAGTGATGCAAAGGCTCATGAGAGTGATGCAAAGGCTCAAGAGAGTGATGCAGAGACTTAGGAGAGGGATGCAGAGGCTCAAAAGAGTGATGCAAAGGCTCAAGAGAGTGATGCAGCGGCTAAAGAGAGTGTTGCAGAGGCTTAAGAGAGGGATGCATAGGCTCAAGAGAGTGATGCAAATGCTCAAGAGAGTGATGCAGAGGCTGAAGAGAGTGTTGCAGAGGCTTAAGAGAAGGATGCAGAGCCTCAAGAGAGTGTTGCAAAGGCACAAGAGAGTGATGCAGAGGCCTAAGAAAGGGATGCAGAGGCTCAAGAGAGGGATGCAGAGGCTTAAGAGAGTGATGCAGAATCTGAAGAGAGTGTTGCAGAGGCTTAAGAGAGGGATGCAGAGGCTCAAGAGAGTGATGCAAAGGCTCAAGAGAGTGATGCAGAGGCTGAAGAGAGTGTTGCAAAGGCTTAAGAGAGGGATGCAGAGGCTCAGGATAGGGATGCAGAGGCTTAAGAGAGTGATGCAGAGGCTGAAGAGAGTGTTGCAGAGGCTTAAGAGAGGAATGCAGAGGCTCAAGAGAGTGATGCAAATGCTCAAGAGAGTGATGCAGATGTTGAAGAGAGTGATGCAGAGGCTGAAGAGAGTGTTGCAGAGGCTCAAGAGAGGGATGCAGAGGCTGAAGATAGTGTTGCAGAAGCTTTAGAGAGGGATGCAGAGGCTCAAGAGAGTGATGCAAAGGCTCAAGAGAGTGATGCAGAAGCTGAAGAGAGTGCTGCAGAGGATCAGGAGGGTGATGCAGAGACTGAAGAGAGTGATGCAGAGTCTGAAGAGAGTGTTGCAGAGGCTCAAGAGAGGGATGCAGAGGCTTAAGAGAGGGATGCAGAGGCTCAAGAGAGGGATGCAGAGGCTTATGTGAGTGATGCAGAGGATGAAGAGAGTGTTGCAGAGGCATAGGAGAGGGATGCAAAGGCTCAAGAGAGTGATGCAAAGGCTCAAGAGAATGATGCAGAGGCTTAAGAGAGGGATGCAGAGGCTCAAGAGAGTGATACAGAATCTTAAGCGAGTGATGCAGAGGCTGAAGAGAGTCGTGCAGAGGCTTTAGAGAGGGATGCAGAGGCTCAAGAGAGTGATGCAAAGGCTCAAGAGAGTGATGCAGAGGTTCAAGAGAGTGATGCAGGTGTTCAAGAGAATGATGTAGAGGCTTAAGAGAAGGATGTAGAGGCTCAAGAGAATGATGCAGAGGCTCAAGAGATTGATGCAGAGGATCAAGAGAGGGATGCAGAGGTTTAAGAGATTGATGCAGAGGCTCAAGAGAGTAATGCAGAGGATCAAGAGAGGGATGCAGGAGTTCAAGAGAGGGATGAAGAGGTTCAAGAGAGTGATTCAGAGGCTTACGAGAGTGATGCAGAGGCTTAAGAGAGTGATGCAGAGGCTTAAGAGAGGGATGCAGAGGCTCCAGCGAGGAATGCCGAGGCTCAAGAGAGGGATGCAGAGGCTCAAGTGAGGGATGCAGAGGCACAGGAGAGGGATGCAGAGGCTCATGAGAGGGATGCAAGAGTTCAAGAGAGTGATGCAAACGCTCAAGAAAGGTATGCAGAATCTTAAGAAAGTGATGCAGAGGCTCAAAAAAGGGATGCAGAGGCATAGGAAAGTGATGCAGTGGCTCAAAAAGGGATGCAGAGGCTTAAGAGAGTCATGCAGAGGCTGAAGAGTGTTTTGAAGAGGCTTAAGAGTGTGATGCAGAGTGATGCAGAGGCTTACGAGAGGGATGCAGAGGCTCAAGCGAGGGATGCAGAGGCACAAGAGAGAGATGCAGAGGCTCATGAGAGGGAAACAGGACTTCAAGAGAGTGATGCAAAGGCTCAAGAAAGGTATGCAGAATCTTAAGAAATTGATAACACATAATTGATTAGAAATTAACCTTAAACACTTCATTTTCAATCAACTATTTGTTTCTCGTTAAAATACTGAGTAAGATATTGGAAAGGGGAGAAGTTCTGTTTTTATTGCATATATCGACGTTTCAGCCGGATTAGAGCGGTGTCACGTGTACATCTTCCATCGGTAATATAAACGAAAAATCAGGAACATTTTAGTTAATTCTAATGAAAGCACATTGATTTTTATCTTTTGTATTTGAATCAACATTGTCATATGTTTTTTCTTGGATCTAAATAATACGAAACCTCGTTCTATGGTTTGAAGTTAAAATCCTCAAATATGGTAATATAGTGACTTTTTCAAGTTATTCATGTAGTGTGATTTTACGTATATATATTAGTTTTTACCAATATTTCGATACTACTTCATGTTTTCTCACAATATGTGATTTGGCCTTCATATCACAGAATTTCGCAAATTTTGCATTTTAAGCAAGTTTTCTTGCATTTTGTTTTGTACTAAAAATCATCGAATTTAGCAATATTTTGACCTTTATCATCCCCTTTTCCTTTATGTGATTTAAACAAAATATCATCGAATTAGGCAATATTTTGCCGTTTTTCTACGTTTTTTGAATTTTCAGTTTATTGTTAATAATTCATTAAATATACGATAAAAATGATGCAAACACATAATTGATTAGAAAATAACCTTAAATACTTCCATTTCAATCACCAATTTGTTTCTCGTTAAAATACTGAGTAAGATATTGAAAAGGGGAGAAGTTCTGTTTTTATTGCATATATCGACGTTTCAGCCGGATTAGAACGGTTTTACGTGTATATCTTCCATCGGTAATATAAACCGAAAATCAGGAACATTTTAGTTAATTATATTGAAAACACATTGATTTTTATCATTTGTATTGGAAGCAACATCTTTATACGTCTTTTCTAGGGTCTAAAAAATACGAAACGTCGCTTTATGATTCGAAGTTAAAATCGTCAAATTTGGTATAATAATGACTTTTTTCACGTTTTTCATGCAATTTGATATTACGCAAATGTATTCATTTTTACCAATATTTCGATACTATTTCATGTAGTATCACGATATGTGATTTGACCTTTAAATCTCAGATTTTCGCATAATATTGCATTTTAAGCAAGTTTTCTTGCATTTTGTTTCGTACTAAAAATCATCGAATTCAGCAATATCTTGACGTTTATCATCCCCGTTTCCTTTATGTGATATAAACAAAATATTATCGAAATAGGCAATATTTTGCTGTTTTGCCACGTTTTTGTGAAATTTCAGTTTATTGCTATTAATTCATTAAATATACGATAAAAATGATGCAAACACATAATTGATTAGAAATTAACCTTAAACACTTCATTTTCAATCAACTATTTGTTTCTCGTTAAAATACTGAGTAAGATATTGGAAAGGGGAGAAGTTCTGTTTTTATTGCATATATCGACGTTTCAGCCGGATTAGAGTGGTGTCACGTGTACATCTTCCATCGGTAATATAAACAAAAAATCAGGAACATTTTAGTTAATTCTAATGAAAACACATTGATTTTTATCATTTGTATTTGAAACAACATTGTCATATGTCTGTTCTCGGATCTAAATAATACGAAACCTCGCTCTATGATTTGAAGTTAAAATCCTCAAATATGGTAATATAGTGACTTTTTCACGTTATTCATGTAGTGCGATTTTACGTATATATATCCGTTTTTACCAATATTTCGATACTACTTCATGTTTTCTCACGATACGTGATTTGGCCTTCAAATCTCAGAATTTCGCAAATTTTGCATTTTAAGGAAGTTTTCTTGCATTTTGTTTTGTACTAAAAATCATCGAATTTAGCAATATTTTGACCTTTATCATCCCCTTTTCCTTCATGTGATTTAAACAAAATATCATCGAATTGGGCAATGTTTTGCAGTTTTTCTACGTTTTTGTGAATTTTCAATTTATTGTTATTATTTCATTAAATATACGAGAAAAATTATGCAAACACATAATTGATTAGAAAATAACCTTAAATACTTCATTTTAAATCACCAATTTGTATCTCGTTAAAATACTGAATAAGATATTGAAAAGGGGAGAAGTTCTGTTTTTATTGCATATATCGACGTTTCAGCCGGATTAGAACGGTTTTACGTGTACGTCTTCCATCGGTAATATAAACCGAAAATCAGGAACATTTTAGTTAATTTTAATGAAAACACATTGATTTTTATCATTTGTATTGGAAGCAACATCTTTATACGTCTTTTCTAGGGTCTAAAAAATACGAAACGTCGCTTTATGATTCAAAGTTAAAATCCTCAAATTTGGTATAATAATGACTTTTTTCACGTTTTTCAAGTAGTTTGATATTGCGTATATATATTCATTTTTACCAATATTTCCATACTATTTCATGTAGTATCACGATATGTGATTTGGCCTTCAAATCTCAGATTTTCGCATAATAATGCATTTTAAGCAAGTTTTCTTGCATTTTGATTCGTACTAAAAATCATCGAATTCAGCAATATTTTGACGTTTATCATCCCCTTTTCCATTATGTGATATAAACAAAATATTATCGAATTAGGCAATATTTTGCTGTTTTTCCACGTTTTTGTGAATTTTCAGTTTATTGCTATTAATTCATTAAATATACGATAAAAATGATGCAAACACATAATTGATTAGAAATTAACCTTAAACACTTTATTTTCAATCAACTATTTGTTTCTCGTTAAAATACTGAGTAAGATATTGATAAGGGGAGAAGTTCTGTTTTTATTGCATATATCGCCGTTTCAGCCGGATTAGAGCGGTTTCACGTGTACATCTCCCATCGGTAATATAAACAAAAAATCAGGAATATTTTAGTTAATTCTAATGAAAACACATTGATTTTTATCTTTTGTATTTGAAACAACATTGTCATATGTTTTTTCTTGGATCTAAATAATACGAAACCTCGTTCTATGATTTGAAGTTAAAATCCTCAAATATGGTAATATTGTGACTTTTTCAAGTTATTCATGTAGTGTGATTTTACGTATATATATTAGTTTTTACCAATATTTCGATACTACTTCATGTTTTCTCACGATATGTGATTTGGCCTTCATATCTCAGAATTTCGCAAATTTTGCATTTTAAGCAAGTTTTCTTGCATTTTGTTTTGTACTAAAAATCATCGAATTTAGCAATATTTTGACCTTTATCATCCCCTTTTCCTTTATGTGATTTAAACAAAATATCATCGAATTAGGCAATATTTTGCCGTTTTTCCACGTTTTTTGAATTTTCAGTTTATTGTTTATAATTCATTAAATATACGATAAAAATGATGCAAACACATAATTGATTAGAAAATAACCTTAAATACTTCAATTTCAATCACCAATTTGTTTCTCGTTAAAATACTGAGTAAGATATTTAAAAGGGGAGAAGTTCTGTTTTTATTGCATATATCGACGTTTCAGCCGGATTAGAACGGTTTTACGTGTACATCTTTCATCGGTAATATAAACCGAAAATCAGGAACATTTTAGTTAATTATAATGAAAACACATTGATTTTTATCATTTGTATTGGAAGCAACATCTTTATACGTCTTTTCTAGGGTCTAAAAAATACGAAACGTCGCTTTATGATTCGAAGTTAAAATCCTCAAATTTGGTAAAATAATGACTTTTTCACGTTTTTCATGCAGTTTGATATTACGTAAATATATTCATTTTTACCAATATTTCGATACTATTTCATGTATTATCACGATATGTGATTTGACCTTCAAATCTCAGATTTTCGCATAATATTACATTTTAAGCAAGTTTTCTTGCATTTTGTTTCGTACTAAAAATCATCGAATTCAGCAATATTTTGACGTTTATCATCCCCGTTTCCTTTATGTGATATAAACAAAATATCATCGAATTAGGCAATATTTTGCTGTTTTGCCACGTTTTTGTGAAATTTCAGTTTATTGCTATTAATTCATTAAATATACGATGAAAATGATGCAAACACATAATTGATTAGAAAATAACCTTAAATACTTCATTTTCAATCACCAATTTGTTTCTCGTTAAAATACTGAGTAAGATATTGGAAAGGGGAGAAGTTCTGTTTTTATTGCATATATCGACGTTTCAGCCGGATTAGAGCGGTTTCACGTGTACATCTTCCATCGGTAATATAACCGGAAAATCAGGAATATTTTAGTTAATTCTAATGAAAACACTTTGATTTTTATCATTTGTATTTGAAAAAACATTGTCATATGTCTTTTCTTGGATCTAAATAATACGAAACCTCTCTCTATGATTTGAAGTTAAAATCCTCAAATATGGTAATATAGTGACTTTTTTCACGTTATTCATGTAGTGTGATTTTACGTATATATATTCGTTTTTACCAATGTTTCGATACTACTTCATGTTTTCTTACGATATGTGGTTTAGCCTTCAAATCTCAGAATTTCGAAAATTTTGCATTTTGAAGCAAGTTTTCTTCCATTTTGTTTTGTACTAAAAATCATCGAATTTAGCAATATTTTGACGTTTATCATCCCCTTTTCTTTTATGTGACTTAAACAAAATATCATCGAATTAGGCAATATTTTGCCGTTTTTCCACGTTTTTTTTAATTTTCAGTTCATTGTTATTAATTCATTAAATATACGATGAAAATGATGCAAACACATAATTGATTAGAAAATAACCTTAAATACTTCATTTTCAATCACCAATTTGTTTCTCGTTAAAATAACGAGTAAGATATTAAAAAGGGGAGAAGTTCTGTTTTTATTGCATATATCGACGTTTCAGCCGGATTAGAACGGTTTTACGTGTACATCTTCCATCGGTAATATAAACCGAAAATCAGGAACATTTTAGTTAATTTTAATGAAAACACATTGATTTTTATCATTTGTATTGGAAGCAACATCTTTATACGTCTTTTCTAGGGTCAAAAAAATACGAAACGTCACTCTATAATTCGAAGGTAAAATCCTCAAATTTGGTACAATAATGACTTTTTTTACGTTTTTCATGTAGTTTGATATTACGTAAATATATTCATTTTTGCCAATATTTCGATACTATTTCATGTAGTATCACGATATGTGATTTGGCCTTCAAATCTCATATTTTCGCATAATATTGCATTTTTAGTAAGTTTTCTTGCATTTTATTTCGTACTAAAAATCATCGAATTCAGCAATATTTTGACGTTTATCATCCCCTTTTCCTTTATGTGATATAAACAAAATATTATCGAATTAGGCAATATTTTGCTGTTTTTCCACGTTTTTTGTGAATTTTCAGTTTATTGCTATTAATTCATTAAATATACGATAAAAATGATGCAAACACATAATTGATTAGAAATTAACCTTAAACACTTCATTTTCAATCAACTATTTGCTTCTCGTTAAAATGCTGAGTAAGATATTGGAAAGGGGAGAAGTTCTGTTTTTATTGCATATATCGACGTTTCAGCCGGATAAGAGCGGTTTTATGTGTACATCTTCCATCGGTAATATAAACGGAAAATCAGGAACATTTTAGTTAATTCTAATGAAAACACATTGATTTTTTTCATTTGTATTTGAAGCAACATTGTCATATGTTTTTTCTTGGATCTAAATAATACGAAACCTCGATCTATGATTTGAAGTTAAAATCCTCAAATATGGTAATATAGTGACTTTTTTCACGTTATTCATGTAGTGTGATTTTACGTATATATATTAGTTTTTACCAATATTTCGATACTACTTCATGTTTTCTCACGATATGTGATTTGGCCTTCATATCTCAGAATTTCGCAAATTTTGCATTTTAAGCAAGTTTTCTTGCATTTTGTTTTGTACCAAAAATCATCGAATTTAGCAATATTTTGACCTTTATCATCCCTTTTTCCTTTATGTGATTTAAACAAAATATCATCGAATTAGGCAATATTTTGCCGTTTTTCCACTTTTTTTGAATTATCAGTTTATTGTTAATTATTCATTAAATATACGATAAAAATTATGCAAGCACATAATTGATTAGAAAATAACCTTAAATACTTCAATTTCAATCACCAATTTGTTTCTCGTTAAAATACTGAGTAAGATATTGAAAAGGGGAGAAGTTCTGTTTTTATTGCATATATCGACGTTTCAGCCGGATTAAAACGGTTTTACGTGTACATCTTCCATCGGCAATATAAACCGAAAATCAGGAACATTTTAGTTAATTATAATGAAAACACATCGATTTTTATCATTTGTATTGGAAGCAATATCTTTATACGTCTTTTCTAGGGTCTAAAAAATACGAAACGTCGCTTTATGATTCGAAGTTAAAATCGTCAAATTTGGTATAATAATGACTTTTTTCACGTTTTTCATGCAGTTTGATATTACGTAAATATATTTTTTTTTACCAATATTTCGATACTATTTCATGTAGTATCACGATATGTCATTTGGTCTTCAAATCTCAGATTTTCGCTTAATATTGCATATTATGCAAGTTTTCTTGCATTTTGTTTCATACTAAAAATCATCGAATTTAGCAATATTTTGACGTTTATCACCCCCTTTTCCTTTATGTGATTGTGACGATAATCTCCTTCAAGAGATTGAGCCTGCTCTTCCCTCCAAAAATACGTCACTACAAATATATAAAACTACTTTGGAAGAAATGTCCAACAACGACAACAACATCTCCAAGGTTTGCCAGAGAGCAAAACGTATGCAGCCAGGAACACGTGCTCAGACTCAAACCGCCAAACTACCTGTCTTGTTGCCGGCTCCTCGCTGATTGGCCGCCGGTCTGGCTGCAACTGCACTCCACCCACTATACTACTTGATGTCTGGGGCCGCCACGACCTCAGTCCTCAGAATATTCAGTGCTTTCATATGGTTAACACTTCTTCCTGGTAGACTAAAGCTTTGGATTACGTGTACTAAGAGAGGTGATAGCTTAAAGCCAATATTCCTGCACCAATATTTACGTTATTTGCCTTTCGTGTTATTGCTCACTTGTCTTAACGTAACTTTTCACTTTGTCATTTAAATTATTCTTATTATTATGATTGATTGATTTTACTATACGAATTTGTGTGTCCATTTTATTCATGTTTTGTTTATCTAACGTAATTAAAATTCCATTGTTAAAATTTACTTGTGTTTTGTGTGTCTTCTCCTTACCTTACCACAGACGAAGTTCCAGATTTTCTATTTTTTTTAATTCTATATGACGAGGCCATACCCCTAGCTTTGAACAGCCGAACACCAACGCGTTACCGTCACAAAATATCATCGAAATAGGCAATATTTTGCTGTTTTTCCACGTTTTTGTGAATTTTCAGTTTATTTCTATTAATTCAATAAATATACGATAAAAATGATGCAAACACATAATTGATTAGAAATTCCCCTTAAACATTTTCAATCAACTATTTGTTTCTCGTTAAAATATTGAGTAAGATATTGGAAAGGGGAGAAGTTCTGTTTTTATTGCATATATCGACGTTTCAGCCGGATAAGAGCGGTTTTACGTGTACATCTTCCATCGGTAATATAAACGGAAAATCAGGAACATTTTAGTTAATTCTAATGAAAACACATTGATTTTTTTCATTTGTATTTGAAACAACATTGTCATATGTTTTTTCTTGGATCTAAATAATACGAAACCTCGCTCTATGATTTGAAGTTAAAATCCTCAAATATGGTAATATAGTGACTTTTTTCACGTTATTCATGTAGTGTGATTTTACGTATATATATTCGTTTTTACCAATATTTCGATACTACTTCATGTTTTCTCACGATATGTGATTTGGCCTTCATATCTCAGAATTTCGCAAATTTTGCATTTTTAAGCAAGTTTTCTTGCATTTTGTTTTGTACTAAAAATCATCGAATTTAGCAATATTTTGACCTTTATCATCCCCTTTTCCTTTATGTGATTTAAACAAAATATCATCGAATTAGGCAATATTTTGCCGTTTTTCCACGTTTTTTGAATTTTCAGTTTATTGTTATTAATTCATTAAATATACGATAAAAATGATGCAAACACATAATTGATTAGAAAATAACCTTAAATACTTCATTTTCAATCACCAATTTGTTTCTCGTTAAAATACTGAGTAAGATATTGAAAAGGGGAGAAGTTCTGTTTTTATTGCATATATCGACGTTTCAGCCGGATTAGAACGGTTTTACGTGTACATCTTCCATCGGTAATATAAACCGAAAATCAGGAACATTTTAGTTAATTTTAATGAAAACACATTGATTTTTATCATTTGTATTGGAAGCAACATCTTTATACGTCTTGGGATGCAGAGGCTCAAGAGAGGGATGCAGAGGCTTAAGAGAGGGATGCAGAGGCTCAAGAGAGGGATGCAGAGGCTTAAGAGAGTGATGCAGAGGCTGAAGAGAGTGTTGCAGAGGCTTAAGAGAGGGGATGCAGAGGCTCAAGATAGTGATGCAAGTGCTCAAGAGAGTGATGCAGAGGCTGAAGAGAGAGATGCAGAGGCTGAAGAGAGTGTTGCAGAGGCTCTAGAGAGGGATGCAGAGGCTTAAGAGAGGGATGCAGAGGCTAAAAAGAGGGATGCAGCGGCTTAAGAGAGTGATGCAGAGGCTGAAGATAGTGTTGCAGAGGCTTAAGAGAGGGATGCAGAGGCTCAAGAGAGTGATGCAAAGGCTCAAGAGAGTGATGCAGAGGCTCAAGAGAGTGATGCAGAGGATCAAGAGGGTGATGCAGAGGCTGATGAGAGTGTTGCAGAGGCTTAAGAGAGGGATGCAGAGGCTCAAGAGAGTGATGCAAAGGCTCAAGAGAGTGATGCAGAAGCTGAAGAGAGTGTTGCAGAGGCTTAAGAGAGGGATGCAGAGGCTCAAGAGAGGGATGCAGAGGCTTAAGAGTGTGATGTAGAGGCTGAAGAGAGTGTTGCAGAGGCTTAAGAGAGGGATGCAGAGGCTCAAGAGAGTGATGCAAAGGCTCAAGAGAGTGATGCAGAGGTTCAAGAGAGTGATGCAGAGGATCAAGAGAGTGATGCAGAGGCTGAAGAGAGAGATGCAGAGGCTATAGAGAGTGATGCAGAGGCTCAAGAGAGTGATGCAGGGGTTCAAGAGAATGATGTAGAGGCTTTAGAGAAGGATGTAGAGGCTCAAGAGAATGATGCAGAGGCTCAAGAGATTGATGCAGAGGATGAAGAGAGGGATGCAGAGGTTTAAGAGAGTGATGCAGAGGCTCAAGAAAGTGATGCAGAGGATCATGAGAGGGATTCAAGAGTTCAAGAGAGGAATGAAGAGGCTCAAGAGAGTGATTCAGAGGCTTACGAGAGTGATGCAGAGGCTTAAGAGAGTGATGCAGAGGCTTAAGAGAGTGATGCAGAGGCTCAAGCGAGGGATGCAGAGGCTCAAGAGAGGGATGCAGAGGCTCAAGTGAGGGATGCAGAGGCACAAGAGAGGGATGCAGAGGCTCATGAGAGGGATGCAGGAGTTCAAGAGAGTGATGCAAAGGCTCAAGAAAGGTATATATTCATTTTTACCAATATTTAGATACTATTTCATGTAGTATCACGATATGTGATTTGGCCTTCAAATCTCAGATTTTCGCATAATATTGCATTTTAAGCAAGTTTTCTTGCATTTTGTTTCGTACTAAAAATCATCGAATTCAGCAATATTTTGACGTTTATCATCCCTTTTTCCTTTATGTGATATAAACAAAATATCATCGAATTAGGCAATATTTTGCTGTTTTTCCACGTTTTTGTGAATTTTCAGTTTATTGCTATTAATTCATTAAATATACGATAAAAATGATGCAAAAACATAATTGATTAGAAATTAACCTTAAACACTTCATTTTCAATCAACTATTTGTTTCTCGTTAAAATACTGAGTAAGATATTGGAAAGGGGAGAAGTTCTGTTTTTATTGCATATATCGACGTTTCAGCCGGATTAGAGCGGTTTTACGTGTACATCTTCCATCGGTAATATAAACGAAAAATCAGGAACATTTTAGTTAATTCTTATGAAAACACATTGATTTTTTTCATTTGTATTTGAAACAACATTGTCATATGTTTTTTCTTGGATCTAAATAATACGAAACCTCGCTCTATGATTTGAAGTTAAAATCCTCAAATATGGTAATATAGTGACTTTTTTCACGTTATTCATGTAGTGTGATTTTACGTATATATATTAGTTTTTACCAATATTTCGATACTACTTCATGTTTTCTCACGATATGTGATTTGGCCTTCATATCTCAGAATTTCGCAAATATTGCATTTTAAGCAAGTTTTCTTGCATTTTGTTTTGTACCAAAAATCATCGAATTTAGCAATATTTTGACCTTTATCATCCCTTTTTCCTTTATGTGATTTAAACAAAATATCATCGAATTAGGCAACATTTTGCCGTTTTTCCACGTTTTTTGAATTTTCAGTTTATTGTTATTAATTCATTAAATATACGATAAAAATGATGCAAACACATAATTGATTAGAAAATAACCTTAAATACTTCATTTTCAATCACCAATTTTTTTCTCGTTGAAATACCGAGTAAGACTTTGAAAAGGGGAGAAGTTCTTTTTTTATTGCATATATCGACGTTTCAGCCGGATTAGAACGGTTTTACTTGTACATCTTCCATCGGTAATATAAACCGAAAATCAGGAACATTTTACTTAATTTTAATGAAAACACATTGATTTTTACCATTTGTATTGGAAGCAACATCTTTATACGTCTTTTCTAGGGTCTAAAATATACGAAACGTCGCTTTATGATTCGAAGTTAAAATCCTCAAATTTGGTATAATAATGACTTTTTTTCACGTTTTTCATGTAGTTTGATATTACGTAAATATATTCATTTTTACCAATATTTCGATACTATTTCATGTAGTATCACGCTATGTGCTTTGGCCTTCAAATCTCATATTTTCGCTTAATATTGCATTTTAAGCAAGTTTTCTTGCATTTTGTTTCGTACTAATAATCATCGAATTCAGCAATATTTTGACGTTTATCATCCCCCTTTTCCTTTATGTGATATAAGCAAAATATCATCGAATTAGGCAATATTTTGCTGTTTTTCCATGTTTTTGTGAATTTTCAGTTTATTGCTATTAATTCATTAAATATACGATAAAAATGATGCAAGCACATAATTGAATAGAAATTAACCTTAAACACTTCATTTTCAATGAACTATTTGTATCTCGTTAAAATACTGAGTAAGATATTGGAAAGGGGAGAAGTTCTGTTTTTATTGCATATATCGACGTTTCAGCCGGATTAGAACGGTTTTACGTGTACATCTTCCATGGGTAATATAAACCGAAAATCAGGAACATTTTAGTTAATTTTATTGAAAACACATTGATTTTTATCATTTGTATTGGAAGCAACATCTTTATACGTTTTGGGATGCAGAGGCTCAAGAGAGGGATGCAGAGGCTTAAGAGAGGGATGCAGAGGCTCAAGAGAGGGATGCAGAGGCTTAAGAGAGTGATGCAGAGGCTGAAGAGAGTGTTGCAGAGGCTTAAGAGAGGGGATGCAGAGGCTCAAGAGAGTGATGCAGAGGCTGAAGAGAGAGATGCAGAGGCTGAAGAGAGTGTTGCAGAGGCTCAAGAGAGGGATGCAGAGGCTTAAGAGAGGGATGCAGAGGCTAAAAAGAGGGATGCAGCGGCTTAAGAGAGTGATGCAGAGGCTGAAGATAGTGTTGCAGAGGCTTAAGAGAGGGATGCAGAGGCTCAAGAGAGTGATGCAAAGGCTCAAGAGAGTGATGCAGAGGCTCAAGAGAGTGATGCAGAGGATCAAGAGGGTGATGCAGAGGCTGATGAGAGTGTTGCAGAGGCTTAAGAGAGGGATGCAGAGGCACAAGAGAGTGATGCATAGGCTCAAGAGAGTGATGCAGAAGCTGAAGAGAGTGTTGCAGAGGCTTAAGAGAGGGATGCAGAGGCTCAAGAGAGGGATGCAGAGGCTTAAGAGTGTGATGTTGAGGCTGAAGAGAGTGTTGCAGAGGCTTAAGAGAGGGATGCAGAGGCTCAAGAGAGTGATGCAAAGGCTCAAGAGAGTGATGCAGAGGTTCAAGAGAGTGATGCAGAGGCTTAAGAGAGTGATGCAAAGGCTGAAGAGAGTGTTGCAGAGGCTAAAGAGAGTGATGCAGAGGCTCATGAGAGTGATGCAGGGGTTCAAGAGAATGATGTAGAGGCTTATGAGAAGGATGTAGAGGCTCAAGAGAATGATGCAGAGGCTCAAGAGAGTGATGCAGAGGATCAAGAGAGGGATGCAGAGGTTTAAGAGAGATGCAGAGGCTCAAGAGAGTGATGCAGAGGATCATGAGAGGGATTCAGGAGTTCAAGAGAGAGATGAAAAGGCTCAGGAGAGTGATTCAGAGGCTTACAAGAGTGATGGAGAGGCTCAAGAGAGTGATGCAGAGGCTTAAGAGAGAGATGCAGAGGCTCAAGCGAGGGATGCAGAGGCTCAAGAGAGGGATACAGAGGCTCAAGTGAGGGATGCAGAGGCACAAGAGAGGGATGCAGAGGCTCATGAGAGGGATGCAGGAGTTCAAGAGAGTGATGCAAAGGCTCAAGAAAGGTATATATTCATTTTTACCAATATTTAGATACTATTTCATGTAGTATCATGACATGTGATTTGGCCTTCAAATCTCAGATTTTCACATAATATTGCATTTCAAGCAAGTTTTCTTGCATTTTGTTTCGAACTAAAAATCATCGAATTCAGCAATATTTTGACGTTTATCATCCCTTTTTCCTTTATGTGATATAAACAAAATATCATCGAATTAGGCAATATTTTGCTGTTTTTCCACGTTTTTGTGAATTTTCAGTTTATTGCTATTAATTCATTAAATATACGATAAAAATGATGCAAAAACATAATTGATTAGAAATTAACCTTAAACACTTCATTTTCAATCAACTATTTGTTTCTCGTTAAAATACTGAGTAAGATATTGGAAAGGGGAGAAGTTCTGTTTTTATTGCATATATCGACGTTTCAGCCGGATTAGAGCGGTGTCACGTGTACATCTTCCATCGGTAATATAAACGGAAAATCAGGAACATTTTAGTTAATTCTAATGAAAACACATTGATTTTTATAATTTGTATTTGAAACAACATTGTCATGTGTCTGTTCTTGGATCTAAATAATACGAAACCTCGCTCTATGATTTGAAGTTAAAATCCTCAAATATGGTAATATAGTGACTTTTTTCACGTTATTCATGTAGTGTGATTTTACGTATATATTTCGTTTTTACCAATATTTCGATACTCCTTCATGTTTTCTCACGATACGTGATTTGGCCTTCAAATCTCAGAATTTCGCAAATTTTGCATTTTAAGGAAGTTTTCTTGCATTTTGTTTTGTACTAAAAATCATCGAATTTAGCAATATTTTAACCTTTATCATCCCCTTTTCCTTCATGTGATTTAAACAAAATATCATCGAATTAGGCAATGTTTTGCCGTTTTTCCACGTTTTTTTTAATTTTCAGTTCATTGTTATTAATTCATTATATATACGATGAAAATGATGCAAACACATAATTGATTAGAAAATAACCTTAAATACTTCATTTTCAATCACCAATTTGTTTCTCGTTAAAATACTGAGTAAGATATTAAAAAGGGGAGAAGTTCTGTTTTTATTGCATATATCGACGTTTCAGCCGGATTTGTACGGTTTTACGTGTACATCTTCCATCGGTAATATAAACCGAAAATCAGGAACATTTTAGTTAATTTTAATGAAAACACATTGATTTTTATCATTTGTATTGGAAGCAACATCTTTATACGTCTTTTCTAGGGTCAAAAAAATACGAAACGTCACTCTATAATTCGAAGGTAAAATCCTCAAATTTGGTACAATAATGACTTTTTTTACGTTTTTCATATAGTTTGATATTACGTAAATATATTTATTTTTACCAATATTTCGATACTATTTCATGTAGTATCACGATATGTCATTTGGTCTTCAAATCTCAGATTTTCGCTTAATATTGCATATTATGCAAGTTTTATTGCATTTTGATTCGTACTAAAAATCATCGAATTCAGCAATATTTTGACGTTTATCACCCCCTTTTCCTTTATGTGATATAAAGAAAATATCATCGAAATAGGCAATATTTTGCTGTTTTTTCCACGTTTTTGTGAATTTTCAGTTTATTGCTATTAATTCATTAAATATACGATAAAAATGATGCAAACACATAATTGATTAGAAATTAACCTTAAACATTTTCAATCAACTATTTGTTTCTCGTTAAAATACTGAGTAAGATATTGGAAAGGGGAGAAGTTCTGTTTTTATTGCATATATCGACGTTTCAGCCGGATTAGAGCGGTTTTACGTGTACATCTTCCATCGGTAATATAAACGGAAAATCAGGAACATTTTAGTTAATTCTAATGAAAACACATTGATTTTTTTCATTTGTATTTGAAACAACATTGTCATATGTTTTTTCTTGGATTTAAATAATACGAAACCTCGCTCTATGATTTGAAGATAAAATCCTCAAATATGGTAATATAGTTACTTTTTTCACGTTATTCATGTAGTGTGATTATACGTATATATATTAGTTTTTACCAATATTTCGATACTACTTCATGTTTTCTCACGATATGTGATTTGGCCTTCATATCTCAGAATTTCACAAATTTTGCATTTTAAGGAAGTTTTCTTGCATTTTGTTTTGTACCAAAAATCATCGAATTTAGCAATATTTTGACCTTTATCATCCCCTTTTCCTTTATGTGATTTAAACAAGATATCATCGAATTAGGCAACATTTTGCCGTTTTTCCACGTTTTTTGAATTTTCAGTTTATTGTTATTAATTCATTAAATATACGATAAAAATGATGCAAACACATAATTGATTAGAAAATAACCTTAAATACTTCATTTTCAATCACCAATTTTTTTCTCGTTGAAATACCGATTAAGACTTTGAAAAGGGGAGAAGTTCTGTTTTTATTGCATATATCGACGTTTCAGCCGGATTAGAACGGTTTTACTTGTACATCTTCCATCGGTAATATAAACCGAAAATCAGGAACATTTTAGTTAATTTTAATGAAAACACATTGATTTTTACCATTTGTATTGGAAGCAACATCTTTATACGTCTTTTCTAGGGTCCAAAAAATACGAAACGTCGCTTTATGATTCGAAGTTAAAATCCTCAAATTTGGTATAATAATGACTTTTTTTCACGTTTTTCATGTAGTTTGATATTACGTAAATATATTCATTTTTACCAATATTTCGATACTATTTCATGTAGTATCACGCTATGTGATTTGGCCTTCAAATCTCATATTTTCGCTTAATATTGCATTTTAAGCAAGTTTTCTTGCATTTTGTTTCGTACTAATAATCATCGAATTCAGCAATATTTTGACGTTTATCATCCCCCTTTTCCTTTATGTGATATAAACAAAATATCATCGAATTAGGCAATATTTTGCTGTTTTTCCACGTTTTTGTGAATTTTCAGTTTATTGCTATTAATTCATTAAATATACGATAAAAATGATGCAAGCACATAATTGAATAGAAATTAACCTTAAACACTTCATTTTCAATCAACTATTTGTATCTCGTTAAAATACTGAGTAAGATATTGGAAAGGGGAGAAGTTCTGTTTTTATTGCATATGTCACGAATCAGATCTAACTTGTAAGGCGGAGTGACCGGCGGTCATAGGTCATCAAGGTTGACAGGTCTATTTCTCAAAGTTCAATTAACCATTTTGGGGGATCGGGAACAGCTCTGCCGTTAGATGTTTGTGTAATTTAATTTCGGTAAAATAATTCAACCAGTCTGGATCAATTCAGTACAAACAGAGGTTAATTGTTATAACTTAAACCTTGCTAAGTAACTGGGGTAAGCGATGCGGAAGGATACAATGTTCTAGTCTGGGCTAGATCAGACGAGGACAGGTCAGTGTGGACTCGAGAGCAACTGGGATAAGAGGCCAACCATCTTACCTCTCCCCAAGACCAGCCCAACATCTTTAGCTGGTTGCCCAAGGTATAGTTGCTATGGTTATTTATAGAGGTAGTCTCATTGCCAGTCAGGTCAAGTAGGGAGTGTTAAAGTGACAGGGAGTGAACATATTTAGATTTTTGTTTTAGTTTTCTTTTAATAAATTAAAATTGTTAGTATTTTGCATTTTTATTATGTCCATGTGTTTTATGTGTATACTTGTCCTGGTCACGTGGTCCACACGAGGCAGAGTTGGATTGGGCGCCGATTCTAACATCGAATCATTCCCGTGTAATTAATTTCACGCTCTTAAGTTTCCACGGTCATCGGTTATAGTGGGGATCAAACCCCAAGGTTGATTAATTCGCATGATCGATCCAGACCTCGATCATTGCTGTGTTACTGGTCTGGTGGTGGCAGCGTAGAGGCGACTCTAGGGTTTTGCTCAAAGCCTAGGTCACGTCATACTGGGTGTAGAATCCTAAGTCGGTCAATCGTCTTAGGACCACGTGGCGTGGAGTTGGCTTTGGTAAAAGTTTTGGAGTCCCTTGGTAGAGAATAAAAAGTAAGAATACGGGTAGAGGGAGTAGAAGGTAGATAAGAGAGAGGAACCCTAACCCGTGTTACAATGGTGCACAGCGGTGGTTTCAACAATTTTGTTTGAAATTGTTGAAAGGCTCACGCGTCTAGCCGTTCGAACACGTGCGCGGATGCTAAGGAGACAGCCGCGGGCCAGGATTAGCAGTGCGCCCCACAACAGTGCGTTTGAGTGGGGATTGGCGAATCTTGGGTCATGCGGGCTGATATGATTAAGGTTTAGTTAGTAAGATTAGGCTGTTAAAATAGATTTATTGAAAAGGAGACCGCTCCGAGTTGATTGGACTGGGTACCATACTCGACCCATTGCAATTAATTCAGAGGTGTTGGGAGCCGCCATACTCTCAACAGCAGTTCCTTGAGGGCTGTCGGGGCGGATATATCTGTGGGACGCCAGTAGATAGTTCGAGGGCGTTATTAGACGACCCAAAACGCTAGGAAAAACGGAAATCCGTGAAGGGCGTTGCGGCCTCCGAGGGACGGACTAGTAACCTACCTAGCAGCGATTCAACAACTAAGTGATCGCACACTTAGTGGAGGTTGAGTCGTCCCTAGTCATAATTGTTGCTGAAAGCTGCGTGTCGCTCTGTTGGAACCTAGATGGTCGAGGCCCCTAGGCTAGGTGTGGTACGGCGAGCCGGTAGGAACAATTATAAGATTAAGTCGAGTGCATTTTTGAATTAAGTATACTTAAATTTATAAAGTAATTTCCGTTTATTTTCGTTGGTCTAGAGATTATTTTTTTTTTCCCTTACATTCAATCCCCGGTTAAAATTTTTTTTTTTTATCAAAGTGTTTAGCATTTTCTTGCATATTAGGCTAATTGCGTACATTAAGTTTTGCTATTCCCTGTTGTATTAGTCTAAGTTAGAGGCGTTGTTGTAGAGTGTAGTTAATCCTCTGGACTTAGGGCTATTGGTCGGTCACTATAGTAAGTGAAGGAGTTTAAGGGATAGTAAGTTGCATGTAAATGTTATTTGTCCGTGGAATATTTCTAAGTATTTTGGGATAAGTTTTCGGTTAAGTCAACGTTGGAAAGTCGTTAACTGTAATCAATTTGTATTCGTGGGTCACGTGTATGATCTGGGTGTCATTAGGATTCCCCAGTCGATGCGAGTGATATTTTCTAGTTTTTACCAGTAAGACGGTAGAATTGTGTTTGTAGATTTAGAATTCTGTTTTCAGTAGAAACGTAGGTGGAAAATTTTCTAAGTCCAGCTTGGGCTAGAATCTGACTTTTTGGCGGAAATTCTAATTTTCATGTTTCGTGTATATTCTGGGGTCAGTATTACTCTCTAGTGCGCGCAAGGGACGTAATTCTGTCCGTAAAGCATTAAACAGTGATAATTGCATTTTTGCCGAATTTAGTTATTTTTCGAGAAAATCGTGTTGTAATTTTGTCAGAGTCCATTTGAGGTGAAAATCTCGGATGTTGACGAAAATTCGAATTAATGAGTGTTGAAACCGCCCGATGTGTCAGTATTGTTCTGTATACAACGTCAGTAGTAAATAATAACTTATTTATATCTGGAAACGAGAAACCCAAATTTTTTTGAATTAAAGGAGTTTTGTGATATTTGGGGTGATAGAATATTTTTCCCTCGGAGTCAGGAAAATTGGCAGAGTCCAGCAATTGAGTAAAAACGCAGTTTTTGATAAAAAATTCAATCTTTAGTAAGCAAATATATGTCCTGGGTGTCTATATCAATCGCTAGAGCGGTTTATTAACGTAAAACTAGTTATTTTCCTTCACAACAAAAATTTTGATTTTTCAGCGTTTAAGCAAAAAAGCGCGGGACTTTGTTTTTTTTTCAGCGCAGCTGGTCCCGCTCCATCAGTCATCAGTGGCCACGCTGCTCACTTCAAGCGCGTTTAGTATTCAAGTACAGTAAATATTCTTTATTAATCCATCACGAGTGCTGCGCGTTAGTTGCGTTATCATTTAAATTGTTTTATATAAATTAGATTCTTTAATTTTGTTAACGTAAAGGACTTAGGTTTCAGCAATAGAACTGCGGGATATTTCACGGTCAGACACGAGTGCGGGGCAGACACTCATTCATTGGATTCACTTCAGCGATTCTCTCGATAAATCGTTGTATTTCCTATTTTGGGATTTAGTAGTTTCTTGGAAAAGAGTTGTGATTTTTTTTTATTTGTGTAAGATCTCGGTTGTAGTGAGTCCGGGTCGAGGGTGCACTAAAGGGTAGTTTAGAAGAGACGTGGCACACCAGAAACCTCAGAAAATGTTTAAGCCAGACAGTGACCAGTCAGTAGGGACCAGTGGAAGTGGAAGGGTAGAGGACAGCACCTCTTCCGACACCACTGGGGATCGCTCAGGTGGCTCAACTGACGCCACAGGTGGGGTCAGTGGGACTGAAGCGACGAATTCACGGGTTCTGCATGGGACTGGGCAGTCGAGGGTATCTTTCCATCCCTGGAGAGATACTATTATTGACATGAGTGGGGAGTCTTGCGAGGAGTCGTCCCAAGAGTGGGGAGAGCCGTCTTGGGCTCCCCCACAAATAACATCGACGCCATGCCAACAGGGCAGACAGGGGGCCTCAGTATGGCAGGACGTCCCACTTCGCTCGGTAGAGAACAGCAACCCGTTCAACGGGAAAATGAACAACCACACCAACAGCAGGAACTACCCAACATAACACCAATACCACAACACCTAGGTACACCTCATCCGTCACTACAACCACCCCAACCCCACCTCCCATACCAACCCCATCCTCAATTCCCATACCAACCCCATCCTCAATTCCCATACCAACCCCATCCTCAATTCCCATACCAACCTCACCCTCAATTCCCATACCCACCCCATCCTCAATTCCCATACCCACCCCATCCTCAATTCCCATACCAACCCCATCCTCAGTTCCCATACCAACCCTTCCCCCAACCCCAGGCCACTACATACCCATTCCAACCCCAGGCCACCCCATACCCATACCCATACCCATTCCAACCCCAGGCCAACCAATACCCATTCCAACCCCAGGCCACCCCATACCCACCTCAACCTCCATCCACACCCCAACCCGAGGCCACCCACGCCAAACCTCAACCCCAACCTCCATCCACACCCCAACCCGAGGCCACCCACACCATACCTCAGCCCAAACCCCAACCTCAACCCAGTTCCCAACCCCAGGACCCACCCACTGCCAGTAGCTCCGCGTCACATACACAGGGACTTGTGAGTCTGATTCCCAAGTTGACTCTGCCGACACTCAGAGGTAGGGAGTTGCCGCTTATTAAGGTGGAACGCAACCGCCAGGTGGAAGACTGGCTTTGTGAGATTAGTTCGACGCTGGAGGCTGTCCCAGAGGATAGATCGAAAATTGCTCTCGCTATGGGGGCTTGCGTGGACGTAGCCGGTCCACTGGCGGGATTTACAGAGTTTCAGCACCTGACATCTTGGCCTCAGTTTGTCCAAGCGATTAGGGACAGATTCAAAGACAAGGTTTCAGAGGATCAGGCGTACTTTTATCTCGAGTCACTTAAGAGGGATGACCGAAGCACTGTTAAGGATTTCGGGTCAATATTAAAGAGAAGGGTTGACGACCTCACTAAGGAACTGGGGTTCGATTCGAGTCAGGCAGAGCAATTCGCTGAGGAACCCTAACCCGTGTTACAGCATATATCGACGTTTCAGCCGGATTAGAACGGTTTTACGTGTACATCTTCCATCGGTAATATAAACCGAAAATCAGGAACATTTTAGTTAATTTTAATGAAAACACATTGATTTTTATCATTTGTATTGGAAGCAACATCTTTATACGTCTTGGGATGCAGAGGCTCATGAGAGGGATGCAGAGGCTTAAGAGAGGGATGCAGAGGCTGAAGAGAGGGATGCAGAGGCTTAAGAGAGTGATGCAGAGGCTGAAGAGAGTGTTGCAGAGGCTTAAGAGAGGGGATGCAGAGGCTCAAGAGAGTGATGCAGAGGCTGAAGAGAGAGATGCAGAGGCTGAAGAGAGTGGTGCAGAGGCTCAAGAGAGGGATGCAGCGGCTTAAGAGAGTGATGCAGAGGCTGAGGATAGTGTTGCAGAGGCTTAAGAGAGGGATGCAGAGGCTCAAGAGAGTGATGCAAAGGCTCAAGAGAGTGATGCAGAGGCTCAAGAGAGTGATGCAGAGGATCAAGAGGGTGATGCAGAGGCTGATGAGAGTGTTGCAGAGGCTTAAGAGAGGGATGCAGAGGCACAAGAGAATGATGCATAGGCTCAAGAGAGTGATGCAGAAGCTGAAGAGAGTGTTGCAGAGGCTTAAGAGAGGGATGCAGAGGCTCAAGAGAGGGATGCAGAGGCTTAAGAGTGTGATGTAGAGGCTGAAGAGAGTGTTGCAGAGGCTTAAGAGAGGGATGCAGAGGCTCAAGAGAGTGATGCAAAGGCTCAAGAGAGTGATGCAGAGGTTCAAGAGAGTGATGCAGAGGATCAAGGGAGTGATGCAGAGGCTGAAGAGAGAGATGCAGAGGCTATAGAGAGTGATGCAGAGGCTCAAGAGAGTGATGCAGGGGCTCAAGGGAATGATGTAGAGGCTTTAGAGAAGGATGTAGAGGCTCAAGAGAATGATGCAGAGGCTCAGGAGAGTGATGCAGAGGATCAAGAGAGGGATGCAGAGGTTTAAGAGAGTGATGCAGAGGCTCAAGAGAGTGATGCAGAGGATCATGAGAGGGATTCAGGAGTTCAAGAGAGGTATGAAGAGGCTCAAGAGAGTGATTCAGAGGCTTACGAGAGTGATGCAGAGGCTTAAGAGAGTGATGCAGAGGCTTAAGAGAGGGATGCAGAGGCTCAAGCGAGGGATGCAGAGGCTCAAGAGAGGGATGCAGAGGCTCAAGTGAGGGATGCAGAGGCACAAGAGAGGGATGCAGAGGCTCATGAGAGGGATGCAGGAGTTCAAGAGAGTGATGCAAAGGCTCAAGAAAGGTATATATTCATTTTTACCAATATTTAGATACTATTTCATGTAGTATAACGATATGTGATTTGGCCTTCAAATCTCAGATTTTCGCATAATATTGCATTTTAAGCAAGTTTTCTTGCATTTTGTTTCGTACTAAAAATCATCGAATTCAGCAATATTTTGACGTTTATCATCCCTTTTTCCTTTATGTGATATAAACAAAATATCATCGAATTAGGCAATATTTTGCTGTTTTTCCACGTTTTTGTGAATTTTCAGTTTATTGTTATTAATTCATTAAATATACGATAAAAATGATGCAAAAACATAATTGATTAGAAATTAACCTTAAACACTTCATTTTCAATCAACTATTTGTTTCTCGTTAAAATACTGAGTAAGATATTGGAAAGGGAAGAAGTTCTGTTTTTATTGCATATATCGACGTTTCAGCCGGATTAGAGCGGTGTCACGTGTACATCTTCCATTGGTAATATAAACGAAAAATCAGGAACATTTTAGTTAATTCTAATGAAAACACATTGATTTTTATCATTTGTATTTGAAACAACATTGTCATGTGTCTGTTCTTGGATCTAAATAATACGAAACCTCGCTCTATGATTTGAAGTTAAAATCCTCAAATATGGTAATATAGTGACTTTTTTCACGTTATTCATGTAGTGTGATTTTACGTATATATATTCGTTTTTACCAATATTTCGATACTACTTCATGTTTTCTTACGATAGGTGATTTGGCCTTCAAATCTCAGAATTTCGCAAATTTTGCATTTTAAGGAAGTTTTCTTGCATTTTGTTTTGTACTAAAAATCATCGAATTTAGCAATATTTTGACCTTTATCATCCCCTTTTCCTTCATGTGATTTAAAGAAAATATCATCGAATTAGGCAATGTTTTGCCGTTTTTCCACGTTTTTTTTAATTTTCAGTTCATTGTTATTAATTCATTATATATACGATGAAAATGATGCAAACACATAATTGATTAGAAAATAACCTTAAATACTTCATTTTCAATCACCAATTTGTTTCTCGTTAAAATACTGAGTAAGATATTAAAAAGGGGAGAAGTTCTGTTTTTATTGCATATATCGACGTTTCAGCCGGATTTGAACGGTTTTACGTGTACATCTTCCATCGGTAATATAAACCGAAAATCAGGAACATTTTAGTTAATTTTAATGAAAACACATTGATTTTTATCATTTGTATTGGAAGCAACATCTTTATACGTCTTTTCTAGGGTCAAAAAAATACGAAACGTCACTCTATAATTCGAGGGTAAAATCTTCAAATTTGGTACAATAATGACTTTTTTTACGTTTTTCATGTAGTTTGATATTACGTATATATATTTATTTTTACCAATATTTCGATACTATTTCATGTAGTATCACGATATGTCATTTGGTCTTCAAATCTCAGATTTTCGCTTAATATTGCATATTATGCAAGTCTTCTTGCATTTTGTTTCGTACTAAAAATCATCGACTTCAGCAATATTTTGACGTTGATCACCCCCTTTTCCTTTATGTGATATAAACAAAATATCATCGAAATAGGCAATATTTTGCTGTTTTTCCACGTTTTTGTGAATTTTCAGTTTATTGCTATTAATTCATTAAATATACGATAAAAATGATGCAAACACATAATTGATTAGAAATTAACCTTAAACACTTCATTTTCAATCAACTATTTGTTTCTCGTCAAAATACTGAGTAAGATATTGGAAAGGGGAGAAATTCTGTTTTTATTGCATATATCGACGTTTCAGCCGGATTATAGCGGTTTTACGTGTACATCTTCCATCGGTAATATAAACGGAAAATCAGGAACATTTTAGTTAATTCTAATGAAAACACATTGACTTTTATCATTTCTATTTGAAAGTGTGATTGTACGAAAATTTATTCAAATTTACCAATATTTCGATAATACTTAATGTTTTCTCAAGATATGTGACTTGGCTTTAAATCTGAGAATTTCGCATAATATTGCATTTTGAAGCAGGATTTCTTACGTTTTGTTTTGTACTAAAAATCATTAAATTTAGCAATATTTTGACGTTTATCATCCTCTTTTTCCTTTATGTAATTTAAACAAAATATCATCGAATTAGGCAATATTTTGCCGTTTTTCCACGTTTTGGTGAATTTTCATTTTTTCAGGAGCCTGAATTTTCAGGCTCAAGAGAGGGATGCAGAGGCTTAGGAGAGTGATGCAGAGGCTGAAGATAGTGTTGCAGAGGCTTTAGAGAGGGATGCAGAGGCTCAGGAGAGTGATGCAAAGGCTCAAGAGAGTGATGCAGAGGCTCAAGAGAGTGATGCAGAGGATTAGGAGGGTGATGCAGAGACTGAAGAGAGTGATGCAGAGCCTGAAGAGAGTGTTGCAGAGGCTCAAGAGAAGGATGCAGAGGCTTAAGAGAGGGATGCAGAGGCTCAAGAGAGGTATGCAGAGGCTTAAGTGAGTGATGCAGAGGATGAAGAGAGTGTTGCAGAGGCAAAGGAGAGGGATGCAGAGTCTCAAGAGAGGGATGTAGAGGTTTAAGAGAGGGATGTAGAGGCTCAAGAGAGTGATGCAAAGGCTCAAGAGAGTGATGCAAGAGCTCAAGAGAGTGATGCAGAGGCTTAAGAGAGGGATGCAGAGGCTCAAGAGAGGGATGCAGAGGCTTAAGAGAGTGATGCAGAGGCTGAAGAGTGTCGTGCAGAGGATTTAGAGAGGGATGCAGAGGCTCAAGAGAGTGATGCAAAGGCTCAAGAGAGTGATGCAGAGGTTCAAGAGAGTGATGCAGGTGTTCAAGAGAATGATGTAGAGGCTTAAGAGAAGGATGTAGAGGATCAAGAGAATGATGCAGAGGCTCAAGAGAGTGATGCAGAGGATCAAGAGAGGGGTGCAGAGGTTTAAGAGATTGATGCAGAGGCTCAAGCGAGTAATGCAGAGGATCAAGAGAGGGATGCAGGAGTTCAGGAGAGGGATGAAGAGGCTCAAGAGAGTGATTCAGAGGCTTACGAGAGTGATGCAGAGGCTTAAGAGAGTGATGCAGAGGCTTAAGAGAGGGATGCAGAGGCTCCAGCGAGGAATGCCGAGGCTCAAGAGAGGGATGCAGAGGCTCAAGTGAGGGATGCAGAGGCACAGAAGAGGGATGCAGAGGCTCATGTGAGGGATGCAGGAGTTCAAGAGAGTGATGCAAAGGCTCAAGAAAGGTATGCAGAATCTTAAGAAAGTGATGCAGAGGCTCAAAAAAGGGATGCAGAGGCATAAGAAAGTGATGCAGAGGCTCAAGAGAGGGATGCAGAGGCTTAAGAGAGTCATGCAGAGGCTGAAGAGAGTGTTGAAGAGGCTTAGGAGAGTGATGCAGAGGCTCAAGAGAGTGATGCAAATGCTCAAGAGAGTGATGCAGAGGCTGAAGAGAGTGTTGCAGAGGCTTAAGAGAGGGATGCAGAGGCTCAAGAGAGTGATGCAAAGGCTCAAGAGAGTGATGCTGAGGCTTGAGAGAGGGATGCAGAGGCTCAAGAGAGGGATGCAGAGGCTTAAGAGAGTGATGCAGAATCTGAAGAGAGTGTTGCAGAGGCTTAAGAGAGGGATGCAGAGGCTCAAGAGAGTGATGCAAAGGCTCAAGAGAGTGATGCAGAGGCTGAAGAAAGTGTTGCAGAGGCTTAAGAGAGGGATGCAGAGGCTCAGGAGAGGGATGCAGAGGCTTAAGAGAGTGATGAAGAGGATGAAGAGAGTGTTGCAGAGGCTTAAGAGAGGGATGCAGAGGCTCAAGAGAGTGATGCAAAGGCTCAAGAGAGTGATGCAGAGGTTCAAGAGAGTGATGCAGAGGATCAAGAGAGTGATGCAGAGGCTCAAGAGAGTGATTCAGGGGTTCAAGAGAATGATGTAGAGGCTTACGAGAAGGATGTAGAGGCTCAAGAGAGTGATGCAGAGGCTGAAGAGAGTGATGCAGAGGATCAAGAGAGGGATGCAGAGGTTTTAGAGAATGATGCAGAGGCTCAAGAGAGTGATGCAGAGGATCAAGAGAGGGATGCAGGAGTTCAAGAGAGGGATGAAGAGGCTCAAGAGAGTGATTCAGAGGCTTACGAGAGTGATGCAGAGGCTTACGAGAGTGATGCAGAGGCTTAAGAGAGGGATGCAGAGGCTCAAGCAAGGGATGCAGAAGCACAAGAGAGAGATGCAGAGGCTCATGAGCTGGAAGCAGGAGTTCAAGAGAGTGATGCAAAGGCTCAAGAAAGGTATGCAGAATCTTAAGAATGTGATGCTGAGGCTCAAAAAAGGGGTGCAGAGGCTTGAGAAAGTGATGCAGAGGCTCAAAAAAGGGATAATCCCTCTCTTAGGCCTCTACATCATTCTCTTGAGCCTCTGCATCCCTCTCTTGAGCCTCTGCATCTCTCTCTTGAACTCCTCCATCCCTCTCATGAGCCTCTGCATCCTTCTCTTGAACTCCTCTATCCCTCTCCTAAGCCTCTGCATCCCTCGTTTGAGCCTCTACATCACTTTCTTAAGCCTCTGCATCCCTTTCATAAGCCTCTGTATCTCTCTCTTGAACTCCTCCATACCTCTCATGAGCCTCTGCATCCCTCTCTTGAGCCTTTGCATCACTCGCTTAAGCCTCAACATCTCTCTCTTGAGGCTCTGCATCACGCTCAAGAGCCTCTGTATCCCTCTGTTGTGCCTCAGCATCCCTCACTTTAACCTCTGCATCCCTCTCTTGAGCCACTGCATCCCTCTTTCGAGCCTCTGCATCCCTCTCTTGAGCCTCTGCATCCATCTCTTAAGCCTCTGCATCACTCTCTTAAGCTTCTGCATCACTCTCGTAAGCCTCTGAATCACTGTCTTGAGCCTCTGCATCCCTCTCTTGAGCCTCTGCATCACTCTCTTGAACTCCTGCATCCCTCTCATGAGCCTTTGCATCCCTCACTTGAGCCTTTGCATCACTTTCTTAAGCCTCTGCATCCCTCTCTTGAACCTCTGCGTCACTCTCAAGAGCCTTTGCATCCCTCTCTTGTGCCTCTGCTTCCCTCACTTGAGCCTCTGCATCCCTCTCTTGAGCCTCTGCATCCCTCTCTTGAGCCTCTCCATCCCTGTCTTGAGCCTCTGCATCCCTCTCTTAAGCCTCTGCATCACTCTCTTGAGCCTTTGCATCACTCTCTTGAGCCTTTGCATCCCTCTCTTAAGCCTCTACATCCCTTTCTTGAGCCTCTGCATCCCTCTCTTATGCCTCTGCATCCCTCTCTTGAGCCTCTGCAGAGGCTGAAGAGAGTGTTGCAGAGGCTAAAGAGAGGGATGCAGAGGCTCACGAGAGTGATGCAAAGGCTCAAGAGAGTGATGCAGAGGCTCAAGAGAGTGATGCAGAGGATCAAGAGGGTGATGCAGAGGCTGTTGAGAGTGTTGCAGAGGCTTAAGAGAGGGATGCAGAGGCTCAAGAGAGTGATGCAAAGGCTCAAGAGAGTGATTTAACGGCTCAAGAGAGTGATCTAGAGGCTTAAAAGAGGGATGCAGAGGCTCAAGAGAGGGATGCAGAGGCTTAAGAGAATGATGCAGAGGCTGAAGAGAGTGTTGCAGAGGCTTAAGAGAGTGATGCAGAGGCTCAAGAGAGTGATGCAAAGGCTCAAGAGAGTGATGCAGAGGCTGAAGAGAGTGTTGCAGAGGCTGAAGAGAGTGTTGCAGAGGCTTAAGAGAGGGATGCAGAGGCTTAAGAGAGTGATGCAAAGGCTCAAGAGAGTGATGCAGAGGATTAAGAGAGGGTTGAAGAAGCTCAAGAGAGGGATGCAGAGGCTTAAGAGAGTGATGCAGAGGTTGAAGAGAGTGTTGCAGAGGCTTAAGAGAGTGATGCAGAGGCTCAATAGAGGGATGCAGAGGCTCATGAGAGTGATAGAGAGGCTCATGAGAGTGATTAAGAGGTTTACGAGAGTGATGCAGAGGCTTAAGACAGTAATGCAAAGGCTCATGAGAGGGATGCAGAGGCTCATGTGAGGGATCCAGGAGTTCAAGAGAGTGATGCAGAGGCTAAAGAAAGGGATGCAGAGGCTTAAGAGAGTGATGCAGAGGCTGAAGAGTGTTGCAGAGGCTTAAGAGAGTGATGCAAAGGCTCAAGAGCGTGATGCAGAGGCTCAAGAGAGTGTTGCAGAGGCTTAAGAGAGTGATGCAAAGGCTCAAGAGAGTGATCTAGAGGCTTAAGAGAGGGATGCAGAGGCTCAAGAGAGTGATGCAGAGGCTCAAGAGAGTGATGCAGAGGATCAAGAGAGGGATGCAGAGGTTTAAGAGAGTGATGCAGAGGCTTAAGAGAGTGATGCAGAGGCTTAAAAGAGGGATGCAGAAGTTCAAGAGAGGGATGAAGAGGCTCAAGAGAGGGATGCAGAGGTTTAAGAGAGTGATGCAGAGGCTTAAGAGAGTGATGCAGAGGCTTAAAAGAGGGATGCAGAGGTTCAAGCGAGGGATGCCGAGGCTCAAGAGAGGGATGCAGAGGCTCAAGTGAGGGATGCAGAGGCACAAGATAGGGATGCAGAGGCTCATGAGAGGGATGCAAGAGTTCAAGAGAGTGATACAAAGGCTCAAGAAAGGTATGCAGAATCTTAAGAAAGTGATGCAGAGGCACAAAAAAGGGATGCATAGGCTTAAGAAATCGATGCAGAGGCTCAAAAAAGGGACGCAGAGGCTTAAGAGAGTGATGCAGAGGCTCAAGAGAGTGATGCAAAGGCTTAAGAGAGTGATGCAAAGGCTCAAGAGAGTGATGCAGAGGCTGAAGAGAGTGCTGCAGAGTGTCTGCATCCCTCTCCTGTGCCTCTGACCTTAAACACTTCTTTTCAATCAACTATTTGTTTCTCGTTAAAATACTGAGTAAGATATTGGAAAGGGGAGAAGTTCTGTTTTTATTGCATATATCGACGTTTCAGGCGGATTACAGCGGTTTTACGTGTACATTTTCCATCGGTAATATAAACGGAAAATCAGAAATATTTTAGTTAATTCTAATGAAAACACATTGATTTTTTTCATTTGTATTTGAAACAACATTGTCATGTTTTTTCTTGGATCTGAATAATACGAAACCTCGCTCTATGATTTGAAGTTAAAATCCTCAAATATGGTAATATAGTGACTTTTTTCACGTTATTCATGTAGTGTGATTTTACGTATATATATTAGTTTTTACCAATATTTCGATACTACTTCATGTTTTCTCACGATATGTGATTTGGCCTTCATATCTCAGAATTTCGCAAATTTTGCATTTTAAGCAAGTTTTCTTGCATTTTGTTTTGTACCAAAAATCATCGAATTTAGCAATATTTTGACCTTTATCATCCCCTTTTCCTTTATGTGATTTAAACAAAATATCATCGAATTAGGCAATATTTTGCCGTTTTTCCACGTTTTTTGAATTTTCAGTTTATTGTTATTAATTCATTAAATATACGATAAAAATGATGCAAGCACATAATTGATTAGAAAATAACCTTAAATACTTCATTTTCAAACACCAGATTGTATCTCGTTAAAATACTGAGTAAGATATTGAAAAAGGGAGAAGTTCTGTTTTTATTGCATATATCGACGTTCAGCCGGATTAGAACACTTTTATGTGTACATCTTCCATCGGTAATATAAACCGAAAATCAGGACATTTTAGTTAATTTTAATGAAAACACATTGATTTTTATCATTTGTATTGGAAGCAACATCTTTATACGTCTTTTCTAGGGTCTAAAAAATACGAAACGTCGCTTTATGATTCGAAGTTAAAATCGTCAAATTTGGTATAATAATGACTTTTTTCACGTTTTTCATGTAGTTTGATATTACGTAAATATATTCATTTTTACCAATATTTCGATACTATTTCATGTAGTATCACGATATGTGATTTGGCCTTCAAATCTCAGATTTTCGCATAATATTGCATTTTAAGCAAGTTTTCTTGCATTTTGTTTCGTACTAAAAATCATCGAATTCAGCAATATTTTGACGTTTATCATCCCCGTTTCCTTTATGTGATATAAACAAAATATCATCGAATTAGGCAATATTTTGCTGTTTTGCCACGTTTTTGTGAATTTTCAGTTTATTGCTATTAATTCATTAAATATACGATAAAAATGATGCAAACACATAATTGATTAGAAATTAACCTTAAACACTTCTCTTTCAATCAACTATTTGTTTCTCGTTAAAATACTGAGTAAGATATTGGAAAGGGGAGAAGTTCTGTTTTTATTGCATATATCGACGTTTCAGGCGGATTACAGCGGTTTTACGTGTACATTTTCCATCGGTAATATAAACGGAAAATCAGAAATATTTTAGTTAATTCTAATGAAAACACATTGATTTTTTTCATTTGTATTTGAAACAACATTGTCATGTTTTTTCTTGGATCTGAATAATACGAAACCTCGCTCTATGATTTGAAGTTAAAATCCTCAAATATGGTAATATAGTGACTTTTTTCACGTTATTCATGTAGTGTGATTTTACGTATATATATTAGTTTTTACCAATATTTCGATACTACTTCATGTTTTCTCACGATATGTGATTTGGCCTTCATATCTCAGAATTTCGCAAATTTTGCATTTTAAGCAAGTTTTCTTGCATTTTGTTTTGTACCAAAAATCATCGAATTTAGCAATATTTTGACCTTTATCATCCCCTTTTCCTTTATGTGATTTAAACAAAATATCATCGAATTAGGCAATATTTTGCCGTTTTTCCACGTTTTTTGAATTTTCAGTTTATTGTTATTAATTCATTAAATATACGATAAAAATGATGCAAGCACATAATTGATTAGAAAATAACCTTAAATACTTCATTTTCAAACACCAGATTGTATCTCGTTAAAATACTGAGTAAGATATTGAAAAAGGGAGAAGTTCTGTTTTTATTGCATATATCGACGTTCAGCCGGATTAGAACACTTTTATGTGTACATCTTCCATCGGTAATATAAACCGAAAATCAGGACATTTTAGTTAATTTTAATGAAAACACATTGATTTTTATCATTTGTATTGGAAGCAACATCTTTATACGTCTTTTCTAGGGTCTAAAAAATACGAAACGTCGCTTTATGATTCGAAGTTAAAATCGTCAAATTTGGTATAATAATGACTTTTTTCACGTTTTTCATGTAGTTTGATATTACGTAAATATATTCATTTTTACCAATATTTCGATACTATTTCATGTAGTATCACGATATGTGATTTGGCCTTCAAATCTCAGATTTTCGCATAATATTGCATTTTAAGCAAGTTTTCTTGCATTTTGTTTCGTACTAAAAATCATCGAATTCAGCAATATTTTGACGTTTATCATCCCCGTTTCCTTTATGTGATATAAACAAAATATCATCGAATTAGGCAATATTTTGCTGTTTTGCCACGTTTTTGTGAATTTTCAGTTTATTGCTATTAATTCATTAAATATACGATAAAAATGATGCAAACACATAATTGATTAGAAATTAACCTTAAACACTTCATTTTCAATCAACTATTTGTTTCTCGTTAAAATACTGAGTAAGATATTGGAAAGGGGAGAAGTTCTGTTTTTATTGCATATATCGACGTTTCAGGCGGATTACAGCGGTTTTACGTGTACATTTTCCATCGGTAATATAAACGGAAAATCAGAAATATTTTAGTTAATTCTAATGAAAACACATTGATTTTTTTCATTTGTATTTGAAACAACATTGTCATGTTTTTTCTTGGATCTGAATAATACGAAACCTCGCTCTATGATTTGAAGTTAAAATCCTCAAATATGGTAATATAGTGACTTTTTTCACGTTATTCATGTAGTGTGATTTTACGTATATATATTAGTTTTTACCAATATTTCGATACTACTTCATGTTTTCTCACGATATGTGATTTGGCCTTCATATCTCAGAATTTCGCAAATTTTGCATTTTAAGCAAGTTTTCTTGCATTTTGTTTTGTACCAAAAATCATCGAATTTAGCAATATTTTGACCTTTATCATCCCCTTTTCCTTTATGTGATTTAAACAAAATATCATCGAATTAGGCAATATTTTGCCGTTTTTCCACGTTTTTTGAATTTTCAGTTTATTGTTATTAATTCATTAAATATACGATAAAAATGATGCAAGCACATAATTGATTAGAAAATAACCTTAAATACTTCATTTTCAAACACCAGATTGTATCTCGTTAAAATACTGAGTAAGATATTGAAAAAGGGAGAAGTTCTGTTTTTATTGCATATATCGACGTTCAGCCGGATTAGAACACTTTTATGTGTACATCTTCCATCGGTAATATAAACCGAAAATCAGGACATTTTAGTTAATTTTAATGAAAACACATTGATTTTTATCATTTGTATTGGAAGCAACATCTTTATACGTCTTTTCTAGGGTCTAAAAAATACGAAACGTCGCTTTATGATTCGAAGTTAAAATCGTCAAATTTGGTATAATAATGACTTTTTTCACGTTTTTCATGTAGTTTGATATTACGTAAATATATTCATTTTTACCAATATTTCGATACTATTTCATATAGTATCACGATATGTGATTTGGCCTTCAAATCTCAGATTTTCGCATAATATTGCATTTTAAGCAAGTTTTCTTGCATTTTGTTTCGTACTAAAAATCATCGAATTCAGCAATATTTTGACGTTTATCATCCCCGTTTCCTTTATGTGATATAAACAAAATATCATCGAATTAGTCAATATTTTGCTGTTTTGCCACGTTTTTGTGAATTTTCAGTTTATTGCTATTAATTCATTAAATATACGATAAAAATGATGCAAACACATAATTGATTAGAAATTAACCTTAAACACTTCTCTTTCAATCAACTATTTGTTTCTCGTTAAAATACTGAGTAAGATATTGGAAAGGGGAGAAGTTCTGTTTTTATTGCATATATCGACGTTTCAGGCGGATTACAGCGGTTTTACGTGTACATTTTCCATCGGTAATATAAACGGAAAATCAGAAATATTTTAGTTAATTCTAATGAAAACACATTGATTTTTTTCATTTGTATTTGAAACAACATTGTCATGTTTTTTCTTGGATCTGAATAATACGAAACCTCGCTCTATGATTTGAAGTTAAAATCCTCAAATATGGTAATATAGTGACTTTTTTCACGTTATTCATGTAGTGTGATTTTACGTATATATATTAGTTTTTACCAATATTTCGATACTACTTCATGTTTTCTCACGATATGTGATTTGGCCTTCATATCTCAGAATTTCGCAAATTTTGCATTTTAAGCAAGTTTTCTTGCATTTTGTTTTGTACCAAAAATCATCGAATTTAGCAATATTTTGACCTTTATCATCCCCTTTTCCTTTATGTGATTTAAACAAAATATCATCGAATTAGGCAATATTTTGCCGTTTTTCCACGTTTTTTGAATTTTCAGTTTATTGTTATTAATTCATTAAATATACGATAAAAATGATGCAAGCACATAATTGATTAGAAAATAACCTTAAATACTTCATTTTCAAACACCAGATTGTATCTCGTTAAAATACTGAGTAAGATATTGAAAAAGGGAGAAGTTCTGTTTTTATTGCATATATCGACGTTCAGCCGGATTAGAACACTTTTATGTGTACATCTTCCATCGGTAATATAAACCGAAAATCAGGACATTTTAGTTAATTTTAATGAAAACACATTGATTTTTATCATTTGTATTGGAAGCAACATCTTTATACGTCTTTTCTAGGGTCTAAAAAATACGAAACGTCGCTTTATGATTCGAAGTTAAAATCGTCAAATTTGGTATAATAATGACTTTTTTCACGTTTTTCATGTAGTTTGATATTACGTAAATATATTCATTTTTACCAATATTTCGATACTATTTCATATAGTATCACGATATGTGATTTGGCCTTCAAATCTCAGATTTTCGCATAATATTGCATTTTAAGCAAGTTTTCTTGCATTTTGTTTCGTACTAAAAATCATCGAATTCAGCAATATTTTGACGTTTATCATCCCCGTTTCCTTTATGTGATATAAACAAAATATCATCGAATTAGTCAATATTTTGCTGTTTTGCCACGTTTTTGTGAATTTTCAGTTTATTGCTATTAATTCATTAAATATACGATAAAAATGATGCAAACACATAATTGATTAGAAATTAACCTTAAACACTTCTCTTTCAATCAACTATTTGTTTCTCGTTAAAATACTGAGTAAGATATTGGAAAGGGGAGAAGTTCTGTTTTTATTGCATATATCGACGTTTCAGGCGGATTACAGCGGTTTTACGTGTACATTTTCCATCGGTAATATAAACGGAAAATCAGAAATATTTTAGTTAATTCTAATGAAAACACATTGATTTTTTTCATTTGTATTTGAAACAACATTGTCATGTTTTTTCTTGGATCTGAATAATACGAAACCTCGCTCTATGATTTGAAGTTAAAATCCTCAAATATGGTAATATAGTGACTTTTTTCACGTTATTCATGTAGTGTGATTTTACGTATATATATTAGTTTTTACCAATATTTCGATACTACTTCATGTTTTCTCACGATATGTGATTTGGCCTTCATATCTCAGAATTTCGCAAATTTTGCATTTTAAGCAAGTTTTCTTGCATTTTGTTTTGTACCAAAAATCATCGAATTTAGCAATATTTTGACCTTTATCATCCCCTTTTCCTTTATGTGATTTAAACAAAATATCATCGAATTAGGCAATATTTTGCCGTTTTTCCACGTTTTTTGAATTTTCAGTTTATTGTTATTAATTCATTAAATATACGATAAAAATGATGCAAGCACATAATTGATTAGAAAATAACCTTAAATACTTCATTTTCAAACACCAGATTGTATCTCGTTAAAATACTAAGTAAGATATTGAAAAAGGGAGAAGTTCTGTTTTTATTGCATATATCGACGTTCAGCCGGATTAGAACACTTTTATGTGTACATCTTCCATCGGTATATATAAACCGAAAATCAGGACATTTTAGTTAATTTTAATGAAAACACATTGATTTTTATCATTTGTATTGGAAGCAACATCTTTATACGTCTTTTCTAGGGTCTAAAAAATACGAAACGTCGCTTTATGATTCGAAGTTAAAATCGTCAAATTTGGTATAATAATGACTTTTTTCACGTTTTTCATGTAGTTTGATATTACGTAAATATATTCATTTTTACCAATATTTCGATACTATTTCATATAGTATCACGATATGTGATTTGGCCTTCAAATCTCAGATTTTCGCATAATATTGCATTTTAAGCAAGTTTTCTTGCATTTTGTTTCGTACTAAAAATCATCGAATTCAGCAATATTTTGACGTTTATCATCCCCGTTTCCTTTATGTGATATAAACAAAATATCATCGAATTAGTCAATATTTTGCTGTTTTGCCACGTTTTTGTGAATTTTCAGTTTATTGCTATTAATTCATTAAATATACGATAAAAATGATGCAAACACATAATTGATTAGAAATTAACCTTAAACACTTCTCTTTCAATCAACTATTTGTTTCTCGTTAAAATACTGAGTAAGATATTGGAAAGGGGAGAAGTTCTGTTTTTATTGCATATATCGACGTTTCAGGCGGATTACAGCGGTTTTACGTGTACATTTTCCATCGGTAATATAAACGGAAAATCAGAAATATTTTAGTTAATTCTAATGAAAACACATTGATTTTTTTCATTTGTATTTGAAACAACATTGTCATGTTTTTTCTTGGATCTGAATAATACGAAACCTCGCTCTATGATTTGAAGTTAAAATCCTCAAATATGGTAATATAGTGACTTTTTTCACGTTATTCATGTAGTGTGATTTTACGTATATATATTAGTTTTTACCAATATTTCGATACTACTTCATGTTTTCTCACAATATGTGATTTGGCCTTCATATCTCAGAATTTCGCAAATTTTGCATTTTAAGCAAGTTTTCTTGCATTTTGTTTTGTACCAAAAATCATCGAATTTAGCAATATTTTGACCTTTATCATCCCCTTTTCCTTTATGTGATTTAAACAAAATATCATCGAATTAGGCAATATTTTGCCGTTTTTCCACGTTTTTTGAATTTTCAGTTTATTGTTATTAATTCATTAAATATACGATAAAAATGATGCAAGCACATAATTGATTAGAAAATAACCTTAAATACTTCATTTTCAAACACCAGATTGTATCTCGTTAAAATACTAAGTAAGATATTGAAAAAGGGAGAAGTTCTGTTTTTATTGCATATATCGACGTTCAGCCGGATTAGAACACTTTTATGTGTACATCTTCCATCGGTAATATAAACCGAAAATCAGGACATTTTAGTTAATTTTAATGAAAACACATTGATTTTTATCATTTGTATTGGAAGCAACATCTTTATACGTCTTTTCTAGGGTCTAAAAAATACGAAACGTCGCTTTATGATTCGAAGTTAAAATCGTCAAATTTGGTAATATAATGACTTTTTTCACGTTTTTCATGTAGTTTGATATTACGTAAATATATTCATTTTTACCAATATTTCGATACTATTTCATATAGTATCACGATATGTGATTTGGCCTTCAAATCTCAGATTTTCGCATAATATTGCATTTTAAGCAAGTTTTCTTGCATTTTGTTTCGTACTAAAAATCATCGAATTCAGCAATATTTTGACGTTTATCATCCCCGTTTCCTTTATGTGATATAAACAAAATATCATCGAATTAGTCAATATTTTGCTGTTTTGCCACGTTTTTGTGAATTTTCAGTTTATTGCTATTAATTCATTAAATATACGATAAAAATGATGCAAACACATAATTGATTAGAAATTAACCTTAAACACTTCTCTTTCAATCAACTATTTGTTTCTCGTTAAAATACTGAGTAAGATATTGGAAAGGGGAGAAGTTCTGTTTTTATTGCATATATCGACGTTTCAGGCGGATTACAGCGGTTTTACGTGTACATTTTCCATCGGTAATATAAACGGAAAATCAGAAATATTTTAGTTAATTCTAATGAAAACACATTGATTTTTTTCATTTGTATTTGAAACAACATTGTCATGTTTTTTCTTGGATCTGAATAATACGAAACCTCGCTCTATGATTTGAAGTTAAAATCCTCAAATATGGTAATATAGTGACTTTTTTCACGTTATTCATGTAGTGTGATTTTACGTATATATATTAGTTTTTACCAATATTTCGATACTACTTCATGTTTTCTCACGATATGTGATTTGGCCTTCATATCTCAGAATTTCGCAAATTTTGCATTTTAAGCAAGTTTTCTTGCATTTTGTTTTGTACCAAAAATCATCGAATTTAGCAATATTTTGACCTTTATCATCCCCTTTTCCTTTATGTGATTTAAACAAAATATCATCGAATTAGGCAATATTTTGCCGTTTTTCCACGTTTTTTGAATTTTCAGTTTATTGTTATTAATTCATTAAATATACGATAAAAATGATGCAAGCACATAATTGATTAGAAAATAACCTTAAATACTTCATTTTCAAACACCAGATTGTATCTCGTTAAAATACTAAGTAAGATATTGAAAAAGGGAGAAGTTCTGTTTTTATTGCATATATCGACGTTCAGCCGGATTAGAACACTTTTATGTGTACATCTTCCATCGGTAATATAAACCGAAAATCAGGACATTTTAGTTAATTTTAATGAAAACACATTGATTTTTATCATTTGTATTGGAAGCAACATCTTTATACGTCTTTTCTAGGGTCTAAAAAATACGAAACGTCGCTTTATGATTCGAAGTTAAAATCGTCAAATTTGGTATAATAATGACTTTTTTCACGTTTTTCATGTAGTTTGATATTACGTAAATATATTCATTTTTACCAATATTTCGATACTATTTCATATAGTATCACGATATGTGATTTGGCCTTCAAATCTCAGATTTTCGCATAATATTGCATTTTAAGCAAGTTTTCTTGCATTTTGTTTCGTACTAAAAATCATCGAATTCAGCAATATTTTGACGTTTATCATCCCCGTTTCCTTTATGTGATATAAACAAAATATCATCGAATTAGTCAATATTTTGCTGTTTTGCCACGTTTTTGTGAATTTTCAGTTTATTGCTATTAATTCATTAAATATACGATAAAAATGATGCAAACACATAATTGATTAGAAATTAACCTTAAACACTTCTCTTTCAATCAACTATTTGTTTCTCGTTAAAATACTGAGTAAGATATTGGAAAGGGGAGAAGTTCTGTTTTTATTGCATATATCGACGTTTCAGGCGGATTACAGCGGTTTTACGTGTACATTTTCCATCGGTAATATAAACGGAAAATCAGAAATATTTTAGTTAATTCTAATGAAAACACATTGATTTTTTTCATTTGTATTTGAAACAACATTGTCATGTTTTTTCTTGGATCTGAATAATACGAAACCTCGCTCTATGATTTGAAGTTAAAATCCTCAAATATGGTAATATAGTGACTTTTTTCACGTTATTCATGTAGTGTGATTTTACGTATATATATTAGTTTTTACCAATATTTCGATACTACTTCATGTTTTCTCACGATATGTGATTTGGCCTTCATATCTCAGAATTTCGCAAATTTTGCATTTTAAGCAAGTTTTCTTGCATTTTGTTTTGTACCAAAAATCATCGAATTTAGCAATATTTTGACCTTTATCATCCCCTTTTCCTTTATGTGATTTAAACAAAATATCATCGAATTAGGCAATATTTTGCCGTTTTTCCACGTTTTTTGAATTTTCAGTTTATTGTTATTAATTCATTAAATATACGATAAAAATGATGCAAGCACATAATTGATTAGAAAATAACCTTAAATACTTCATTTTCAAACACCAGATTGTATCTCGTTAAAATACTGAGTAAGATATTGAAAAAGGGAGAAGTTCTGTTTTTATTGCATATATCGACGTTCAGCCGGATTAGAACACTTTTATGTGTACATCTTCCATCGGTAATATAAACCGAAAATCAGGACATTTTAGTTAATTTTAATGAAAACACATTGATTTTTATCATTTGTATTGGAAGCAACATCTTTATACGTCTTTTCTAGGGTCTAAAAAATACGAAACGTCGCTTTATGATTCGAAGTTAAAATCGTCAAATTTGGTATAATAATGACTTTTTTCACGTTTTTCATGTAGTTTGATATTACGTAAATATATTCATTTTTACCAATATTTCGATACTATTTCATATAGTATCACGATATGTGATTTGGCCTTCAAATCTCAGATTTTCGCATAATATTGCATTTTAAGCAAGTTTTCTTGCATTTTGTTTCGTACTAAAAATCATCGAATTCAGCAATATTTTGACGTTTATCATCCCCGTTTCCTTTATGTGATATAAACAAAATATCATCGAATTAGTCAATATTTTGCTGTTTTGCCACGTTTTTGTGAATTTTCAGTTTATTGCTATTAATTCATTAAATATACGATAAAAATGATGCAAACACATAATTGATTAGAAATTAACCTTAAACACTTCTCTTTCAATCAACTATTTGTTTCTCGTTAAAATACTGAGTAAGATATTGGAAAGGGGAGAAGTTCTGTTTTTATTGCATATATCGACGTTTCAGGCGGATTACAGCGGTTTTACGTGTACATTTTCCATCGGTAATATAAACGGAAAATCAGAAATATTTTAGTTAATTCTAATGAAAACACATTGATTTTTTTCATTTGTATTTGAAACAACATTGTCATGTTTTTTCTTGGATCTGAATAATACGAAACCTCGCTCTATGATTTGAAGTTAAAATCCTCAAATATGGTAATATAGTGACTTTTTTCACGTTATTCATGTAGTGTGATTTTACGTATATATATTAGTTTTTACCAATATTTCGATACTACTTCATGTTTTCTCACAATATGTGATTTGGCCTTCATATCTCAGAATTTCGCAAATTTTGCATTTTAAGCAAGTTTTCTTGCATTTTGTTTTGTACCAAAAATCATCGAATTTAGCAATATTTTGACCTTTATCATCCCCTTTTCCTTTATGTGATTTAAACAAAATATCATCGAATTAGGCAATATTTTGCCGTTTTTCCACGTTTTTTGAATTTTCAGTTTATTGTTATTAATTCATTAAATATACGATAAAAATGATGCAAGCACATAATTGATTAGAAAATAACCTTAAATACTTCATTTTCAAACACCAGATTGTATCTCGTTAAAATACTAAGTAAGATATTGAAAAAGGGAGAAGTTCTGTTTTTATTGCATATATCGACGTTCAGCCGGATTAGAACACTTTTATGTGTACATCTTCCATCGGTAATATAAACCGAAAATCAGGACATTTTAGTTAATTTTAATGAAAACACATTGATTTTTATCATTTGTATTGGAAGCAACATCTTTATACGTCTTTTCTAGGGTCTAAAAAATACGAAACGTCGCTTTATGATTCGAAGTTAAAATCGTCAAATTTGGTATAATAATGACTTTTTTCACGTTTTTCATGTAGTTTGATATTACGTAAATATATTCATTTTTACCAATATTTCGATACTATTTCATATAGTATCACGATATGTGATTTGGCCTTCAAATCTCAGATTTTCGCATAATATTGCATTTTAAGCAAGTTTTCTTGCATTTTGTTTCGTACTAAAAATCATCGAATTCAGCAATATTTTGACGTTTATCATCCCCGTTTCCTTTATGTGATATAAACAAAATATCATCGAATTAGTCAATATTTTGCTGTTTTGCCACGTTTTTGTGAATTTTCAGTTTATTGCTATTAATTCATTAAATATACGATAAAAATGATGCAAACACATAATTGATTAGAAATTAACCTTAAACACTTCTCTTTCAATCAACTATTTGTTTCTCGTTAAAATACTGAGTAAGATATTGGAAAGGGGAGAAGTTCTGTTTTTATTGCATATATCGACGTTTCA